>OY740778.1:2393941-2908177 GCA_963513935.1 Aphrophora alni | reverse complement strand
GTCTCGACTCGTTTAGCTCTTGTCGGTGTCTCGGCTCTGACGAATTTCATAAAAGTTTTCTTGAGAAGTCAACGTTCGAAATTATATTAAAAAAAATAAATTCATTTTAAAGAGGTGAGGTTGGTACTATTAAATTGAGAAATGAAATAATCTGTAAAATGTTACCCGATTTAATATGTTATAACTTGGATAACACACAAGATAATGTGTATCTTTCTTAATTTTTGTAGGGTACAGGTGACAACGACGGACGGCATGTAGAAAATAACGTTTCGATATCCTGGGATCATTAAAAGTAAAAATCTCAAAGAACAGAAGTCGAATTTTACCTAATTTACCCTACGTTTGGTAACAAACATTAAAAAACAAAACAAAAAAAACACTCCGGTTAATTTCCACAAGGAGTGACAACAAGGTCGCGCACTTAGCTCTGAAAGGATGGACAAAAGATTCTTCAAGTCCATAAAACCGTCACGTAACGAAGCCATTGGCATACAACCACGGTTCGTGCAGTTGACGAGTGTATGATTTCGTTCAACTTGGCGTTTGTATTGTCTCCTGTTTTCTAGTTCTCTAGACTATAGTGGAACAGCCCTAAGAAGGCACTTGTGCCCGGTGCGGGGCGGTAGAGGAAGAGGTGGATTATGTCGGAAAATAACACCGTTCCAAAAACATTGACTTTGCCTCCGAATCGCCAGCTACCTGAGATTTGCCCTCCTCGCACACCTTAACGTTTATTTCGAGAATAGTACAGAGTTTTCATCCGATCTGTGAAGTGCTTTCTTAGTGTTTTTTTATCACCTAAGGGATAGGGTTTTAATTACGATAATGTGACAACTCAGGCTTTGCTTTATCCCTCTAGGTTACTAGTTTTTGATTGCAACATGACTAATATTCTACCTCTTTTCACATTTCTCGTGTTCTACTTTTTTAAAGAATAAAATTGTTTTCATTTTATAATCACAGATGACGACAAATGTCCTACTAATCAATACCAATGAAACATAAAATGTTACCGCGAAAAACTAAACATTTTTTTTTGTAACAGATTAGATAAAGAATATATTAGATATTAGAAATACTTCCTTACTGTTCAGTATTGTGGCAGAAGCATCACTTCTCTGGCAATGCATTGGTGTTATGAGTGACCATTGGTTAGTTTTCGGGTTATAACGCTCTGCAGTGTTCTGTCGTACATGACCGTCATATCCTCCCATAGCGTAGATAATATTGTCCAGCACAACCACGCTGACGTAACATCTATAATAGCATAGCAATAATATATTAAAAATAAATACAAATTATGGTGGAAAGAATAGTAAAATCAACAATAGAATTATTTGGGGGTTAAAAACACATTTAAAAGAACAACGAAAGGTGAACAAAATTACACAAACTGTCCATTTACAATCGATATACTAATTGAAGACAATAATTTGTCGCAAAAAATGTCGGTAGTTGTCAATAAAAAGGAAAAAAAAAACCATTCATGAACGCCATCTGTGATTTTTAGAATATTTTTAATAAATTGTAATAAAGTCTAAACTAGCTTTACCTTGCTATAAATTCATCTTAACCATTAATATTATAAGATGAAATCAAATTCAAATGAAGAATTAATATTCGTTTTATAAATATATTCCTGAATGGTATTTTTATTATTATTTATAATTGTGCATACTGGTTTGAATCATTCACTATATGCAAAAGTTTAAATGAAATTGGTGGAACCGATTTTGAAAAATGACGTCCTTTATAGTAATTTTATAACCGATTTTTTTAAACCGATAATACTCAAGGTAGGGGTATTATTTAGTGTTTTTATCTTGTGGCAACTACCCCTACATTTTGAGGTAATGAAAAAACTGTTCAGAGTAAAGGTAAAATGTGCCCATATTTATTAAACAAAATAACTTCTTTCTTTTTTGGATTCAGATGACCTCAAAATGGACATAACTTTTTCTTTTCTGTGTGTGTGTGTGAAAGTAAAAATTAAAATCCATAAAGTGCTAGAATTTTGCTCTAAGTGCCCAATTTAAAATGGAACCTAGCTGGATGTACACCTATTTTCATTTAGTTTTGGGTTACTCTCTCTTTTAACTTTCCTATCAGATCTCTCTCATTTAACTTTCCTATCAGATCTCTCTCTTTTAACTTTCCTATCAGATCTCTCTCATTTAACTTTCCTATCAGATCTCTCTCTTTTAACTTTCCTATCAGTTCTCTCTCATTTAACTTTCCTATCAGATCTCTCTCTTTTAACTTTCCCATCAGATCTCTTTTAACTTTCCTATCAGATCTCTCTCATTTAACTTTCCTATCAGATCTCTCTCATTTAACTTTCCTATCAGATCTCTCTCTTTTAACTTTCCTATCAGATCTCTCTCATTTAACTTTCCTATCAGATCTCTCTCGACTAACTTTTGTTCTTTTCCAACCCCGATACTCTTAAAGTATGCCAGGGTTTTTAATTTATGTTCTTTTTATTTTTATTTTTATTTTTTATAAGGCGATGCTTGAGAGATTTTCGTCTGTAAACAACAAATAAAAGTAAAAAAATATATAAAAATTTGACGTTAAATGTCACTACAGAAAGTCTTCTGATACGGCGATGCTATAACTTACCGTCTTGCGTTCATTGGAGCTACTTCTCTCCAAGTCTTATCGACGGCATTGAAACACCTGCAGGAGTTAAAATACTCCATTCCGTCGAATCCTCCAATCACGTAGATATTAAAACCCACAACAGCTGTACCATGGTATGCTCTGGGTCCTGTAGTATCTACTTCTTTCACCTGAGACAAAGTTTAGATGAAAATATATTTTGTTTATTGATTATTTTAATTTATATAAGACTAACATTGAAAATCGAGCTTTGTGTGGTGTGTGTGTGTGTGTGTGTGTGTGTGAGTGTATCCTTAATTAGCCCGGATTTCTCCCTCGTTATTTAAACTATTTAGTTTTTTAAGTAAGGACAATATATATTATATAATTGATGTTCAATTTAAACGTTTTGCTAGAGTGATTTTCAAGTAATTTTCGTACATGCAAAAAATTACATGGATGTGTGAATTTTCAATAGTAAGCACATTTATTCCCCCTCCTGACCGATTAGAATGCACATATATTAAAAAAGGCTCAAGCGAGGGTCATTCAACTTACTATAAATACAATTATCTTTCTACCGCCTTATTACGTATAAATCAAAATTAATTTCTGTTATTATTTCCTACGTTCTTTTCATTTGCTGTGATACATTTTTTTAGTTCTGATTTCACAAATTATTATTATTTTAGTTCTGTTTTACTCCTTCTATCCGTGTTTCTAAAAAAAGACAGAAATGATGATGAAACCCTAGTTAAAAACTAACCATTTCCCCTCCATCCATCAATGAAATAAACACATTATTTCAAAATGTTGTAGTACAGGCTACATACTCTGACAAGCAGCTTCCCAGGTGACGTTCAACTAAAACTACAAAATAGCTTTGAAGCATGTGAAGTGACTTTAATAACTCACTCAATTCTAAATAACATTTTCATTGCATATGTTGATAAAATGTTGTTGGTGAAATGTCAAAAATATACCAGAGAATTTAGTTTCCTATTAATTAATTTAAAAAGTGTTACAAATTGAACTATAGTATTCAGTTCCAATTAGCGTTTAACTCATGTATTGTCACTGTCAATACCTGTTATGTTCTCGCAAACATTTTATGAATATTCGCAATGTGTTAAAAAATCTTACATTTTTAGCCAAAAAGTTTTAATACAGCCGATTTTCAAACACAATTTTTAGTTTCAATTATCATGTACCAACTTTGTTATTGTCTTTTATATCAATATTTTAAGAAAAATCTTCAGTTCATGTTATCCTTGCAACCAATTATTGTTATAACTTGGTAACTACTGAATAAATTCGAATCAAATAAAGATGAAAATTTGAACAATTATCGTACCTACAGTGGTAGAAACCCGTTTAAGGACTCGAATAGACAGAGATATATTACGTTGAAAAATAATACACACTTGTTGATGTTTTCGTATTTATATATGTAACATTTTTGTAATCAGACGTTTTATTCTTTCTTATTTTGACCGACCTATTTAATAAAATACCAAACCAGTGGAAAATTTAGATATATTGTTTTACAAAAAGACATGATATTCTGATAGTCTTATAATTTTGAGCTCTGGTAGTCTTCCTGAAAACGTCTGAATTAAAGAAGTCGAGGTCTACACTAACTAGTTGAACCAGTAGGATTCATGAGTGGATATGTCAGTATCTGCATACATTTACCATGATTATAGAAAATAACAGAAGAGGAGTTACTTGTCTTTATTGATTGACTTTGTTAACATTAATTTTATTCAAGAGTTTGATTAGTCAAGGGTTGTTCGAATCATAAAAAACTGGTAAAATATGACAAGATTTAGTTATCTGACAATGAAGGACTCAAGCAGGAGGTTCATAGAAGTTTAGAATGGGATAGGATGGTGACTTCCTATCTGATCTTCTTTTTGCAGGTGATATCGTCTTCTTCTCAGAACAATATACAGAACTTTCATGTATTATCCCGAGTTAAATAAAAAAAAAGAGAGATTCTGGGTTGAAAATAAGTGTAGAGAAGATGTTTTTTGTGTCAAATGAGGGCAAAACTATTGATGTATATTTACAAGGGTCAAATTTAAAAAAAGAAAGTATCTATTTTGGGAAACTTCTATCCTTTAAAGAACTCAGTAACGGGAGTAAATCATAGCTTAGCCTAAAGTTTGACTTTAAAAGGAACGTTTATTTAAAAAACGTGAATTTGAGGGTTGTTTTATGTATTTTGTGATGTACGAAGCACAGGTTTAGTACATGAATAAAAGGGCATAAAATAGACTTAGAAAATAAGCTCAGATTTCCATGGAGAGAAAAACGTTAAGAAATAAACTCATTTACAGAATCCGAAAATATGAAAAATAGAAGAGTTAAGTACCAGATGATGTAATAGGCTGGACATGTAACCAGAATGAGAGAACAAAACTGATCAAGAATAACTGGATCCATCCCTAGAGACTAAGTGAGGATGAGAGAAAGATAGCATAAGGAGAGCATCGAGCTAATTAAATTTTGTCGGTTACTGTGGCACAGAAAAACTTTCTTTTAATGGAAGTAAATCATCGAAGTCTGGACAAATTTTGGAGCCTCGAGTTTGTCTTTAAAAGGAACATTTTTTAGACTTGTATTAATTCTTCCTTGATTTATAGTTCACAGGTTTGTTTCATAACATTCGTCTTACAACATTTCTGCATTTTAAAGAGTTCTAAGAAACCAAAGCTCTGAAATTATAGATAAAAGTGGTGTAGATGAAGTAGTCACAATATCTCTTAGCCGGACAAGTAGAACAACTGGATGGTCCCTTTGAGACAATGTGAGGAAGGCGGTATTTGAGGCAAAACAGCGAGTTAAAATAAACTTTTTAGGTTACTTTGGCACAGAAATGCTCCATTTTTAATGGAAATAAATCGCCGAATTGCATTAGCCGGAACAAAATTTTGGAGCTTCGAGTTTTGTCTATAAAAGGAACGTGTCCTCCTATCTAAAGAAACGTGTGTTTGAAGCTTTTATTAACCTTTCCTTAATCTAAAGTTCACACGTTTGTCTTAAAACAGACGAGCTTTGTATGAAGAAAAACATATTGTGTTTTAAAAGTGTTCAAAGAATCCAAAATTATGAAATGACAGTAGAACAGTGGAGTGGATGATGCAGTAAAAGCAGATCTAAAGTGGAAATGGGTCGGACATGTGACTAGAATGAGAGAAGATAAGTAGAATGGACCTCTCGAGAGAATATGATGAAGAGAATGGTGATGTTTAAAGTGGAACAACGAGTTAAATACACTTAGCGTTGTACTTTGACAGAGGCGTTTGTCAGTCGAACAATTACTGCCCTTGTTACCCATAGTAGTAATATAAAAGAAACACTATAAAACTATTTTCATTTTATATATTAAATAATACTTATTTTGGTTTGTGGTTGGTAATAAAGGCGGTATTATTATATCTTTATAAATTACATACGAACCTCAATAACTCAATTAAATATATTGTTCAGGTAAATGAATATAAACAATAACTATTGTTTAAATTAGAAATACATATCTTAGCTAATTAACTACATTAAAAAAAAGCTTATGTATACATACATTGACCCATCTATCGGCTCTTGTATCATATGTTTCTATTACATTAGTAGGGCTCCCACCACTCCATCCTCCAATAGCAAACAATATCTCATGAGGAATCCTTGGCCTTGCAATTTCTGGGGTTGTAACTTCACCATCTTTCTGAGTTATCATCTCAAGGTCATATAAGAATTTCAGGGTGTCTATGATGATTGGGCGACAAGCGTCGTTTGCCACAACGTAAGGGTGATCTTTTACCTGCAAATATTTAGAGTTGTGGAATTAATTACCCTTTAAATTTTGAAATGTAATTCGCATAATGAGTAGAATGTTATACACATTTGTGATTTTTAACCCTAAAATAATTGAGACAATAGTACGTACGTGTATATAAAACTTTCTATGTGATACTGATTGGGAAAGAGTGTTTATTCAGGCACTCACAAAATGCAAAAGAATGTTTCAATTCTGGTGTAATTTGGTTTTTATAAATAGCTTAGCTTAGATTTCAAAATCGTTAGGTTTTTTTTTTTTTTATGTTGGCTATTCTGTGCATATTCTGTTTTGAAAACGCTATTATCGATCTTACTGTGCTTATGTAAATAGTGAACGATTCTATGTTAAAGTGCTTTGTTTGTTTTGAAATTCAACCACTCTCGTTTGTAAATATTGTCAAAACTTGTTGCGTTCTTGTATAAACACACGACGACGGTCATCAGGAAATAACTTTATCCTGAGGTTTCCTGAGGCCATGAAACGTATCAGTTCAAAATCGGTAGAGTGCTTTTTGCAATTTCAAAATTTATCTTTCGTATACTGTACAACTACAAAAATATATAATAATAAATGCCTAGGTTGAGGTCAACAAACAAGCAGATACACAAATTCCTGTGACAGCGTATCGCACGCGTGTCGATTATTTTAACTATAAACTGATTTATTCACTCACGTTTTCCAAAAAGTACTGCGTTTCCAACAAACCAAGTCTGATATTAGCCAACAAATGTACCACATGTTTCTTGCGACGTTCAGGATCTTTATTAATCCATTTCAACATTGTTTCCCAAACAATTTCTTCACTCTTTACGTTAAGGTTGTTGGAGCCAATGATCTCCTTAATCTCATCAGCTGAAGTGTCCATGAGCTCAGAAGACGACGTCGTAACTTGTACAAAGTTGCACATCACGTAATTATAGGCGATCTTTTCAAGTTCAATGCAGAAATGATCTCTGGAAAATGAAAACAAAATATGCAGAAAATGTTTTACTCATGTACAAAACTAATTATCAATTAAGCTCAAAATCTAAACGGAGCTTAATGTCAAAAGAAAAGTGCATAACTATAACACTAGAAAAAAATCACCTCCACAGAGGTCACCATAGACTTGAGAACTATAAAAAATTGCCAAGTTTTATCTTTATAAATAAATATAGCCGTGGACAGTGAACAGACCACACGCACTAAAAATGTGCGATCGTGTATTCGTTAATATTTGTGAACTCGTGTGCATAAGTGTTTTTACGTGTAATATGTGCTTTTAATTTTATAATGACAAAGGACAACAGTCCAAACTTGAAAATGGCTGAATAGCCGAAACGGCCGTCGTTGGAAGTTTTAAATAAGACTATTGGACGGTAAGTTCAAAAAAGTTTACTTAATAAACAATAGTCGGTATGGCGAACATAAACAATAATAAATAAATAAATTCCCCCAAAAAATTAAACAAATTCAGAACAAAAAAGCTTTTAAACGCAGACTTTTGTGAATTCTTTTATAGGGTGGGAGAGTTCCTCAGCCATAACTGCAGGTAGACTGACAAAATTTTTGATAGGGACAGACATGTTGTGGCTTTATTTGTTTATATTATTATTTTTTTGTTATACTTGCCTCTATCTTAGTACAAAATTGTTCATTGTTTCGATTCGTAATCATTTATACTTGTTAAAAAATGTAGTTACCTTTGTTTTGAGTTCTGCTCACAGTCCAGTTTTTGTTTCTTAATAGTTTCCCCCCCCCTTTTTGTTGACAATCGTTTCGCTTATTTCATTCAGGCAATATCGAACCGATTTTTTTTCTCTTTTGCATTTGTATAAATGCGTGTCAAATTTTAAATGAGAACATTACACAACACATAAACACATATTATAACACATGAAACAAAAGACGCAGCAGTTAGGACACATTGCAATGTTTAATTCTTAAACATAATGTATCTCACCCACGTGTTCACTCATTCATTATAAAGAAATTCAATTTCGAATTGCGTAAGCCTTGTTTAATCAAAATCTGAACAGGCTTCACTTAGTCCGAGATGAAGCCTGATATACTGTATCAATCAGCAGAATGTTTAATATTAATTGACTACTGCGCATCCATGTCACCCACCAATAACTTATCTTCCATGTATTATATTTACCTTGCAAAGCGACGAATACTGATACAGTTAGCAGGATTGAGTTGTTGGTTCAGATAATCACAGCAGAGTTGTACCATTCCTACCACACACAGATAGTCCGCAGTAACAAGGAGAGGTCCAACATTAAATGGAGTAATTGTTACTTTCTTCATGTACACATAATCTAAAAGAATCTCCAGGATATGAGAGTTTACACCGGGCAAGTAGACGTTTCTACGAGCTTTGACGTGTATGGTAGTAGTGAATAAAGCTCTGAAACAATAAATAAAATATTCATGAGTTTTGTAAGGCGTGAAACTGTCTTGGTCTTAAAATGTAAATGAATAAATTCTTGGTTGTTATAAGTAAAGTTAAACATAAAAAAATACAAAGTATATGAAGGTGTTTACATAAGGTTGTAGAATTTATAAATATCAGTTGACGTGAATTTCACGAAGTGCCAGAGTTCAGCTACTTATGGACTTTATTAAATAATAAAAAAAATGTAATGAGATATAGAGCCTTAAGTAAGAGTCTGTAAGACTTTAATTAGGCCTATATCGTCAGGGTTGGAAGAGAACAAAAGTTTATATAAACAGACGTAAATGTTTAGTATTTTCATGGCAAATCTACAGTCCACATAATGTCCTAACCTAACCTAACCTAAACTAACCCAACCTAACCTAACCTAACCTAACATAACCTAACCTAACATAACCTAACCTAACCTAGTTTACTACCTTTTCAACTGTCTTTGGATTTTGCAACTGCTAAGCAACTCTCCAATGAAGGAAGATTTAACTTCAAACTCCTATCCCTTGATTACGCCACTCTCCGATTGGTCCAAACCAAGTGACGCTGAGCGTCTTACAAACTGCGGAGAAAACCGATTGCCAAACAGATTCGCTTAAAAAATTCTAACGTTGCTCTCAATTTGTATAAATTAAATCTACAAAGAGGAACGCCGAAGGAAGCACCTGACGCTCTTCTCACTCACTTACATGACACAACGAGTTCCACTTGTTACAAAGACGCTAAGTTGCTGTTTAACTTTCCGCTAAACAGTTATTGTTACAAAATATCGATAAACGCTTTATTAGTTCACTGCGTAACTGTTTAAGAGAAATAAAACTGAATACATAAACAGCGAGTCACTTATAAATATGAACATCGACGATTTGAGTGTAAATTTGTGTAACTATTAGCTAGCTAGCACGTGAGAAATTGGTGTAACCATAAGAACTACTACTCTACCTGCAGAAGATTCACCAAAAGGTAACGTTTTAACAAAAATCACGGAACAGTTTATTTAAATAAATTTATAACTTGATCATGTTTGTCTAAATTTTCATGTTGATTTTTTGTTTAGTTTGATTGACTCATGAAAATCAATTGTTAATTATTGTCTTATTAAATGGTCCTCCAATCTTACATATTGTTCAAATTATTCAATTGGTTATTCAAGACTGGATTTTAACTACAATAGGAAAGATGAAAGAGAGGGATCTACCCCAAGACAACATGAAAAACATGAGATCCAGCTAGAGTCTCTCAGGAATTCCAAGTAGGAGAATATTGTCTAAGTTAAACTCACCTGAAATATTCACTGCAAGCGGACAATATGGCCCTGTGGACACGGAACATTTTGGAATCATCCAGAATGAGCGTGGCATCAGCAAGCTGTGTGGTTTGTTTCATCTCCCAAATTGATTGCATGGTTTTTTCGCTGATTTTTCTGTACACTTCCTTCGTCTCCAAATCGTCTAACAAGTCTAGAATCAAAATCAAATTGAGAACAAACTAAACTCGACTCAAACTAACTTTACAACTTACGTATATAATATATAATTTGAAAAATAACCTTAAGTTTGGTTTTAAAGTTATTTAATATTATTGGTTAAATCGGAAATTTTCCATCATTTATGTAAAAACTGAGGCAGGATGTTTAGTGACTTTAAATCAATTCTCGTTTTCAAGTGATAAAAATAGAAAAGGGGAAAAAGAAGAAAATTACCAATATATCCTCAGTAGAGTAGGACAGTTTTGGACCATAAAATAATAACATAAAACAGGAATTCAGCCCTTAAGTTAAGCATAAGTCAAAACTAAGACTAAATACAAACGTAGTCAGAATATACAAGACACAGGACTGCAAAACACAAACAACTGAACGATGCAAGTGTGGTGCTAAGAGAGTAATCCCCTAACTGTTTATCAAGGTGAACAACTTTTTTTCATTTCTCAACTGTTCAGTGCGTGATCTAAGCATATGCCATTTTTAGGTTTATAAGTTTTTTTCAAAATGGTCCAACGGTTTAAAGTTTTGCACTTTTTTCAAGTTCTTGGTTTAACATGATAACGAAGGTTGATTTATACTCTCGAAACGTCCTGTTTTAGTTTGTATATACACAAATGGTGCTTAATGTCCGATTAAACTATGTTAATATTTCAAGATTTGTTTTCAAAACATTCTGAAAGATTACAAATTATATTTATTGAAGAGTAAATATTTGAAATAGTTAGTACGCTCAATATCGGTATAGAAAAGAGAAAATTATAGGTAGGCTAAAAAAGAATTAACAATTATTATTATTATTTTAGTTTAAATTTAACAATGCTTGTAAATGTTTTATTTCCGGTGCTAAACATAAAAAATTTGAAGATTACTTTCTTAAGAAGTCAGTTGCCTATAAAGAAAAATTGAGATATAAATTAAATTTTTAAAGTTTCAGAATATTTTAAAACAGCTTTGAATTAAAAAACTTACTACTCACAATATTTATAATAATTGCCATAAATAATATGAGGCTTCCAATTTTATCACAACAATTTTATAAATTATTAAGATTTTAGCTTTGCATATATTCCAAACGAGCGGGGCACAGGAAACTGGGCTATTATTTTAAATCAAAAAGAGACGGAAATATTTTATTTTGTGTGAGAATTCGTCTGAAAGTCGTTGCAGGAAGTGTTGAATCGATAAACAACCATTTTGAAATGAGTAAAACTGCATGTATTTATTATTTACAGATATGAACTTGAGTTGCATCTGTGGTCACAGGGTGGGTTTATTTCATTCCACAGATATCAGATTCGTGTTAAGGATTTATACACATGACTGAATATTTTAGAATTACAATTGATAAATATTTGTTAGTAAGTTTAAGTTGGGATTATTTTCCTAAAACAAATTATATTCATATTTTAAAAATTTCCGATATTTAATCAAATACTCAAATATGTAGGACTTTAATACATGCAATGGTACACAAACACTATACAAATTTTCTCACACACAAAATACAAAAATACAATTACCAATAAATATACAAAAATTATGGTAAAAGCTGCTATAAAACCAAAATTATTTATTTTGTAAAATTGGTTAAAATGATTTCGATATTTTGCTAAAAATTAGTTTCTATAAACCTTAGGATGATACTTGGCGACTGGAAAGCTGAAGACCTCGTCCTCCTCAACCACAGGTTATTAAGTTACCCTTAGGTCTAGGGAGGCCAGGATGGGATCATCCAGTTATTTTGTTGCTACAAAACCTGCTTTTAAAGTTTCGAGAAAAACAGGTGAGATCTGTTAGGAACTGATCCGAAACGAAGCATTTGAACGAAGCGGAAGAGAGAAATAGTAGAAAGAGAAGAAAGAGAGAAAGAGAAGAATGAGAGAGGAAGAGAGAGAGAGAGGGAGAGAGAGAGAGAGGGGTTTTTGTAGACGGTCTGAGATCTTTCTGAATAATGAGGAGTAAGTTTTCAGTCTTAAGAAGTGTAAACAAGTTTTCATTGCCTTAAAAAAGACAAAACAAACAAAAGACATAAGTAGAGACTTCTAGCCCTAGAATACTCTAATTATATCGGCTCAGAAAAGAACAAAAGTTGGTCAAGAGAGACCAGATAAGAAAGATGAAAGACGGATATGATCCAAAACTAGATGGGGAAAGTGTGGTACTAGTGATTTCCATACCTGTATTCACTACAAGGCAGGCCGTGAAGGGGTTATGAAGATTGCTTTCGGACGTTCTATGGTAGATATTTTAACAGTGAAATGTGCTTTAGAACTGGAGGGAAAGGGAGAGCATTTTGTTGCTGTCTGTGAAGGCTACAGTAGAGTAACATATAACTTGCTATATATGGATAATTGAATTATCAGAAATTATCGTAGATCGTCTTTTCTGATTGGACAAGAGAACAGATAGTTTTGGTAAATAATAAAAGTGAGGTACTGTTCTCTGGGTGAGATGATGGGTAGAGAGGGCCCAAGAGGTCTAAATATAGTGACATGTAATTACCCCCCCCCCCAATATAAAATATAAACGTAGAACCAAATCGTACTATGTTATGTCCTTGGTGAACATCCTGATGATTTGTCGTGTTTTCCTTAGATGAAAACTAACTACAAATTTTAAAACTCAAGAACTGGCAGCTGTCCGTTAGCGGTTTCGGAAAATCAACACTAATGAAATCGCGTAATAAAATTAACTTTTCATTCATTATTTCTGTTTCAGTACCAGTTGTAAGCTGATAATTTTTGCTTACGTCCATGTTTGTTGATTAGATAACTTCACAAATATTCCAAGCTGAAATACGAGCTACAATTTTTGTTACTAAGCTTTGTGTGCAAAGATTTCATATGTATTTTGAGTAGTTTATTGTATTTTTCATATACATATTAATATGTGTTTGAACAGTGATCGTTAGTTTTTATGCAAATCATAATTCTACTTGATTTGCTTTAACATTCAAAAATAAGGATCTTTGAACCAAGGTAACTAACTACTTCACTTTTATTTTTAGTGTAAAATATTTATAGCCTAGACGTTTATTATTAAGTATACATTTTTGTAAATTACTTTAAAAAAAAGATTATTTGTATATTTTGGATTTTTGATGACTTAATTATAAGTGTAATGTTGTAAAGTTTAAGATTTCTTTATCAACAATGGTTTGGCAATTTTTCGATAACAATTTTTTTATTTAGAAAGTTGTTTTTAGGATTAAAGTAATTTTTTACAAAAATTTACAAATAAAATGATATATAATATACTATCTTAAGCCTGCATGTTTTATGAATTTTTGAATAAAAATATTCTGCCACCACAGAATACAGAGAAAATTACAGAGAAAAATGGTTGCAAGTTCTAGAATTTTAAACAAATCAATATAATAATTCAATTATTATAATACTACATGACGTAATACTAATTCTGTTTACCTGTACAAGTGCAAGCCATTTTAGATTT
Organism: Aphrophora alni; assembly: GCA_963513935.1. Taxonomy (NCBI): domain Eukaryota; kingdom Metazoa; phylum Arthropoda; class Insecta; order Hemiptera; family Aphrophoridae; genus Aphrophora; species Aphrophora alni. Next base: position 2,894,362 of record OY740778.1, on the reverse strand, counting down.
TCTTCTAAAATGTTCTTCACTTTCTTATGTTTAGATTTCCTTCTTCTAACGTTGTACAAGTTCAAACTTGTATGCTTTTCTTTCAACACAAACTCCAATTGTTCACAGAAAAGTGACAATCTTTACTGAAATTTTGAATTTTGGAAAATATTTCCAAACGTTGAATCAAACTAGAACTCTCTAGGAACGAAAACTTTAAGTTTTCTTTATTTTGGTTGAGCTAGAAAGCCACCGTTGCTATGGTTACAAAATTTAATAATGATTGTTTTAAATTAATTTTTTATTGTTGTCTTTTTTTAAATTTTCAAAATTGAACAATAGCTTATTCTTAAAATAGAGGTTAGCTGGGTTATACATTATCGTATTGTTAGCTTACTAGTTGAAAAAATCAGCAATGTTTATAGTTAACACAGTATAGAGCTGCCTACCTAGCGAGGCAAGGAATAAGTAGGAAGCAAATAAATGGTGCAAAACAAACTTTCTTAATCATTCTACCAAATAAAAACAAACCAACAGTAATCGTCACAAAAAGTGTCAGTTCGGGAGATGTCCAATTGCACCGGTGGTCAGGGATCAACCCCAAACTGATGTGTCCAGTTGCACCAAACCCCTTTTGGGGGTTGTTCCAGTTGCACCGGCGGTCAGGTTAGGTTAGGTTAGGTTATATATAGTATATATTATATATAATATATATATATATTATATAGTAATTTACTAATTTTTCTTATCATCCCTATTATTATTATTATTATTATGTGTGTACATACGCTTTAATGTTTTACGGTATACCGTTAAAGGTATAGAACTGTTTAATAGTTATGTCAAAGTTCCGTAAGTGTGAGTAAAGAAAGGTATTTCCTGGTAGATTTTAACCACTGGTGCAACTAGACACTTTTCGTACGGAGGAATGTTTCGACCCTTGCAAATTCCTTCGACCGTTGGTGCAACTGGATATCAGTCGTCAGTTCGGTAGTCCAATTAATAGGCTGAAATGAAACATGGACGGCGTTTTTTATTATAAAAATATATTTATAAAAGCCTAAATTTGCTTCGTTTGTGCCATAACATTCTTAATAAACATAAATAGGATTTCATTAAAATCTTGCCATTAATGACCCTAGTAAAAGATTACTTTTTTTCTTTTACCAATTATTCGTAATAATTTTACTTTATTTTTCACTCACGTTTATCTCAGTAATCTTCATTTTCTACTAAAATTTGAACAAAATCGGTAGAGCGGATTTGATTTTTTTAAATTTTTTATTTTTATTACTAATTTTTTAATTATTATTATTTTTTTTACAGATTAGGACTGGTATTCATGTGGAGATGGGGATAATTGAATTTTGTTTTATACGTTAGAGGCTAAATTTTAATTAAATTTTATCAAAATTGTTGTAGTTGATTTTGAGAAAATCTTAATTTTCTGTTTTTCCGGTAGCTAACCTTAAAAATTTGAATTATCGAAAAAATATTAGAATATTAAAATAGAACACTCCGTTTAGTATTCACACCACTGTCGACGGGTTAGACATGAGGACACTTTCAAAAACCATTTTATTGGACTCAGTAAATGGAAATATCCATGAAAAACTAAACATAGATCATTGACCCACCACAAAAATATCTCTTCATAATATATGTGTGAAAAATAACAAAAAATTGACTTAAATCCAAGATGGCGGCAAATTTTTTTAACCATTATAAAACGTAGTATTTCATCTCAAATCAACATGATGAAAAATGTAGAGGGTGGAGTAGTCAATATTTAGTAAATTCTTTAACTCATAGTTGTGTTCAAATGAGAAAGTTTGTGTAATATTATTGCACCTTTTGCTCAAAGAAAAAGAAATTTAACGGAAGTACGTTGACAAGAACTTTCTATTAGTTTTCTTTTCCTTTCATTGCCAAAATACTTTCACAATTGACTTCCCTCTCAGCTTATCATGACCTTTGCAGCCCGGACATATTACATGTTTCATATTTGACAGAAGATCTTGTTAAAAGCAGGAAACCTTAAAATGAAATATTTCCTTTTGGTAATATACTGTAATATCGGTTATTGAAAAAGTTCTTGAAATAGTAAAAAAAGTACTCTTTCTTTATATTCACACAGAGAAAATAGAGTTTTACATTCGTCTTGAAAATACAAATAAATGATGTGAAAATATTGCACAAACTTTGTCACTTCCTATCTCAAAACGAACTAAGAGTAACCGTTATCAAAAATTTAATTTCGGTAGTTGTTGATCAAAAAGTTAATATGAATTAAATAAGAGCCTAAGTTTATTTTGCTTGTGACATAAACACAGCTTAAGTAGAATTAATTGAGGTTTTAAATAAATGCGGGCAAGGTGCATTCTTGTTTCTTATCAACTTTTTAAACATTTTTTACTTACGATTTTTCACTCGTGTTTGGGTTATTAATATTCAACTTTCACTAAAATTTGATCAAAATGGGTGAAGTTGATATTTAGAAAAAATAGTGTAATATAATGAAGGCCTATTTTTTACTTACGATTTTTCACCCGTGTTTGGGTTAGTAATATTCAACTTTCACTGAAATTTGATCAAAATTGGCGGAGTTGATTTTTAGAAAAAAATTTGTAATATAATGAAGGCCTATTTTTTACTTACGATTTTTCACCCGTGTTGGGTTAGTAATATTCAACTTTCACTAAAATTTGATCAAAATGGATGAAGTTGATATTTAGAAAAAAATAGTGTAGTATAATGAAGGCCTATTTTTTTAATTGATAGCTCACGAACCAGAATTTTTGGAGAGTCGTCGACCAATAAGGTAGACGTCTTTAGATGCTACTATTTTACAACATTTTATGAAAATCTTAAAATTATATTTTGAGAAAATCGTATTTTTCCCTTTTATAGGAGCTACCAGAAAATTTTAAGTTAACCAACAAAATAAAAAAACTTCCCGGGATATGGCCAATATATATAAACATTTTTTAAATGTTAACTTTTTCAAAAACTCAAAACATTACATATTATAGTGAAATACGATTTATTAAAATCAAGGTTAATTTTTCTTATTTTTAACAGTAATATTATTTACTTGCGATTCTGCACGGCTTTGCGTCATTAGATTTCATATTTTGTAACAAAATGTAAACGAAATTGGTGAGCCAGATTTTGATAAAATATGTATTATTTACAGCCCCCACTGCCGATTTTTTTAAAAAATACATATCAAGAGCCGGCAGTTTCGGAGAGATACATTTTGTTTGAGTTCGTAGAGGCTACATTCTAGGAAAACAGAATGGAATTTATGTTGATAAATTATAAAGAGGTAGAAGCATAACCTAACAAGAAAAGAAAATATCAAAGGCTGTGGCTTGAGAGAAGAAGAAGAAATGCAGTGCTAAAATTTTACTAGTAGGCTAGCTGATTGTTCTGTAAGTTTTTAGTATTATTTTTCTGTGGATTTATATTTTTAAGGTGTTTTTTAAATTTATATTCAAGTGTGTTACAATTGTAATGTTCAATAGATATTTTTTTCTAAGTATTCGATTAACGAATTATGTATTTTAGTTTAATAACTTATGTTAGTACGTTACTTTATTTAGGTTAGTTTACAGTTGTGCAAGACATGTTTAGTTGTACACTAAATATTTTAGACATCATTTTTTTACAGATTAACTGTGTAATATTGAACATGTTTATAAATAAATGGGTAATATGTAGGCCTACTTATGTAGGCATGATAGACCTAAATAATTTCTGTGTTTTCAATTTTAAACAATTTGGAATAAGACTAAATGATTTGTTATAACAATTCTGATGCCGGTGCTAAAATTAATTGGTTATTGAGTAATAGGCCTACGGTGGTTAATAGGTCTAATTATAATTATAGGCTTATTTGCTACATATAGAATTTAGGCTATAGTCTTCAGCATTCAGTTTACTTATGGTTTTAACCTTCAATCACAAACAAGTAGCCCTTAAATTGTTTCTAGAATACAAAATAAGGAAATTGTAGTTAGCCCTACATTACAAGTACTTATTGTAAACTAAACATTACTATAATTCTATACATAATACTAAATTACTAAACCATACTGTAAAATTGGTAATAGTCTACATTGGAGGTTATGTTTGGTTTCACACTAATGGTGAATATTTTTTAGGCCTATATTTGATAGATTACCAGAATAATATTGTTAATAAGTCATTGTAATATGCATAGGCCTACTAAATGTCATAGGTAGGCCTAAATACGAAAACTTTCTGTGTTAGATTGTAAGCAATGTGGAATGAGGCTGAATGATTTGGACTAATGTAGGTCATGTACTTAAATTAATTAGTTATTAAGTATAGGACTTGAATATCCGTTTTATGTCAAATTATAATGACCTATAATAACCTATGAAGGTTAATCTATAGATAGACCTATAACCAACTTGTTGAATTTATCAATTTTATTTAATAATCCATTTTCTTATTGTTTTAATGTTCAAGCACAAACAAGTAAATAGTTTTTAGAATAGAACATCAGAGTGTTCTATTGAGGCTTACAATATAATACCGTACATTCGCTGTTAGTATAAATTGGAGGTTATGCGTATATATTTCATACTAACATTGAATATTAGCTTATTCGTTTGCACATTATCGTAGTAATATTGCCTTGATGTGGTAATTATATAGCAGAGCTGCCTCACTTCAAAATCAATTTTTAAAGGTTTTATTCGTCAAATAAATGTTGGAAAAATATTTTATTATCGAAAAAAAGTGTCGGAAAGATGATTACATAATATAATTACACAAGAAAATCTTAATCAGAGTCAAATTGTGCTGCAAATTCAGTAGAAGAGGAATTTATTGAATTTAAATGTATTTCACTCGTAATTCGCCATAAATGATGAAAACGAGTATTATACTCATTGTACTTTCTCTTAAACATAAATTCGGCTATATGGCCATGGAAATGTTGTTTTGAATTTCCATATCGCGGCACATTTCCTCGCACCTCCCTCCATTGACGTTCAATTGTCTGCGTGGCTGCGTATGTGCTTCAGTGTACGCATATGTAGGGCTGTATTATTATATGTCACGAAAACAGGTTGCTATATATATATATATATATATATATATATATATATATATATATATGTATATAACCGCCTGGCCAAACCTTCCGTACGTTTATTGAAGTGAATGTCATGAGTATGAAAGATAACACAGAGTTAATTTTTTCACGAAAAAACTACTTGTGTAATTGTATTATTGTATTATGTAATCATCTTTCCGACACTTTTTTTCGATAGTAAAATATTTTTCCAACATTTATTTGACGAATAAAACCCATAAAAATTGATTTTGAAGTGAGGCAGCTCTGCTATATAATTACCATTGATGTTATTAAATACATTTAAGATATCTATGTCTTGTTAAGTTAGTGCATAGTTAGGTAACAATCTAAATGTTTTAAGTTAATTGGTTTATTAAAGGCAGGTCGTGTATAGAATTAGATTAGCTTATAGTTTGATTTGAACTAAGTCGAATTTACAAAATTATATACAATATTATATTCTCTTTAGGGTTATTGTCAGAAAAAAGCAAAACTTTTTAGAAACGAAATAGTAACCTAAGCTAAAATTTGTGCAATGTGTTTATTTGTTTTAAATGGTCCTTAGGTCAAAGTAAAAACCCTTATAATTTATAATTTCATGCGCGTGTCTGTCCATCTGTCTGTAAGTTGCAACCAGTTTACAGGCAAAAGATAAATCCTATATATTTCAAAATTTGCATTTATATTTGCTGTATTCTTCCGCATATAGGAAAAATATAGTGGTAGAAAAATGACCTCGGTAGTTAAGGGGCAAATATTATGGATTTGAAAAAAAAAAAAAAATCTGTGGTTATCAAATAAAACTACAAGTTATTCTTATTACGAATATGTATGTTTATTTGACAAAAAATTAAAAATGTATGTGTTGGGCTAAATTTAAAGTGTTAGATATTATGTCCCCCTTCCTCAAACTTGAACACTTGGTGACCTCAAAATGTAAAACAATATTAAAGATTTGAAAGTAAATTGCAGTTCGAAATCATATATTATAGTTTTTTGTCAAATGCAACTTAATTTATCCCCACAATGAGAAATGAATAACATAAGTTTTAAAAGCTGGTTTTATGAGATGTGACAAACAATTAAACCAATCCTTGTAATTTCATTCTTGTGTGTGTGTGTGTGTGTGTGTGTGTGTGTGTGTGTGTGTGTGTGTGTGTGTGTGTGTGATTGTCTGCATAATTTAAATTTCTCCTTAGACTTTGACTTTATAAAAATATCTGTCTCTCTGCTTAAGCCGTGTAGTTTTAGCCATGCTTGAGCCTCTAATTTATTGACCATTTTCAGTATTTCCATAAAAGTTTATATATATATACAGGGGTGGTGAAAAGTCCCGGAACGGGTTAATATTTTTTTAACCGTTACAGATGGAACTATATAACTTGGTACACTGTTACTGGGCATAAAACACTATTTTACCACAATTTCAATGAGCCTCTACCACTTCAGGGGGACGGCCCACAAGGAGTCAGAAGAAAACCTTAAATGAGAGCTTGGGTCGAGTTGTACATCAAATTAAATGTCTAATTTAGTAGAATACAATGCCGCAAATCCAACTTCAAAAGGTTCACCCTAAACAAAATGGCGGCGTTTTAAAGTTTATGAAAGTTACTATAGCGTTGAGTGTTAAAGATAGCTGGAACATGTTTACTCGGTACAGGTTTCAAAACAAACGCCCAGAAATCAGTGTTGAAGCTATAAAGCTATTTTTTAGAGTTCCACTTGACCCTTAGCTTCTAATTGGGGACGGCCCACAAGGAGTCGGAAGAAAATCTTTAACGAGAGCATAGGTTGAGTTGTACATCAAATTAAAGGTCTTTATTAGCACAGTACAATGCCACAAATCCGACTTCAAACGGACAACCGAGCCGGAAATGGCAGCCATTCAAAGATGGCATGAATTTGAAATACTATCTTTAACACTCAACGCCATAGTAACTATCACAAACTTTAAAACGCCGCCATTTTGTTTAGGGTGAACCTTTTTGAAGTCAGATTTGCGGCATTGTATTCTACTAAATTAGACCTTTAATTTGATGTACAACTCAACCCACGCTCTCATTTAAGATTTTCTTCTGACTCCTTGTGGGCCGTCCCCCCCCCAAAGCGGTAGCGGCTCATTGAAATTGTGGTAAAATAGTGTTTTATGCCCAGTAACAGTATACCAAGTTATATAGTTCCATCTGTAACGGTTAAAAAAATATTAACCCGTTCCGGGACTTTTCACCACCCCTGTATACAAACACCCATGTACAGATTAGTATTATTACAAATTTTATTTTTAATTCGATAAGAAAGTGGTACGACTGTATGATCCATTTTACTCGTGGTAATGTACTTTACAGGTGTTCCACACCTTCTTACCAAATCTGTCACACTCCGTCCTTTTAAAACAACCGCTCAAACTGTTAACTTCCCCTACATATCCCCACCACTAAATTATTCCTGTCTTGCGCAATAAATAACCAATCACAATAGAATCATACTGCGCACGATCAGAAGCGCGCGAATCTTTGGAACAGCTGATTTTTAGTCGTATCAAAGCGTGCTCCGCAGTCAGGTATATTATTTAAATAGAGATAACCCTAATCGTTCTATTGACGTCACGAACAGGTGGAGGGCGTCCTAGGGTCCTTATAAGATATCGGGCGATTTTAAACTTAGTCTTTGTGTTTTAAGCCGTGACCGATTTTGCTTTTTTTTGTTTCATCATAAAGCAGGGAGACAACTTCCACTAGGATCTATCTGCTTGCTTCAGATTTATTTTCAGGTATTATATATTTATTTATTTGTGTTAGTAATTCGAATTAAACAGATTGGAGTTAAGCAATTGGACAGTTATTATTATTCGGTGCTTTTTATATGTTTCCTTTATAGAATCAAGCAAAGAAAAGTTTTTATATTTTAAAATATTTGTAAAAAAAAAAATAGGCTTGAAACAGGATAAGTAATTTATTTAATTTTTAATTCATTTTTGTCACATCATTTTTACATATATCAAGAGCTATAAAACTGGTATCATTGTCAAAAATTAACAAGCATTGCACAACAATACATACTCACCAACGGTACTCATTACAATGTCATAAATCGACTAATAATATTCTAATACAACTTACAATTAATTACACAAATTTATCCTCCTCTAATAAGTTTTTCTCAGCAGAAATATTTTTAAGTGTCCTATTAAATACTAAGGAACTATCATTTTTTTAAATATGTGACAGAAGATTATTAAAAAATCTTTACCCGCAAAATCGACAGTATTTGTTGCTATGTTTAGCGATATCTTGGTAACACAATTATATTTTTTTCTCATTCCCCCCCACCTAGTAGTCTTTTAGTTATTGTAAACCTTACAATATATATAACTATAATATACAGTCGTTACTCTAACAACCAATTTTATTTATTTATTTATAAATAACAGCTGATTTTTTATTCTAAACAAAATCAAATTAATTTGAGGTTATGTTAACCAACAATCTCAACGAAATATTATTATCCTAATGTAAATTATTGTGTGTGTGTGTGTGTGTGTGTGTGTGTGTGTGTGTGTGTGTGTGTGTGTGTGTGTGTGTGTATATATATACAGCTGTAAATAAATCAGCTGTTATTTATAAATAAATAAATAAAATTGGTTGTTAAAATAACGACTGTTGACATGGTTGAACGTTTAAGTCACATACGGTCTGTCTATAATCTAGTTGTAATATTGTGTGATAATTGTAAATAGTTTTGGTTTGTTATCGATTTCACCTCTCTGCCAAGGAACTCCGTTCAGTTTCAGTGACAATGCTGTAATTTGAAAATTTTACTGCCATCTTTAGGAAATAGATTTACAATCAAAACAATAACTTTAAATTATAATGAATATTGAAGATATCTTGAAAGTAATCACAGTTTTAGTTAATTACGTATGTTGAACGTTAATAATGGATTTGGTTGTAAAGTTATAAATTTCGTTAAGGCTACTTTTACAGTATATTTGTGTGGACGACAAAACAATTTGTAAAATATTTGTTTAGTATTTCTAGAGGTGTAGACGAAAGTTTAGAATCGTCGATAGTTGAACTAAGTACTGTTAGATTAAAATAGACCGATTGTAACTAGACCAGTTTCAAATGTTTATATTTCGATTAAATGTACAATATGTACGTATGAAATGGCTTGCTTATCAATCAATTCAGTTTTAAGTTATTCTAAACTAAATATAAGTTTTTTTTTATTACGTCATCTGTTAGTTTTATTTCATTTTGTAGTACAGAAAAAGTTATGCGATGGGGAAAAGAAAACTGATGTCAAGTTTTTTGTAGATAGATCTATTTTGAGGGAAAGAGTAGTTTTTTTTTTTTTTTTTTGGATAATGTTGTATGTGCAGTGATCAACGCCCAAACGCAACCCAACTTAAGCGAAATTCGTAGTGGGTATATTTTGATTATATCTCCGCGATTTTGTTTCAATTTTTCATAACTCACAATTTGGGGATAGCTGTCACGTAAAAAAAAAAAAAAAAAAAAACGATTTTCTTAAAATCGGTTCTACTGATTTTGATTAAATTGTGCTCAAGTGCCACTTCTAAAACACAAATGAAAGGTATCTCTCTAAAAAGTTTGATTCATGAATTATATTTTAAAAATAAAAAAAAAATTATATTTTAAATCGTCCTTGGACTGCTTTAAAGACGTGATTTCTTAAAACCCGCTGTACCGGCTTCATTGAAATATGAAAATGAATGACCCAACTAAGTTTGGAAAATTACAAGTAAAATAATAATAAAGGAAAATTTATTGAAAATAAAATGAACCTTATCGCCATCATTAAAAGTTCGATATTAATCAAGTACTTTGAGGACGGGTTTACTTTACAACAGACATAAGTTAATTTTTTTTTTCAAATATGGCGTTCATGATTCATTTTGACTTGTTCATTGACAACTACCAAAACTCAAATTTCTATTGAGGAATAGTTTTGTTTGGTTTACGGACGGGTGATTAAGAAAGTTTTGTGCAATATTTTGCACTATTATACTGATTAATATGATAAAGCTTTAGGTATTAATGGTTTCATTTTATTTTTCGAATTACTTACATTGTACTTACGGATAAACTGTTAGTTTTGACATATTTCAAGGTTTTAGAGGAATCGAAAGGTACAGTCTTTGCTCCACAATTGTGAACCAAAATTAAATGTTTGAGCTATTTAGAAATATAAAAACAAGTAAGTTTTTTTTTTTTTTTTTTTTTTTTTTTTTTTTTTTTTTTTCCCCTTTTTCAAGTGGCTTTAAAGTTTTGATCTATTTGTGTGAGAAAGTGAGAAAGTAGAGTTAATATTAATTTCAATAATTTTACCTTCTGACATTTCCGTATTATAGGACAAATATTATGATTGATCAAACATATGTCTAGATATTTATGGATATAATTAGAGTGAAAAGTAGTTTAGGGAATATTGTCTGTTTGTAAGTGTTGTGCTTTAAGTTTTAAACGGAAAAACGGATATTTATCAAATTTGGAACGTATCTCATTTTGTAAGGGATGATTTATTTATTTTTTAAATATTGGTGTTAACTAGCATTACGCCAAAACTAAAAAACTCCAAACTTTTTTAAAATGTCTCCAATAATTTGTAACCCTTATTTTAACTAGTTTAACCTTTTGAGGTTGGGTTTGCGGCATTGTGTTCTACTCATAAAGGCCTTTAATTAGATGTACAACTCGATCTATGCTCTCATTTAAGATTTCCTACTTACTCCTTGCGGGCTGTCCCTCTGGAAAGGTAGCGGTCCATTGAATACGTACTAAAATACCGGGTTTGCGGCATTATGTTCTACTCATAAAGGCGTTTAATTTGATGTACAACTCGACCTATGCTCTCATTTAAGATTTCCAACTTACTCCTTGCGGGCTGTCCCTCTGGAAAGGTAGCGGTCCACTGAATACGTACTAAAATAAGTTTTAGTCTCCATTAACAATGTGCACAACTTTGTAGGTCTATCTGTAATGGTTAAAAAAATATTAAGCCTTCCCTGGACTTATTTAACACGCTGTATATATGTGAGAAAGTTAAAATAGTACATGAGGCGTGTATATGCAATTTAAGTACATCTGTGTGTCGCAATCTATATAAGATTCAGGGGCACTCCCGTACTCTTATGTAGTTCAGAGAAAAAATGGTGACTTCGAAAATAATAACATTTGTGCTGCAAAAAAAAAAACAGAAACAAAAACTTTTTTTATATACTGAATCATAGTTATATGAAGATGCAGTTTTTATACAGCACTTAAATGCTTGCCGAGCTATTATATATATGTTTATTGTTCAAAAAATATTTTTGGGGATTCCCAAACACAAATAGCAAAGTATACCTTGTGGTTTATCATTTTAAAAAGGTGTTTGTTTTTTTAACAGAATGTTAATACATTGTATTATTAATAAAATATGTTTTATTTTATAGGTTACAATATCGATTTCATAAAGAAAATGATCATTTTACAAATTGCTAAGTTAGATTTATTGTTATTTTACTCTCAAACAGTCGGTTGTATATTATGGTAAAATATGTTGAATAAAAACACATTGAAAGTGATGCACTATGGAACCATGTAATAAAACAAATACAAATTTGTTTTTCAACAATTTTACTTATCTTAGGGGCTTCGTTTTGGATGAGAGAAGTTGGGTTTGTACACGAACATTCGACTAATAGTTGCAGCCCAATTCTTGTTGTTATTCGTACAAAACCGTTCCGGGAAATTCAAAAAGCGATGTATACAGGGTGTTTCTGTAATCTGCGGAGATAATTCAGGGGGTGGTTATATGGGTTATAATAAAGAAAAAAATCCTAATAACCGATGTCCAGAAACGCTTCTTTTACCAGGTATCCGTTACCGATTAAGTTTTTTAACCGATTGAGTTGAATTGTTGTACGATACACAAAAATTTACGGACTTACTTTGAAAAAAATAACAACTTGTTCCAATAATGCTTATTAACTTGTCTCAACCATTTAAAGATTTCAATCGAAAATAACTCATTTCAAGTTATTTACATTTAAAATGTTTAAATGACCACCATTTCGTAACTGATTATTGGAATAAGTTGATTATTTTTTTTTTTCAAACTGGGTTCTTAAATATTTTTCTGCAGTTTCTTCTCATCTTGACCCTTTATTCCTCTTTTTTATAACTTAGTAATTTGGTTACAAATTAGACAACATTAAATACTAATCCAAAGAATTTTTCTATCAAATTATTAGCCTTTTTTGGACAAAATATTTCACCGCAAGTCGTAGAATGTGTCACATTTGTGTAGTGCTTTGAAATTTGCAACCAATGATGTCTGTATGTGATTTCTACAATAAAAAAATAGAAGAATTGTTGAAAACATAACCTAAAAATTAAAACAAATAAAATTTTTTTAAATGTCAACAGTTTGAAACAGATTTGTTAAAGTTATTAGAAATATCATTAATAGTTCATTTTTCACAACAGACTACTCATATTTAACACCAAGATTGTGTAAAACAAGCTAATCCATAAAATAATTTCACATCCTCTCTCAAAGTATCAGTATGTTTTACTTTCCTTTTCTTTAAGGACGTTTTAATTTCTTCTTTTTTTTTTTTACAATATTACGCTTTTTTAAGCTATTAAAATAAAAAATTAAAATAAAATTCCAATGTTAATATATAACTTTTTAAATTATTTATTTGAATTAATTCATTAATCTTAGATGAATCAATGAAAAAAATTGTTACACCTATAGGATCTCAAAATTCGCATCTTAAACATAGTGTAGAATGTAAACCTTGTATTAGTGTACAATTCCCCAAAGTTAATCTCATCACGCTATCTATTTAATGTAATTTATATAATGGATATACTTAATCTACTGCGCAACACGTTTTGCGCATCAAATAAATATTTCTCGTTAAAGCGGAAAATTTATTAATTGTTAGTAATATTTATTGTACTATTAAGTTATTAGTTAAACATGAAGTGGAAATTCCGAGAATTTATTGTTTCTGTGTAAATTTAAATAGAGGGTGTGACAAAAAATACAAGTATCTCATGTAGAGGATGTTGCTAAAATATGGAACGAGACACCCTGTATCTGAATATACAGGGTGGATATCCTGATTAATTTCGTTATTTGATAGGTAACTTTAATTTGATAGTTTGTTGTATGAAATGACCTGTTAGAGGTTTTGTAATATCGGAAAACTGTTTCAAATTCAGCCATTTTGAAAGTTTCCGAAGATTTTGCCTAATTTTGAAGTTATGTATTATTAATGAGTCTTCTATTTTTTATTGAAAAAACACATTTAAACGTTATTGTGTGCAGATTTTAAACCTTCAAAATAAGAGAACTGTGAGATGTTTAAAGTTCTAGTGGAAAATTATCCTTAATAAACAGGTTTTTCAAAATTGACAGCCATTTTGAAATTTATTGCTCGATTTATCCCTTAAACCTATTAGTTTAATAGTTAAAAAAACAGATGGAATTAAAGCTTTTAATGAAAGAGGTGTAGTTTTTGTTTTTGCAGATAATTTCCGAAGTAAAATGTTATTCTCCTTTCAATTTTTCATATGGAATTGAGTTATTAAAGTTCAGGCTTCACTAAAATTTTAAGGAAATTGGTAAAGTCAATTTTGAGAAATTACTTCTCGCACCATGGCGGAATGATAATTCATGAACAGACATTTTTAGAACGATAACAACCAATGTGTTTTTATTTCGATCCTTAGAGATCACGATTGAGCAAAATTTTATTAAAATCTTTAAAGCCAATTAATATATTTAAATAATTGTGGGTTGCATTTTCGACAATATCAATTTTCGTAATATTACAAGGAAAGGATTGTTGCTACCACCTACGTTTTGAATATTTGGTGAAATTTCAACATAAAAGATGATGTAGTATATATTCAGCTACCCAGAACGTTAAAAATAATCCTTTATCCTTATTGAGAGAAGAGGAAAATAACCTCCAGTGTGTAATATTAAAGGGTTTTAGATTAAGTTTCGGTCAATATTTGTAAACTAAAGTATTTAAGAGAGATGTTAAATAAGAAGGATTGGAAGAGTTTAGTTTTTTGTCTTTGACACATTGACATTTTTGTGTGTATCGATTTTATTATAAATTTGTATTCTTAAAATATAAATAGTGAAACTTACATACAGAAAGTTATATAATTGGTCAGAAAGATGTCAGGTTTTTTTGTGGATTGGTTGTGAAATTCTTTGAGTTCAACAAATTGGTTTTGGAGTGATGTCTTGGATAGGCAGAAATTATTTCTCGCATAAGCCGTATTTTACAGTACATACGCGTGAAAAAAATTAAATTAAATTTAGTAATGTGGGCTAAATCTCAGGATTTTTTTTGGTTTTTCATTTTTTGATAATTCAAAATTTAGAGGTGGATGTCATAAGAAAAAAAAATCAAAATCAAAATCGCCTCTTATTTTTATTATTTTTTCAAGTGTTTTCTATAAGGATAAAAATAAATCGTATTGGTTCTTCAATTTTATTGAGTGTTAAAAGACGTAATTTCTCAAAATAAGCTCTACAGATTCCGTTAAAATTTTAATGAAATGTAAGAAACGAAAGTAATGCTACAAACCTTTAAAACAATTAATATTTCAATATTCATTGTTTTGCCTTAGAACTACTTTAATTAATGAACATACCTTATTTGAAGTCAATAGTAGTTCCCTATATTATAATAATAGCTACATGTTTCGCTGCCATAGGCAGCATCATCAGGCCAGCTAATAACACAAACACATTGTTCACATACATATCACAAAAACATATAAAGTTCTTGGTCTAACACAAATTATCATGCAGAACCGGCACTCGTTAAAAGTTAAAAATTGTTTTAGTTCCTCACTGTATATTGGCCACATGTTCACTGAGTGAGTATACTGTGAGGAACTAAAACAATTTTTAACTTTTAACGAGTGCCGGTTCTGCATGATAATTTGTGTTAGACCAAGAACTTTATATGTTTTTGTGATATGTATGTGAACAATGTGTTTGTGTTATTAGCTGGCCTGATGATGCTGCCTATGGCAGCGAAACATGTAGCTATTATTATAATATAAACAATTAATATAATATTTCAGTTTAACATATATCAGAAAAAATGAAAAATGTATCTAGTATCTTGTATTAGGCACTTATTTAAATATTTTTTCATAGATGTGTTCATGGTTCAGTTTCATTTTTTAATTTACTATAGAACTGATATTTTTGTTGACTTTATTCCATGGTATTGTGGATCGGTGAGTGAGAAAGTTTGTGCAATCTATTTAGACGATTTATCTGTTTTAAATTTCATTGCAATAATTTTATTAATTTTTTCTCTTCCAATTAAGAAATATTTTGTTTATATAATTATTAGGGCAAGCTGTATTATTTAAAATTTAGTTTAGTTCACCGAAGCTGTACTGTATTTTGTTGATTTTCTGTATTGTATTTTGTAAAACGTTTATGATTATACATAATTTATTATTATTATACTACTTATTATTTCTCAGTTCCTAATCATTCAAGTACTGAAGAAGTTTCCATATGTTTTTAACACTTTTTATATGCAACACCTGTATCTTTCACACCCTCTATTTATATTTACACAGAAACCATCTGCTCCTACTCTTTCATGAAAGTACTAATTTTTCCAATGAGTGTTTTAACATAGTTCCATAAATATTCCTGACTAAATTTTCCTCTTTAACTAGAAATATTATTTGTTACCAAATCTTTAATTATCACATTATGAAATTAATCAGGATTTGTTTCCCTCCCTGTATATTAATAGATATAACCTAACCTAACCTAACATAACCTAAAGTTTCCTTTTTAACTAGAAATATTATTTGATCCCAAGAACGTATTATTTAATAAGAAATCCTTACTAATTACATTATGAAATTAATCAGGATTTGTTTCCAACCCTGTATATTCAGATATTAATAGATATAATAGAACCTAACCTAACCTAACCTAACATAACATAAAGTTTCCATTTTAACTAGAAATATTATTTGATCATCAGAACCTGTTTATTTAATACGAAATCCTCACTAATCACATTATGAAATTAATCAGGATTCGTTTCCCACCCTGTATATTCAGATATTAATCGCAAATTTTGTTTCTCAGTTGTGTAATCGTTCCATATTCTTGTAACACTCTGTACTTGAGATGTTAGTATTTGCCACACCTTGTGTTTAAATTTACACAGAAACAATCAGCTCCTACTCTTTCGCGGAATGTCCACTTCATGATTAACCAACCGGTAAGCTTTTTAATATAGTAAAATAAATATTACTGACAATTAATTAATAAATTTTCCACTTTAATAAGAAATATTATTTGATGCGCAGAACGTATTGCGCAGTAAATTAAGTAGGCCTACGACATATAAATTACATTAAATATAATGGCGTGATGAGGTTAACTTTGGGGAATTATACACTACTACCAAGGTTTACATTCTACACTGTGTTTACCTACATTTATATAATTAAATATTTACAAAATGAAATTAAAAGGTCGTTAAGGAGAAGGAAAGTAAAATCTGTCACGGAGCTGTTACGCTGACACGAGAGTATCCGAATTGCTTTCTGAGTTAGTTTGTTTTACGACACAAATTTCGGTGTTAACTATATATTATTATCTGTTGTACAAAATGAGCTGTTATGTTAGGTTAGGTTAGGTTAAGTTAGGTTAGGTTATATTATATCTATTAATATTTGAATATGCAGGGAGGGAAACAAATCCTGATTAATTTCCTAATGTGATTAGTAAGGATTTCGTATTAAATAAATACGTTCTGGGGATCAAATTATATTTTTAGTTAAAAGGGAAATTTAGTTTAGTTTAGGTTAGGTTAGGTTAGGTTATATCTATTAATAATATCTGAATATACAGGGAGGGAAACAAATCCTGATTAATTTCCTAATGTGATTAGTAAGGATTTCGTATTAAATAAATACGTTCTGGGGATCAAATTATATTTTTAGTTAAAAGGGAAATTTAGTTTAGTTTAGGTTAGGTTAGGTTAGGTTATATCTATTAATAATATCTGAATATACAGGGAGGGAAACAAATCCTGATTAATTTCCTAATGTGATTAGTAAGGATTTCGTATTAAATAAATACGTTCTGGGGATCAAATTATATTTTTAGTTAAAAAGGAAATTTAGTTTAGGTTAGGTTAGGTTAGGTTCTATCTATTAATAATATCTGAATATACAGGGAGGAAAACAAATCCTGATTAATTTCATAATGTGATTAGTGAGGATTTCGTATTAAATAAACAGGATCTGATAATCAAATAATAATTCTAGTTAAAAAGGAAATTTAGGTTATGCTAGGTTAGGTTATGTTAGGTTATATCTATTAATATACAGGGAGGGAAACAAATCCTGATTAATTTCTTAAAGTGATAATTAAAGATTTGGTAACAAATAATATTTCTAGTTAAAGAGGAAAATTTAGTCAGGAATATTTATGGAACTATGTTAAAACACTCATTGGAAAAATTGGTAATACCATGAAAGAGTAGGAGCTGATTGTTAGAAATTTTTCTGATAACTAACTGAATATTGTTTAAAATGGTCACCATTTTGAAAATTTCAAAACATTTGTTTCCAATTTGGGTTTTATGGTTTTAATCATTTTTTTAATGTTTTTTTTTTTTAGAGAAAACTTATTCAGACCCTATTGGACACAGATTGTAAACTTTGTGAGTTGTTGTAGAGCGATGTATATAGTTTGATTGCGATATTATCCCTAAGAGCCTTTATTTTTCAATAATCGGCCGCCATTTTGGAAAATATACACTTTGATTTTTGCATTAAAGAATTAGTTAAACGGCTAGTAAAACCTAGTTTAGATACCAAATTAAAGTAAAATCACACTCAAATATTGACTGAAATTGGTGACAAGTTAGTCTCATGGGTAGTGTCGGTGGACATTACATAGATAGTAGAGAGGAGTAAATTAAATAAGCATATGTCATTTATATAAGTGCAAAGAAAAATAATGTTTTATAATATTTCACTTTACCTCACGACTTACCCCTAATAGAATTATATTTGCGATACACGTCTTTTGCAAACCTGCGTAAAAGTGATCAAGTTAGTAATATAAAATATTGAGAGGTTTCTGTCGGTTATAATATGAGGTGGGAATAAGGTTAGGTTATGTTTGGTTAGGTTGGTTTACATCACAGAAAGATAAAAAATATGCTGTTACTATAATGTTCTTGAGAACGTTTATAGTTGTTTTTTTTTTCAAACTATTAATGTCTTAAAGTGCTGAGTAAAGTTTACACCACCCTTCCAAAAAAAAATCTCGAGTTAATGAGAAATTTCCTAAAGCAAAACGTTTTAGGGTGATGTATTTGGATAATCGGTGTTGTTATACTTATTTTGGTTTTCTTCTTATTATTTTCTTTTGGATTAAAAAAATGTATTTCTATTATCAGGGTTTGCTAAGCGCAGATAATTTTACGTTGTTAGTCTTAAAACAAAACACTATAGGTTTTATGGTTTTGGGGAATATAATGTGCTCATTAGAACCTGTTGAAATTTAAAAAAAAAACTAATTAAAATGTAAAATTAGCAACGTTTTATATAGTTGTCTGTATATATATAAATTGAGGTTTTAAGTTCCTTCTCCACTACCTTTACTTTATATGGTTTAAGTTAGAAAATTGAAACTCCACATATCCGTATTTGACCTAAATACCTTGCTTTTGATGTGTTCACTGACTGTCCAACTCCAATAGGGGACGGCCCACAGGAAGTCAGAAGAAAATCTTAAATAAGAGCTTAGATCGATACGTACATCAAAGGTCTTTGATAGTACAGAACAGATCTTTCCCGCGAACCAGATCTCAAAAGATTCATCCTATCGAAAATGACCCGGTTTTATTTAAAATTTACAAAAGAGTACTTGCTAGAGCTTTTTACCTCCTTATTTTTTTAAGTTTACTCCAGAGTTTTTCCCTACAAACTGTTTGTTGGAAACCTGAAAGAAATATCGTTTGTGGTGGTAAAAAAATGCAGGGAATCACCGGAAGTCCAAGATCTAGAAGTCAACTAAGAGACTTCAATAAGAAGAGGGTCTTGTGATATGTCGTTCAACCGCCTTTACACGTTAAAAAGATGGTACAAATGGAATTAAGAAAGGCTGTGTTGTTATTAATTTGTTTTCTACAAAATTGTCTAACTTAACAAATATAAAAAAATAGTAGGGACTTAAAACTCACTCTTTATAATGCGTTATTCAAGTTATAACACACTAATATTCGCATATTTAAATTCTGCATGTAATGGTATTAACATTGGTATTTTTTTCTCTACAATGACAAATAGGGAAGGTATTATCAAACATGTAATTTCGATATTACAAAAAATGTGATATTAGTGAAGTTATTAATTGCGACAGGGCCAAGTCACTGATACGAGCGCAGAGAGTGAAATTTGTTAATTATAAATACATACGAGGCTTGTTAGAACCTACCTAATAGGAAAGTAGTGACAGACACAATTACGGGATTGATACAACATGTGTAACAACGATTTCAAATAACAATCTCACTGGATAAGAGGGGTTAACAATCTTATAAATTAAAGTTTTCTATGAGACTTAAGAAAGCAACTATTGGGTTAATACAAGAGCTGTAATAGCCGACCTAACCTCACCTAACCTAACCTAACATTACCTAACCTAACCTAACCTAACCTAACAAATCTCACTCTATAAAAGGGGTTAACAATCTTATAAATTAAAGTTTTCTATGAGACTTAAAAAAGCAACTATTGGTCTATTGGGTTAATACAAGAGCTGTAATAGCCGACCTAACCTAATCTAATCTAACCTAACCTAACCTAACCTAACCTAACCTAACCTAACCTAACCTAACCTAACAAATCTCACTCTATAAAAGGGGTTAACAATCTTATAAATTAAAGTTTTATATGAGACTTAAGAAAGCAACTATTGGGTTAATACAAGAGCTGTAATAGCCGACCTAACCTAATCTAATCTAACCTAACCTAACCTAACCTAACCTAACAAATCTCACTCTATAAAAGGGGTTACCAATCTTATAAATTAAAGTTTTCTATTAGACTTAAGAAAGCAACTATTGGTCTATTGGGTTAATACAAGAGCTGTAATAGCCGACCTAACCTAACCTAACCTAACCTAACCTAACCTAACATTACCTAATCTAACCTAACCTAACCTAACCTAACAAATCTCACTCTATAAAAGGGGTTACCAATCTTATAAATTAAAGTTTTCTATTAGACTTAAGAAAGCAACTATTGGTCTATTGGGTTAATACAAGAGCTGTAATAGCCGACCTAACCTAACCTAACCTAAATTAACCTAACCTAACCTAACCTAGCGTAACAAATCTCACTCTATAAAAGGGGTTAACAATCTTATAAATTAAAGTTTTCTATGAGACTTAAGAAAGCAACTATTGGGTTAATACAAGAGCTGTAATAGCCGACCTAACCTAACCTAACCTAACCTAACCTAGCCTAGCCTTAACTAAACCCATCAACTTGTTTTAGTTTTAAAATATAAATCGTGATTGGAGCAGTGACGTAAACATATTACTGAGTTTAGTGTTATATTTATAAAGATTTGTTTGTTTGTGTAAATCGTATTTATTTTAATTTACACATAAATAAATAACTTGATTCTGTAATTAGACTCTCTCAGGGGGGGGGGGAGTAGTTAGTTTAGAATATGTACATAGTGGATCACTAATGACATGCATATTACCAATATCGCTTTAGGGGATGACTGGCGCCAAGGATTTGTGAATATGTCTCGCCGAAATATCCTTTTATTTTATAGATATACGTAGTATAAAGATTGTTTTTTGTGTGGTCAAACAATCGATAATGAGTTTTTAGGGTCAGTAGATAAAAACAAAAGTCTGAAGTTGCAACTAGTCTACACAGATAAATCCTATATAATTCAAAATGTACTTTTTTATTATGTGTATTGTCCCAAGTATAGAAAAAATATGACCTTGGGGTTTCAAAAATTATCGGGTGAAATTTTTCGTTTGGAATATTATGCGTGGGACATCAAATACATGAAATACATCACTACGAATATATAAATATATATATTTTTTACGAAAAAATTAATATGTTGGAGCTAAGCCAAATTTAAAGTGTCAGATATCATGTCCTCCCGATCTAACTTGAATACGGCATGACCTACAAATCTAAATAAAAATTATTTGCATTTCAAATTAAATTGCATTGCGAAATCATATATTATAGGTTTTTGTATGACGAATACAACTTAATTTAACCACACAATGGGACATTCGTAGCTTATAAGTTTTAAAAACAGTTTTTGTAAGATGTGAGACAAACAATTCAGTAGCAATTAAAAGGTTGCATTCTCATCGATTTACCTTTTTTAGGGTCTGTAGGTAAAACCAAGGATTCTTATAATTTCAAGAGCGTGTCTGTACGTCGCAACCAGTCTACAGAGACAAGACAATACATCCTATTTATTTCAAACTTTGCGTTTATATTCTTTGTATTGTCCAACATTCAAGGGAAACAGTACCTTGGGGTAGTTAAGGGGCAAACATGATATAATGTTTATTTTTGAAAATATTATCTGTGGGGTATGAAATAAAACTAGAATTTATTCTGATTACAAATATGTATATTTATTGTTTTTACTTATAATTAAAATGAGTAAAAAAATGTGATTTTGGGAATTATGTGCGTTGAATGTGCAGACCCAAACGTACAAATTTGGTACATAAATTGGAACGTGTTTTTTGATACTTTATAATTTGAGTTTGACTGGCATTAAAAAAAAACACATAACTAGGATTTTATCAAAATCAGCTAACCGATTATCATAAAATTTTGCTGAAGTGTAGCCTTTGAGACTTCAAATAAAATGCATTCTTCGCTAATAATCCAAAAATTGTTTGTGAGTTATTGGTAAAAAGTAAAAAAATAATAAAAAAAACCAAGGGGTGTTTTAATTTATCCAAATTGGCTTATCAGTTTCGTTGAAATGTAAAGATTAACGATAGAAACACATGAACAATTTTACATTATGAATAATTGACAAAAACAAAAATGAACCTTTACAGTTGTTATTGAAAGCTCGATTTTCACCAAGTACAATTTATGTTGAGAACGCTTTTATGGGATAATCGAAGCAAGTTTAACCCCCCCCTTTTCCATGGTTCATTTTCATTTTTTGATTGACAACTGTCAGAATGAAATTTTTTCGTGACGATTAATTTTGGTTTGTTTTGGGGATAGGTGAGTGAGAAAGTTTGTGCATTTTTTTTCTCCTTTTATTTCACTACGATGTTTTTAATTCACTTTAATGACTTTTGATATTTTTAGAAAGTTTAAGCTTGGATTTGTTTTCCACTTTTTTTTTCATAGTTCAAATTTTGACAATACCAAATCATAAGAAAAAAGTAAATTACAATTTTCTCAAAATCAGCTGAAATGTTTTTATATCAAACAATATATTTTTCTAGAAAATATCATCTATGAACCTAATCAAAACGTGTTAGTTGCCAACTGTATAAAAATGCTTTTTTAAGTGTAATCGTTGTGTACCTTGTACGCTGCATGAAATAACTCAAAACGTAATAAAAGAAAATTAGACGCTTCTTGCATAACTTAGAATATATAGATATGAACTTCAACTGCTGTTTAGTTAGTTTTTGTAGAAGGGAAGACCATGCGATTCTGGCAATTAAACATACTCTCTGTTTGAAGTTATTTGTTAATGATGGAAGTTCAATTTTATTATTATACATTTTTCGGACATTTGCCATCATTAGTGTGTTAAAAATCAAAACACGACGTTTCGGGAATAAGAATCAATTCCCGTTATCAAGTGACTAAAAACTAAAGAAACATGAAACTAGAAACTAAGCCTATGTAAGAAGTAAAATTAAATAAGAATACCACCAACCTTAATATTCTTCTCAGTTTTAGACTTCTCAGTTTAGACTTCTCAGTTTTAGCTCTGAGATGCATGCTTAGATATTAAGGTTGGTGGTATTCTTATTTAATTTTACTTCTTACATAGGCTTAGTTTCTAGTTTCATGTTTCTTTAGTTTTTAGTCACTTGATAACGAGAATTGATTCTTATTCCCGAAACGTCGTGTTTTGATTTTTAACACACAAATGATGGCAAATGTCCGAAAAATGTATAATAATAAAATTAAACATGCTCGTATAAATAATATGCCCCTTCAAATTCAAGCACCTGCAACACGCTTTACAATGAATCGTCTTCTCTGGCCGAGAGTATTGTTCAGGTTCTTCTCTGATCGATAGTCTTAACTCGTTTTCTTCTCTGAACGAATCTTCTGTGACCGAAATCCTTTATAGGAACACATTTAGAGTCTTCTTTGACTCAATATCAATACAATTTTATTCTCTGACCGAATCTGAAACCGAATTCTTTTCTGATTGAAATATTAATTTTCGTTTGAGAAGGTTCTGAGCGTCTTCTCTGACTGAAAGATTTCTGCGACGTACTTTCGGTCAGAGAAGATTCGGTTACAGAAAGCTTTATGTAATTTCGTATTCTACCTTTCCAAGAAAATGAGATATTCGTATAGTACTTAGATCTTGTAGGATATTGACACCGACACGAGCGTAGCGAGTTAAGGTTTCTTCACATATAAAGATCTTGTGACACAGTGGAGTCCCAGCACAAGAAAGCGAGTGTTAACCTTTTAATATTAAATAAATTCCGAGGTCCCTTAAGACCTAGCCAACGTCAAGTAAGTATCGATATACACAATTACGAGGTTTAGTAAACTAGTGTTTAACAAATTGGATAAGACCACTTGATCTACCAATACAGTTTAACATTTAGTAGCCTACAAGGCCTCAAAACCAACTTTCGTCCGTTTGTTTGGGTAAGTAGGCTACTATGACGCTCAACAACTTGTTATTTGTAGTGTAATGCAATAATTTGGAGTACAGCCATTCTTTACAAACATACACCTAACACTAAAAAAATTATTTTCTGAATTTCTCAGTAAAAAGTTTATTAAAGTCTTAAAATACCTTAACCTAATAATACCAACAATATATTGTAGCAAAATTCTTTATTTTGTGGATATTTTCATCTCTGAAGTTGGTATACATCTAGTCACTTTATATTTATCAGTGACTAATTGTCAGTAAATTACCAATAATATCAGTGAACTTTATGAACAAGTTATTGTGGCTTACAAACATGATAACTGTTTCATTAATAATGAATACATTTTCCTAACAATTTCACAATAATTCCTCCTGATTCAAACACATATTTAAGATGTAATTAAGTTTGTTTATGTTTTTTCATAGATCAAATAAGTCTTACTTTAACTAAAAAGAATGTAAGAATAGCACTGAAAACTTTTTAATGTAAAATAAAGTGTTTTTAACAGACTGTTGTGTTTATTGTCACGTCCGTAACAAACAAGTGTCACGTCCGTAACGTTTTATCAATTTTTTAATTGAAATATTACAGGATTTTAAGATCGAACACTAATGTTTCTAAGAAGGTAGTTATCTTAAGATATGCTGACAAAAATTTAATTCATAAATTTCCCAAGAAATTAACAGACTTTTTAACAATTGTAACAGTATGTCAGAAGACAAGTGCTTTTCAAGTCACGTCCGTAACTCCAACTTAGTTGAACTATACGTCAAAACCAATAATATGATCATTTTCAAATTTAGTGCAAAAATAGTATAAAAAATTACCTACCAGTTGAGCTTTAACAATTTACAAAATAAAATAAACTTTTCTTTTTTTCCAAGTTGTAATGCATGTAACTGTCACGTCCGTAACAAATAATGGCTAAGTATACGTTTTCCAATTTAATCTAATCGGTTTTAGAGAATTTGAGTTATTTGAACATTTACGGTGGCAACCAAGGAATATTTTAATATAGAAATTAATCCAAAAAAATTCCGTGCTAAAATTCACTAAAATTTATCAAAAACATTGAAGCTGATTTATATAGAATAGGAGTTTTAAGTTATGGGTTATTGATTGTCCTTTTACCTTAAAACGTTATTTTTGATAGTGTAATAAATTTTGTGTGTGTAAAGCACTTATTGTAATGTTTGTATTATTTATATTTTCAAAACAATCTTGAATTCATCGTGGTTGATGTTGAAGTAAAGAGCAGAATAGCTTGAAATTTCCACCCCATAGATTAGACTAAAGGTAGATTGGAATTGACAAAACACATTTCCACCCCCAATGTTTCTGTTTACTGACCCACAGCCATTTGTGGATTACCAGCCCCAACGCTTTCCACCCCCTTTTCCTCCCCTTCTAGAATGTGAAGCAATCAATTTTCTTTTGCTTTCTGACAGTTCAACTGTGTGTAGGTGTCGGTGTAGTGAGTAGGTTACATAAGTAGGTTTTTATAATTTAATGTTTAATAAAATACTGTACAAACTGTTTTACACATAGAAATGACAAATATTTATTTATTTTTATGACCGTATAGAAAATCAATTGCATAGTCAAATTGAAATATTACACAAAGTAAATCAACATAGGCAGTCAATTACACTGGACAAAATACAAAACGTTTCACAAAATAGTTTCAATAATTTAAAAAAAAAAAAAAACCAAATAGTGATCGTCAAAAGTAATTAATATTAACACATAAAGACACATATTACACAAGTTTAAAATTTATGTGTAAATTGCCATATCAAGAAAATTCTATTCTTGTTTTTTAAAGCGAAACTTTTCTGTCGTCATTACTTTATATAAAAAGTAAGTAAAGAATTTAAAACAAGACACATATAGCACGAATATTTTAATAGCTTTAGGGTAAAAAGTGAACAAGAGTTGTTCAAGAGAGATCAAATAGGGGAGGTTAAACATAGAGGGATTTCAGTTAAGACTACGTAAAAAAAGGTGTAGTAGGTCCTTTGGGATTGTTCATTATACGTGAGTTCCTGAGGGTGCTATTTAAAAAAAATCGGCTTTAAACGTTTTAATGAAATTAGGTTAGGTTGGGTTAGGTTAGGTTAGGTTAAGTTGGGTTAGGTTAGGTTTGGTTAGGTTAGGTTGGGTTAGGTTGGGTTAGGTTAGGTTAGGTTGGGTTGGGTTAGGTTAGGTTAGGTTGGGTTAGATTAGGTTAGGTTAGGATAGGTTAGGTTAGGTTATGGTGTAAGTAAAGTAAAGTCTACTCCTTGGATATTTTAATATCTTTAATAAAACGTTCTTGTAAACCTAATGAGACTACTGACTGAAGTGTCACATGACACAACAATATTCACAGACTAAGAAGTAACAGTAAATAATACTGTACACCACTCACAGGGAGAAATAATAAATGTTAAAGGTTTTATGTGTGGCTTGCTGATTGTGATTTACTATTTATTGGAAGCTTTTATTATTATTGTTGGAGTTTTGTAAATATGCTGTTCCCATCGATGTGTGCGAACCCTGGAATTCTGTCTGCCTTAAGTGAAAAAAAAGCCAATCTTTACCTCAACACAAATAGTAGCCTCGGTGACGGGTAACCTAACCTAACCTAACCTAACCTAACCTAATCTAACCTAACCTAACCTAATCTAACCTAACCTAACCTAACCTAACCTAATATAACCTAACCTAACCTAATCTAACCTAACCTAACCTAACCTAACCTAATCTAACCTAACCTAACCTAACCTAACCTAATCTAACCTAACCTAACCTAACCTAACCTAATCTAACCTAACCTAACCTAATCTAACCTAACCTAACCTAATCTAACCTAACCTAACCTAATCTAACCTAACCTAACCTAACCTAACCTAATCTAATCTAACCTAACATAACCTAACCTAACCTAACCTAATCTAACCTAACCTAACCTAATCTAACCTAACCTAACCTAACCTAACCTAATCTAACCTAACCTAACCTAATCTAACCTAACCTAACCTAATCTAACTTAACCTAACCTAACCCAAATCCTTAGAAACGTAAACAATCTGACTATTGTTTATATTTTGCTCTAATTCACTTTGATGCATGAAATTTTAGGGAATCAAACAGTATAACTGTTATGCAAATAATAATATATCTGATATTTTTGTAACTATAAAACTCGTGGTGTTAAGAAAACGTTGAAAAGAAGTTAGTAAAAGAAGAAATTCATCTTCATAATACAGTGAAACTTCTGTAAGACGAAACTCAATATCCAAATAAAAATTCGTTATGGGGGGGGGTATTCGTTAATGGGAGGTTAAGGCCTTGAACTCATAAATCAATCCGGTGTTATGCTTTGGAGGCTAAACTACTGTATTGAATTAACTTACTTACATTTTATCATGAAAACTTCATTTTACCATAGATTAAAACGGGACCATAACACTGCGGTGTAGAATAAAAATACTGCAATAATTATGTTTGAACATTGCACAATTTATTATTCATATAGACTCTAGCAACAACACTTAGGAACAAAAAACTGGCGCCACCACACTACATGCTGAATGAATAACAATCTCCTCAGTCAAGAGCTGGGCTCACACTAACAGTTATTATTAGAATAGAAGAGGAGGCCGAAATCAACCGTGCAGCATCTGTAAGAAGCCTGAATCGGCTGAAAACGACCGTGCCGCAGTGAAGATGGAAGATTATTTTCACGCATCACTGTTATCCACTTCATCATGGCTTCGTCAATGTCCTCATAAGTAAACAAAATTTTTTTTTCTATTTAAGTCGTAGTCATTTCCTTGTTTCAAAATTAAATCACGATTTTTTTAAATTGTTGATAACGAACTTTGTGGGATATCAAATTTTTTTGCTGGTCTTTTTTTTTAACATCTTTATCAACATCCTTTAAGATGGACATTTTATCTAAAACACTTAAACACTTTCGCTTTGATATGATGCTCGGAAAACCTAACACTTCGAAAGACAACTGAGAACTGAGAACCGTGAGAACTGTAATAAATACAGTAGGTTAATTAAGCTACTGTATAGCTTAAGTGTAAGGCTCAGTTCAGTTCCCGAAATTGACGAGTGATTGATAGTTGGAAGGTGTGGCGAAACGGCTGTTTACTGTAGTAGGGTGGGTAAAGAAAGCTTGACACAATTATGACACTATACAGTATTTATGGTTTTTTTTTCTTAAAGCTTCAGCTTTCCAACACTCTTTCAATTTTTTACTGTGTGCTATGTATCGACTTCGTTATGGAGAGATGTAGGGAAGTCAAAACACATGCAATATTATTTATAGTTCACGGTGAGGAAATAAACTTCGTTGTTTGGAGAATTTCGTTACATAGAAGTTAGTTACATGGAAGTTCCACTGTATATTAGAAAATATTGTTTATTTAATGGTCTACCAATACAATTTAACATTTCCAACAACTCCCATGAAGCCAAAGTTATAATATTACATTGTATTGAGTTATATGATTGGGCTGGGTAGGTATCGTGTTGACAATCATAAGCTTATTTTAGAGCGAAAACATTTTTCCAAGTGAGAGTTACCTTGGAACCGTGAATTGACTGTTTCGAGTGACCACATTTTAAGACTGAAAATCAAGTTTAAAATCCTTTACGTACATTTTTCGGCATCGTACCAAAGAATTTTGTTCCAGGAAAGTATTTCCCAATAGGCGTACTGGGCGTTCGCGCCCGTGAAGGGGCGGCGGAACAAAAAATTACGTTTTTTATTTTACGTTTTTATAGATATAATGTAAAATAATGGTATTATTTTAGTATTTATTACTTGAAAATTATGAATTTTGATAAATATCCAGATTTAAATATTTATTGAATATATGTAAACTATAAACAAGGACTATGAGATGAAATATTTTCTTATTTATTTATTTAGGATATTGGTAAAATAACAATAGGGTGGATATTATCAGAGGCAAAATAATTTCCGCCTAGGGTGGGCAAATGTCTAAATCCGTCCTTGTTTATTTCTAATTTCCTAACAATTGATAAGCACTATTGGTCTAACGGGTTATAGTAACCTGGTGGTACCATCGGAGGAGGATCCCTAATTCTAGGAATGAAGGTCTGGCCGATTCCTTTTTCGACTGGAAAAGGGTCACTCATTGTTACACAAAACAATAGCTGTGAATATCGGAGGTAAACATTTCGATGGCAACACCAGATTGTTTAAGGGCCATTTTTGATCTCTGCTCTCCAACTATAAAATCTAGGAACTATTTGGTTTTTGATGATCACTTCATTCACTTCCAATTCAATCCGGCAAGGTAGACAGACTGTTGCTTATTGCAAAAAATAAAAAAAAGATTCTCAACTTATTTCCTACTTGAAAACTATTAGAGAAAGGTTAGGTTAGGTTAGGAACCATGATCCAGATAGAAATGAACTGAAATGAAATGAACCAGATAGAGTCGACTGTTATGTACTTCTACTGTCCATCAACTGAAATATTGAAAATGTTCCTCCCTAAACTGGATGGTGCCACCACGCATGGGTAATTCCCAAGACATCTAACAATAGACGTGATGTGTAGGAGCAGTAAAGATAGACAATAGAAGGGTTTCGGTGACACTTCTTCAGGTAGAAATAGCAGGTCAGGTACGATGGTACCATCTGGTTACTATGACCCAAAAAAAAACTATTTATGAACCACTCAAATATAGAAATAGAGGAAATGGTCAGGTTAAAACAGAGCTTTCACAATAATGGCCTAAAGAAAACGTATGGGTTTCAATCTAGCCGAAAATTCCAGATTGCTTAAATAGAAAATTAACATAGTTACAATTAAAAAAATCCATTTGAAAATTGGCGGAAGAAAATTTGAGTGAAATGAAAAAACTAAAATAAATGTGCGAAACCGCAAGAAAAAAAAAATCGGTTAGCGATAACTTGGATAATAACACACACACACACACACACACGCGCGTACACAAACTCAACCCTGATTTAGTTGGCTCGTAACTCTCTAAACAACATCTATATTTGTGACAACGTAAAACTGAGTTTGTAGAAGAAAGATTTGCGTTTGTAACAAGAAACTCCAGTCGAGAAATAGAAATCAAGTTTACAAATTGGATTTACTCAGACAAATTGTTCCGTCAAGTTAAAGGACACTTCAGGGATGTCCAGTGAATACGAAACTCTAACAAAATCTTTCAAAAATAAATTTCAATTCACGGCATCCAAATAATACTCGTTTACTGTACGGCTGTTCTATTGAACACACTTCAGCCTTCTTGTGGATCATCATATTGTACTAAATGAGTATGATTTAGTTAAGTAAAAATAGATTTTAAACAAACTTTATAGTACCTACCCAATCCTATATTACAATGTATTGCAAGCAGATCCTTCAAATGACCAAAAGTTCCTTTCTTGGGACGTTTTAGCAAATGTTAAACTGTATTGGTAGATCAAGCTATCTACTCCAGTGGGGTAAATTTGTTTAAAACATTTGTTAAACAGGTTTTCTGATTGATGTGAACTAGGCCATAGAGGGTTTAATATGTGAATTTTATGAAAAAAACTTTTAAAGATTACGCAAGTCTCTAAAATTAGATTTATAAACTTTTTTCGATTCAATTAAAATTGACAGAGTTACGGTATTTTTAAAGCGGGTTCTGTAACTACCCCCATATCACACACAACATTTTTACAGGGTTTATTTGTTAATAAATCTAGAATAATACGTCGAATTATAAAAAATACGTATAATGGAATTAGTTTTATTTGTTGCATTATGATAAAAATTTCGTCAGTTTACGTTTGAAATATAAAAAAAGAAAAAAAAAGTTAACAATCAAACATTAAAAAACTGTCAATTAATGAAATCCAATACTATTTTGACCAAATGATTGAGTGAACGATTTTATTGCTCCTGTCTACAAAAAAATGTTATTAAACTTACAATACAAATTTAACTGACAGCTTTAATGTAATAGCAGATATTTCTTGTTGAAACTCCATATTCAAGGATAAATGAAGGATAAATAATCCTTTAACTGACAGCTTTATTCAATATTACAGGATCAATAGACATCCCATGATTGAAACTTGTATTTTTATTTTATTTTAAAATAAAATTGTATATTTAAAAAAAAAATTATTAGCGTTACAAATTTTAAAAATCGTTTCACATTTTTACAAAAATCATCAAATTTGTTAAAGTGTGTTCAATTTAAAGGAACAGAACCAAAGTATTAATTCACGTTAATATATAAAGACAGTCACGAAAACAAGAAATTTCACAATCACGTTGATAAGAAACTGGAAAAGGAAATTCATTTATGACACTATATTTTCGTCTACATAAGCAATCAATTTGTTTGGACAAAACTCATCATTTTTTATTTGTAACTAACAATGTCTTCTTAGTTAAAAAAGTTCCAAAATTTAGGTTTTATGGGTTTATAATTTGATTGATTGTTAAAGCCTGGAATCCGATTGGTAAAATCCTGTGGGATAAATTAGACAAACTGCTTTCGGGGAAGGACACCGTCTCCTTGATTGATGAAGGAATTCAGGCGTTGTACAATCTCTAGAGGAGATTCCGCTAAAT
The DNA here is from genome assembly GCA_963513935.1 of Aphrophora alni. Taxonomy (NCBI): domain Eukaryota; kingdom Metazoa; phylum Arthropoda; class Insecta; order Hemiptera; family Aphrophoridae; genus Aphrophora; species Aphrophora alni. Next base: position 2,862,676 of record OY740778.1, on the reverse strand, counting down.
GTGTGAAAACGTTAAGAGAGATCAGGACGAAGATTATCAATGCAGCAGACTGCAATCTTATTGTAATGTAAAGATAAACTGATGTAATTTGTTGGTAATTTTATACAAAATATTATTTGTTGAAGGTACATTCTTGGAGGTAAACACTACTTGAAACTGAAGTTATAGCACCTATGATTGTTTTTTTCCCTGTCAACTATCAAACTTATATTTTATTGACGATGAATAATTTAGCTTGATTAATATTTCGATTGTGAATGAGAGAGTAAGAAAGATTGTGCAATGTTTTTGCATTGATTATTATAATTAATGAGACCCTCAGAAAATACTTGGAGCAAAACTTTCGCTGTTTTATATTTCTACAGGAAAATATTAACGCAGCAATAAGTTTACAATTATACTTCTAACTTTGTTCTGTTATTGCTCGTTAAAAGTTGCTAAGAGATTCTAGTCTTAACAGACTTCTAGATCCTTATTTGTTTATAAGATGGAGGTCCATGACACATCTGCATAAGTCACATCTGAAACTATGTATCAAACGTCAAGGACAGACAGGAGGAAAGTAATCGAAATTGAGATGTGGAAAGTGAAGTACTATCTCTCAAAGTCTTAGGAGGTGGTGTCAAACAGCTTAGACTCCATGGACCAGCAGGCCATTAGAAAATATTCCAGATAGTTCCTTCCAACAGCCGATATCTGCACAATTAAGTTATTTAATATCTGGATAATGATAATAGGCGCTCTGTTTAGTCCTTCGTTTTAACTCGAGTTACAGTTTTTGTTATTGTAGCTCATGTACCACTGAGGATGGCGACTTTGTCGTTGAAACGCGTTTGATTGAATAAATGTAGTTTTTGTGAGATCTTCTGTTTGAGTTTTTGTTTTACGTAATGTAACTGTTCATGTAATTGTTCATGCCTCCCTCCTAGTTCTAGTTCTCTGAAACTCAAATCGAAACTGTTCATGTAATACCTGTAAACATTTTGGAAAAGATGGTGTAAAAACGTTATTTTGAAACGTGTATTTGATATAAATACACTGAACAAGGAGGAGTATTCAAAAAATGTTTACTGACCCTTACTTTTTATGAATCTCCTTAGTTACTTTTTATTCCAAAAAATTTTAAGTACCCTTCATAAAACAAACTTAATAAGTTTACATATTTAAACTCCATTCATTGCAGGAAATGAAATACAAACAAAAAATTAACGTAAAGGTTTTGTAAGTTGGTATTACTGTAAGATGTATTAGCTTAGCTTCTAACACGGTTTTAGAGTAATTTTAGATTAAAGAGAATTTTTAACATGCAGTGAAATTTCGTTAGAAATGTACTTCAAAGTGAAAAGAGTTAAACTTTAGGTTTGTTGGAAAAAATGTGGTATAAGTCTGTCGATATGGAGGTGAATTATATAACGGGGGAAAATCGGCTCGTAAGTTTTTGATAAAATTTTACTCTGCTTTGAGTCGTAACCATGAATTGTTTACAATGTTTGACTTGTCATGTAAGAGTTGTTTTTGTACAGATTTGGTTAACATTTTGTAGATACTGTATGTATAAAAGTACCATGTTTAAAGTAAATATCTTGCATGCAAGCGAAATAGCGGTTGTTTAAAATAAAACAGAATTTTTGAGCTGTTAGGTTTTCTTATTTTTATTATCAGCTGTTATGTTAGCTATTGTATTGTTATTAAGTAGGGTTAAATTTTACTGTATGAAACAAATGTATTTATTAGTTTAACTTTATTGTTGTTTGATAATGACTTTTCAATAGAGTTTAAATTAATGTGCTGTTCATATGCAATCCCATTTAATAATGCAACAACGTGTAATAATGACGTTAAAGCCTGAAGACTTTTCCAAGCTGTGTATCCAGATATTGAACCAAATCATTTGCAAAGTGGAAAAAAACTACTATTGGAAACAGGAAGTGTATTGATAAAATACAACAATATGATGAAGATATGGAAGTAAATATTTGTGCTGCTTTGCTAAAATTTCCCACTAAACTGAATTTGATTAGAAAAGTTACCTTACATACTAGTATGACGAAATACTCATTAAAAAAACATATAAAGTGAAGTTTTACAAGAATCACGTTGTCCATGGTCTTTTTAAGCAACCCTGACAGAAGAGTTTCATAGTAAAGTCATTTAAAATTACGGGAATGACCTTGAATGGGATCTTAGAATTGATTTTTAAGGAATCGAAATTTTACACCATGTTGAATGTCAAATTGTGTAGTTTTTGTAAGTCGACACAATTACAATATAGTATTATCAACACTCATGCTATTAAAAAAACTAAATGTAAGCGTTACGGTTTGGGCAGCGGTGTAGTTATTGGTGTATTATCCTTAGAAACATCTGATAGCATTATAAATGGTAGCATGGTGTATTAAATTAACAAACATTGCAGTTTTAGAAATGGAATCTCTTGTGAAAGATTTTTTAAACAATGAACTTGATGGTTGATAGATCGGAAGAGGAAGTGAATTTATGGATTGGTCGCCAAGATATTCTTACAGTTCGTGACTTTTTTTTTGTAGGGATACTAAAAAGAACAAGTTTACCCCATCTATACTGATGAAGAACAACAGACATTTATTAAAAATGAAATTGTCAAGATCCCACAACACCTTTTTAGCCTGTGAAGTTTTCATTTCGTTTGGATGCAATCACTTGTCTACCAATCTACAACATTCACTTTAATTTTTAATCAAATCGGTCTAAAACAACCATTCACAAGTCAAACATTGGAATAGCTTTATAGGACACACTGTATAATGATTCAGATGTTGAATGTATATATTATAGTAAAAGAGTACGAAATTAAAAGTTACATAAAATATATATTTGATATAAATACACTGAATGAATTGAAAATATGTGTATTGACCCTTACACTCATACACTTATCTCAGTTGTTTTTTATTCCTAAACTTTACAAAATACTCTGCAGGAAACAATCCTAACAAGTTTAAATTAAAAATGCTATTCAGTGCAGAAAATGAAATGCAAATAAGAAAATAACTTTAAGGTTGTGTATGTTGGCACTACTGTACGATGTGTTTGCTTTGGTTCTAACGCTAGTGAAATTAAACATGCTCAAATGTAAATAGCACGTATCAAAGATACAGGGTGTAGAGAAGTAAATAATTTAGTGTGTAGAGAAGGAATGGTGTTTGTTTTCATTATTTGTGTTTTTTATCCACTATTTCAGTGCTTAAAAAAATAGATTGTGTTAGATTTATATATTCACAAAACGATCTCCACGTATTTTGCATTGAATTGTACAGGATAATTTGTCAGACTAAATCCATACTAAATGTTGAGCTTGACTTATGAGAAAGTTGTGGTTTGGTTGGTGTAGCTGGTGTATCACTGAAGAGGACGACCTTGTCGTTGAAACGCGTCTGATACTTAGGCGTATTTTTTGTGAGAATTGTGTTCTGTATGTTTGTTATACTAGACTAAATCCAATTTGAACCATTTGATTTCATTTCCCCTGTATCTCTTGATACAGGAGCAAATAAGTACCGTACACACCCGTACAAATGTAGAAAATCATTGAATAACATTCAAATTATTACATGTTATTTACTGATGTCAGCTCATTATCGTACAATTCAATTTTCTGTACACGTTAAAAGGAAATATCGAGATCTTACAACACTAAAGAAATTGCAAAGAGACGATAATACAAGTTTTAAATTAAGTAGTGAAAATGTTAGCACACGCTTCTATTATTGTACTGCAATATAATTATAAATATGCTGAATTTAACAGCTCTTTTAGGTGTTAAAATACTCTCACAGTTTACAAAAAGCCAAGTTTTTCATATTCTATTCATGCTATATAAAAACATATTTTTTATTATAAACTGTGGTGAATACAACGGGATTCATTGTGTGAAGTTTGGGTTTTAATGTCAAATTTATATTAACAGGATAATTACTAAAAAACATATTTTCATTACATTGTTAAAACGTATTAAAATTAAGTAGCTCTCTTAAATATTAGGAGATTTTAAAGGACATTACAGGTAATTCGTATAATGCATATTAATAATTTCTCTGCTCGTTGTAAAAAATATTTTTCATACATTAATTATCTTGTTTCATCGATACCCTTTAAAATTGGGTATCACATTACCATTTGAAATATTTAACAAACTACCCCTCAGTAGGAAGAAGATTAAGGGCGTGCACTTTTATTTCCAACCACACTCTATATACTAATCTGTAGAATAATTTATAAAGCAAACATTCTAAGGTTGTTTTACTTAAAATTACATTTAATATTCTTTTTTACTTATTTCTTGAATAGTAAATATTAAAGAGAATCTCAAATGATATTTCATTATCTTTTACAAGTGATATTCGTTGTAAAAAATTGTATTGATTAAACATACAGTTAAAATTTTTTTTAAATGTAACAGCAGATATTTCTTGTTGAAACTACATATTCAAGGATAAAATAAAGCAATAAAAGTTTAAGCTTTATTGCTTTATGAAACCTACAGAGTGTTTCAGAAGTAAAGAAAATAATTTAGGAGATAATTGGAGACATGTAAAATAAATGGAGCAAACACATGCACAAACTTTCTCGCTCGCCCATTCTCCCCCCCAAAGAATAGTTAAGTTAAATGGATGCAGTTATTGAAACATTATTTAAATAATAGCCTAAAATTGAATCATAATAAACGTTTTCGTAGTTGTATTCCATAAAAATCTAGCTTAATGACAGTGGTCGATGTTCAATCTCGTTAATTATTCTTGAAGGTAATATTATATTACTTGTCATTTTCCACATGAGTTTAGGTCATTATTATTTACATTTCTATAAAATTCTAAGGAATTAGGTAGACAGTGGCTTTTTAAAACAGTCCAACGGCCGGTTTTGTACCGATAAATCATTTTAGAGTTTGTGTTTATACGTTTTGTTCCGGTTTTTAGAGGATACAGTAGAAAAAAATTTGATCAAAATTACTTAAGCTGATTTGGAGAAAACTGTATTTTATTTTTGTTTTCTTATGGTAGCGATCTCTAAATTTTGAGTTGTGAAAAAAAGTCACGAGATGAGGACAAAATGTGCACACGTACCAAATTTTATTATCAATGTTTAGGGTGTAGAGAACTGCAGGTACAGCAGATAGACGGGCAGACGTTATTCCCAAAACCCCAAAACAATCGACCCATCAAATAACTCTCTCTATACTATGTATACGTGAACAAGTAGGAAGTAAACAATGACAACTTCACTTAGAATTGCTTTTTGGGTTTTTAATAAAATTTACTATCTCATTACGTTTCCTACTTAGTTTGTGACATCTGTTAATACAAAGAATGTTGCTGTTTATTTCAGAAACAGGAAAACAGATTTTGTTACATTTATACATTCAAAAGACGATCTACAAACGTCCTTTAAAGTTTACAAGACAATTTGTCAAACTAAATCCAATTTCAAAGACTTCATTTCTATTCCCCCGTTGCAGTCTTTTGTTACGGGAACAAATTATTGTTTGTTATATTATAGTAGTGCAGATTTTTGTCCACCTCTTAGATGTAAGACATATTGGATTTTGCATTCATCTATATATTAATTATGGTTTTGATATGAAATTTAGTTAAAAATCATTTGTGTTGGCATTAACTTATTTTTAAAATGATAAGGTTAGATTATTTCATAAATATACCAAAAAATTTCAAAATACAATTATTAAGAAAATCACATCAAAAATTTTCGAATGATAAGATAGGTAAACCACATAAAATGTCTTAGAAAATTGAAAAAAAAGAAAGAATTTACCGTTTAAATGACTACTTGTGGTTTTGAAATGGTAGCCAAAACATTTAATTTTACTATTGTTTTAAGACTACTTTGTTCTACAAGGAACAATTATTTAATAGCCTTCCTAAGTCAAATTTCTTTTCCAGTTTTCTTAACATAAAATTTAAAAAAAAGTTCTGTTATGTTCAATCAAAATCATAACTATAGTACTCAAAAATGTTAACTTATATATACTTATGTTAACTAATAGTCTACTTATATAAGCATGATTAATTTGATTTTTACAAAAAATTAATTTAAATTATCAGTAAAATAGTGTTTTTGGTTGTTATACTGTAAATAAGTAAATGTTCATTTTACAAAAAACCTTTCACTATATGTATAACTCTTGAAAATGTTAAAACTTCTGTATTTAAATTATTCAAATATTGAAGTTTGAATGGAGACGGTCAAAACCATTTTAAAGTGTAGTTAAAGGTACACATCTTTATATAGGTCCCTTTATATAGGTTCATTTCGGAATTTGTAATTTGAAGAGAAAATTAAGAATTTTTCTTAATCATTTATTTGCAAATTAAGTAAGTTGTGACTTTACACCGAATTTCTAGCTTAACCAGTTTGATCACATTACATTTCAGAAGGATAAACTCAATCATGCTGTAATATTCACTTCCAAGTGTTCTTCAAAGTTCACAAGACAATTTGTCCGTTTAGATCCAATTTCAAAGTCTTGATTTCTTTTCGCCAGTTGCAATCTCTTGTTACAGGAGAAAATAACAGAGTACCTATGTAATCTTTTGTCCATCAGTTCATTAAATCAAGTAAAACCTTCAATAGCCTTCAAATTATTATCACAAACTCTTTTTCTTCACTCTTTATATATTTTTAACGAATGTAAAGGAAAAACCTTCTGTCTGACATTTTCTAGGATCCTCACTTACAATATAATTGGGCCTTTTTTGATATTAAAGGCCAATAATAATAATATGTTGCTTGGTTGGAAGCGACGCACAAACAGACATTTTGTATTTATATTAACCCCCCCCCCTCAAGAGGGACCACCGATCTGTGTGGTATTAGTTTCTTTGTTGCACGTTGTTCTTGCATTACCCCAGTGTTCCGTCTTCACAAAAAATTTATAATTTTTTCTTCAAATATTTGTTATTATACTAATCTGTTGTCTTCTGTAGCTTCGTGACATAGCTGTTTCACAAGTTTCGGATAGATTCCTTCTTCAGATCGATTTATTTGCCTTTAGAGAGAGTCAAGTGTCCCCCTCCTGCCATTGTTTACCTAATTAGTCCTAACCTAAGGTTACTGATCAGCGTCTTTGTGGCTTATATCTTCATTTTATATTATCAAACATGGTGTCTGATTGTGTATTTAGAATAGAGAAAGTTACGTAACGTGTCATATCCGTTTTAAGGGACCTTGAGTTGTAGAAAATGATTTTTGGAACGATGTTTGTATATTTGACTGTACAACCCAAATGAATGGACCGATGTTGATCAAATTTTGATATCTAGGTATATTTTGGCTACTTCTGGACTTTTTCCTATTTGTTTTGATAATTCAAAATTTGAGAGAATCTTTTAAAAAGTAAAAACTTAAACTCACAATTTTTTAAATTCCGGAAAATGGATTCATTCTAACTTTGATGAATTAATAAACTAAATTTGTTTGCAAAATCGTAAGAAAACATACAGTGCAGTTCTGGAACTATTTGTATAAAAAAAATTAATCTTGACTGCAGTTATTAAAATCTCAATTTCAATCTACTGCTGAGGATTAGTTTACTATACAACCACGGGGAGTTTAGGCCTTTTTAAAAATAAAAATATTTATTAAAAGATCGCGAGCATCGTTTGTTTTTACGTTTTGACTAACTACTACTTAACTGACATTTTTAGCAAGACGAGATTGGTTTACATTTCAGTTTGAAAATGTCAACTCGAAATTGAGCCGTGTGTAATTTGACCAGTAGCCCAATTCTTGTTTTAAGATGTCATTAAAAAGTTTTGTAACCTTCTCAGATCTATTGCATAACTCAGGAATTAAATGTTGGATTGTTTATATTCGGTGACAGAAAGAAACATTGTGTTTTTTCACACTCGGGTTAAGAGTGTAATTATTTTGGAGTAGGCTGATGTTGCTGCAGGCGACTGAACGTGAGCTCTCAGGGTCGTTTTATAAAACCCAGAGTTTTTTGTGGGCACTGTTATTTATATTTTCTCCACATATTAATTAATAAAACCAAAAATGAATTGTTGATCTCCCCTAGACAAAATAAAAAATAATAAAATAAAAAAAGTATTAGGTTCGATTTCGTTGTTAACAATAATTTTTAGTCAATCATTTTTTAAATTTCAATTTGACACAATATTTCGAGTCATTAATATTCACACTTAAAATTTTGAACGAAATCGGTAGCACCGAATTTATGTGTAATAACAGCTACATGCCAGATATATATATTTTTTACCCATAGCTCACAATCCAAAATTCACGTGATGATTACGACCAATACGTTTTTTTTCTATCATCAGTGGCTAGTCTACGTTTTCGTAAAATTTCATCAAAATTGTTACATCCGTTTTCATGGTTATTGTAATTTTAAGTTCTGGTTTTTAGACGTTCCGAATTTACTTTACCGACAAAATGAAATAATAATATGTACGCCGACAAAATTTGTACACATACAGTTTGAATAAAACTGGTGTTCGCTTTTACCCACAGAGTAAACTATTGGACAAACGACAGAGAGACGTAAATCATTTCGAAACAACTTCTATGCGTTTTAAAAGAGGATATATTAGTAAAATACTCGATAGAAATTCAATTTTTTTAACATACAAAAAGGTTTTCTGCCAATATTATATACTTATTAGAAAGTAAAATTATATAGTGCATTTATATAATTATAAAAATAAAGAAAATTTTCAAATCAATTCCTCGTTTAAACACTGATGTTTTCTAAGCTCCATTAAACAATGTAATAAATGAAAATCTAAACTTAATGCTTAAAAGTAGGTTTTGTAGGATATGTTAAACTGTATTGGTAGATCAAGAAATGTTGATAATATACATGTACAGGGTGTTAAATAAGTCTCGGGACGGTTTATTATTATTTTTAACCATTACAGATAGAGCTACAAAGCTGTGCACAATGTTAATGGATACCAAAACCTATTTTAGTACGTATTCAGTGAACACAAGGAAAGATAGCACACAAGGAGTAAATAGAAAATCTTAAATGAGACCATAGGTCGTAATTACCAGAATTTATATATTAGAAATTTACTAACGTACTTAAGGATGAAGTCAAAAGAATTAAATCATAACTTTATACAGATTGTCTTGAAAGTATTAATTGAATACACATTAATATGGTGACGCCTTGAGTGAAGTTCAGTGTTGCCATATTTAGAGACCGCATCTCGCAAGAACTCCAGAGCTGTTCTCTCAACTGTGTTGTTGGATCGTATAGTTTTACCTTAGTTTCTAAAAATTAAAAACTATAATAAATTGTAAATAATAAATCAAATACATTTTTTTTAAACATACCACGTTTTTAAAACGGACTAAAAAGTATAAAACAATTTTATATAATTCATGATCCTGCTACAATTTTGAGGGAGGATTGTTAGTGGCTATGGATATATTTAGAATACTTGGAGAGAAAAACGTAGGGAATCTATGATAGTTAAGGAGGAGTAAATAAATAAAATTACAGTGAAACTCATTTCCGATTCACTGAAATTAGCTGTGATTTCATCCGGATTGTCTACTTGTATTATTTACTGGCTGCGCCCCACGTTTTTCTCTCCAAGTATTCCAAATATATCCATAGCCACTAACAATCCTCTTTCAAAATTGTAGAAGAGTCATGAAAAAATATTTTATACTTTTTAGTCCGTTTTAAAAACGTGGTATGTTAATTTTTTTTAAATTTGATTTATTATTTTCTGTTTTTTAGTCTTATTCTGATGAGACTCTAACAGCGACATATATAGGAAATTCCCAATGCATTTCACATCCTGTTTAGCTTGAAATGTCTGACATTCAAAATATTACCTCTTAAATTACCTCTTCTATTAGTCTTGTAACTCAGAAAATCAATCTAAAGAAGTAAACAAAATGTATTTTATGTTTTTCATGTACATGAATTAAAACAATACAATGTCAGATCCTTCTCCATTACAAATTGTAAATGTATCATAAACTGGTGATGAAGGTCGTATTTGACGCATTCTTCCCATCTCCGTCATGGCATCTTCATTGCAAGGTGTTTTGCCAGTGAGTTTTGAGCAATCTAGCTCATTTTTTTTATTTGATTTTATTATTATACTTTTCAGTTCCTTTTAAAAACGTGGTATGTTAATTTTTTTTAAAATTTCAGTTATTATTAATCCAATAACTCTCACAAATATTGGGAAAATTTACCCCATCCTACTTCAATGCGGTAACGCGGTAAAGCGGTAACGCGGTAAGACGGTAACGCGGTAATGCGGTATTGCGGTAACGCGGTAATGCGTTAATGCGGTAAATAACTATTCTTAATCAAATGTAGAAACAAGAAACCAACTGAATATTGTATTGTCATCCAATTCTGACCTATGTTCAAAATTTCAGGTCTCTAGCTTATCAGGAAGTTGATTTAAATTCGATTGAAAAATTCCACTCTGACAGACGGAGACAGATATGATGGAAACCGAACTAATAAAAACGTGGTAAAAAGGAAAGGGAAAATAATAATTAGAGTCACTACAAAAGTCACATACAGTAATGATCTATCTATTAAACGATTATTCAAAGCTGGTGGAAGTAAACTGTTGTTATAAGATAAACTGGGGAGTGGGGAGTCTGTTAGTCCTATCTAAATATTGTACAACTCCTTTGTGTAGGTCTCAACAAATACCAGAGTGATATCTGAGGTTGTTGTTTAGAATTACACACACATAAGATTTTTGGGTAATTTAGTTTTCCTTTGGTAAAGTGGAGAGAGGGTTCACTTTAAACAAACAGTGTTTGTTTTGACTGTAAGATGATAGGGTTGGTAAGAATTCGTACAGAAAAACCCACTTTTTAAATTTTATTACTTACCCAGTAAAATAATTATAGGTTACTTTGGTGATCCCGCAAAATATCGATTTTCATTTTTGAGCGATTGACATTAATTTATGGTTTCGGAAATCGAAAAAGTGATTTTCAACATGCCGTAGTCCGTCGTTATCTTATGTAAGGACGATAACAGTTTCAAAAATTCAGATAGGCACATGAAGAACCCTACTGAAAATCAGAAGAAGCGATTGAAAACCGTTTACGGTTCATATCTTGTGTATTATTCAACTTATAACATACTCAGATAGATAAAAATTTGAAGATTTCAATTTTGCATGTAATGATATGAAATTCATCTTTAAGACAAATAGCGAAGTTTTGTCAAAAATATAATTTAGAACTCTGCTCTTCCAAGAAAAAGTGATATTTGTATAGTTACGAGGTCCGGAAGGGTCGAGATACAGATACGAGCGTAGCGAGTAGAGGCGTCTTCACACGTGTATAGCTTCGAGAACCGTAAGGATCGAGGTACTAAGGAGCGAAGCGAGGGTTTTTATGGCCTCGTCGAAATTAAAATTAGTAATAGAGACAATTATGAGGTTCAGAAAACTTACGTAACAATCTGTTTAAAATACACTCATATATACTGCTTATACTCTTTTAAAACAATTCAATGTTTACTACAAAGCTCAAGAGACCAACTTTTGGGTATTACAGTACCTGCTTGTATTACATTGTATAATAGGGTTCGGTAAGTACCACGATGGCGTCCACCAACTTGTTTTTATATTTCTTAAAAAAAGCAGAATTTACATTTAACAACGTTTAACATATTAGTGAATATATACAAAAAGAAAACATAAAGAATAGAAAAACAAAATGGAATGTAAACTGATTTACGGTGTAAACTAGCTTCCTACATTACTCTTTAGTTATCTGCTGGAATCAGGACCGTCCTTTCAAAACAACAATAAATTTTTATTCTTATTGACTTGAATTCAGTTATGTGTTGTGTTTGTCTTTAAGTTTTAAGTAATTTGTTTACGACTGTGTACGGCAAAGTATTTTTTTAATATTCAAAACTCCAAAATTATAAAATTTCAGAAAAAAAATCAAGATGTTTATTCAGACTTGGAAACTTAATTAATACCTCGTATCTTTTAGATAGAACGAAACTTAGTTCTGTCATTTGTCAATTCCTTCACATAGAACCAAATCCTGTCAGCTCTTCTGTCTTCCTGCCAATTGTCATTCTTAAAGTCTCTTTTAATGGAGTATTCTACGTTATCCTTGAAGATTCCACTCAAGGCTTTACGTCGCAGAGTGCCTTTAGTCTGACCCAAAAGCCTTTACTTTCGACACTTGATTAAACGTTACGCTTTCTTTGATAGTAGATAACAGATATTGGGTAACTGGTATTGAGAAACTCGTACGGGGTAACTGATATAAAGAAGTGATATTGGAAATTGATTTTGAATAATTATTGTCAAGAAATGATTTTAGAAACGAATCTTGAGTAACTGATATAAAGAAATGAGATTGAAGACTGATCTTGTGTAACTGATACTGGCACCTGATATAAAGAAGTGATATTGGAAACTAATCTTTAGTAACTGATATTGGAAACTAATCTAGAGTAACTGATATAAATAAATGAGATTGGAAACAAATCTAGAGTAACTGATATAAATAAATGATATTGGAGACTGATCTTGAGTAACTGATACTGGCAACTGATATAAAGAAATGATATTGGAAACTAATCTTTAGTAACTGATATAAGAAATGATATTGGAAACTAATCTGGAGTAACTGATATAAATAAATGATATTGGAGACTGATCTTGAGTAACTGATACTGGCAATTATAAGAAATGATATTGGAAACTAATCTAGAGTAACTGATATAACGAAATGAGATTGAAGACTGATCTTGTGTAACTGATACTGGCAACTGATATAAAGAAGTGATATTGAAAACTAATCTTTAGTAACTGATATAAGAAATGATATTGGAAACTAATCTAGAGTAACTGATATAACGAAATGAGATTGAAGACTGATCTTGTGTAACTGATACTGGCAACTGATATAAAGAAGTGATATTGAAAACTAATCTTAAGTAACTGATATAAGAAATGATATTGGAAACTAATCTAGAGTAACTGATATAACGAAATGAGATTGAAGACTGATCTTGAGTAACTGATACTGGCAATTGATATAAAGAAATGATATTGGAAACTAATCTTTAGTAACTGATATAAATAAATGAGATTTTAAACTAATCTAGAGTAACTGATACCGGGAACTGATATGAAGAAGTGATATTGGAACTTATCTTGGAAAACTAACCTACACAAATGGTCTCTCAAACAACAAATGACCGTCAACTTCTTATAAATTATCCAAAAGTATCTTAAAACTTAACGAATTTAAAAAATTAGAATACAGTAATTGGATGGTCTTAAAACACTTTATTTTCCAATATCAGTTTTGTTTTAGAAACTAAATAAGTACTGATAGAGTATAAAATTTCCAGTGAAACATTTCACTGTTTATTTTAATTTTATACAAGATAATCCAACATATACAAACACCAGAAGGGTTTTATATCCTTTACGTAAACATGAGAAGGAAGGATTTGTTTTTTATCCTTTGTTTTTAAGCTCAGCGGAAGTAGGAAAAGTATGTAGGAAGTGTAAAATTCAAAGTAAAATAATCGGTTAAAAATAACAACTGATAGGAAAACGTTAATAGCAATAAAATGGTTATAGCGCGATTTCTATCTATTTATAAATAATTAAATAAATTTTAAAATGTACAAAGATAGATAAAAAAAACAGACGTGTAGCTGTGGTGTGCTAATTACGTTATTAAAATGCTGTGACAAAAAACTGTAGTTAATCAACATTACGGGTAATGAATGTTTGAAATAGAATTTTTTTTACATTTTCTTACAAGAAATTCCACTTAACTAAAAGAATGTTTTCTTCTTTGCCGACATGTAGCTCCAACAGATGACTTTTGCGTATTCTAATCGCGCCCACCCTTCAGTTTAAATCTCCCATAACATTTGTACATGTGAGAATAAACAAAACGGTACAGCAACATCCAAAGGAACAAAGTCAGCAATTTCTGTGCAATTGTTTTTAAGTAAAATAAACAAATTACTTCCTTGCTAAATGGAAATAAGTAAAACGATTAAGAAATCACCTACTAACAATTAATTCGTAAAGATAATGGGACTTTTATATAGGAGACAAAAACGAAGAACTGTTATAAGTTTCCTAAAATGTACGTATACAATTTATTATATTAGTTACAACAGTCTTTAACATGAACAGCTGTGTAGAAATTCGTAATATATTACAAAATAGGAAAATCATTGAAATCAATTTGGTTGTATAAAATATGTAAATGCTCACCAACGATTTAAAGAAATCGGTAGATCGGATTCTATGAATCTCATCATGCACAATACAAGTGGTGGTGTAACATGTTGTACAGCACTTAAAATTCTACAATATTATGTTAATTTTATCTTTTACATTTCACAATATTGGAACATTTTGTATATGACATCATGGTGTGACGCATAGCGTGCTGAAGTTTTATAAACTATTAATGTCTAAATGTTGACTTTGGGTTGATTTATTTTGTCAACAGTGTTGAAATGTAGACTTGGATGGATGTATCAACATTGGACATGTCAATATTGACTTTACAGTTTTATAAACTTATATACTTTCACCACCCTTGTGAAAATATTTGTGCTGGTTAAATTTTCAATGGCTATTGTAATATTCCTATTTGCTGACAGTAGTTTATATTTGAAAATCACTTTTCCCACAGATATTTTTAGTTGAATTTTAACATTTAAGAGTGCGCTATATCAGGATGAAAATAATTCATTCAGTAATTCATTTGTAATTTTATCTCTCACTAATTGAAATGTAAAGATAGATTCAATTGTTAGTAAACATCCAAACTATTATTTTTTAAATTATGAATTACAAAAATTGGAGTTTTCATTAAACTTTTTCATTGGAAAAATTGCCTATAATTAATCAAAAATAAAGTTGTCAGGAGTAAGATATTAAATACTGTTTTATTCTTGTTGAAAAGAAGTTTGTATTGCTCCTGATCAGTAAAGATACCAGAACACTTGTAGATAGTTATTATTTACCATCATTTAATACAGTTGTCAGATTGCCTTGTACGACTTAATTATATTTGTTGACACATTTGTTAGACTTGTTTTAAAATTTTAATTTCACGTTTAACTGATATTGGCAACTGATATAAAGAAGTGATATTGGAAACTAATCTTTAGTAACTGATATAAGAAATGATACTGGCAACTGATATAAAGAAGTGATATTGGAAACTAATCTTAAGTAACTGATATTGGCAAGTAATTGATATAAGAAATTATATTGGAAACTAATCTTTAGTAACTGATATAAATAAATGATATTGGAAACTAATCTAGAGTAACTGATATAACGAAATGAGATTGAAGACTGATCTTGTGTAACTGATACTGGCAACTGATATAAAGAAGTGATATTGGAAACTAATCTTTAGTAACTGATATAAGAAATGATATTGGAAACTAATCTTTAGTAACTGATATAAGAAATGATATTGGAAACTAATCTAGAGTAACTGATATAAATAAATGAGATTGGAAACTAATCTTTAGTAACTGATATAAGAAATGATATTGGAAACTAATCTTTAGTAACTGATATAAATAAATGATATTGGAAACTAATCTTTAGTAACTGATATAAGAAATGATATTGGAAACTAATCTAGAGTAACTGAGACTGGGAACTGATATGAAGAAGTGATGTTGGAACATATATTGGAAAACTAACCACCACAAATGGTCTCCTCTCAAACAACAAATGACCGTCAACTTCTTATAAATTATCCAAAGGTATCTTAAAACATAATGAATTTAAAAAAATAGAATACAGTAATTGGATGATCTTAAAACACTTTATTTTTCAATATCAGTTTTGTTTTAGAAACTAAATAAGGACTGATATAATAATTTTAATCTTGTTGAAAAGAAGTTTGTATTGCTCCTGATCAGTAAAGATACCACTTAAATCTTATGGCTACCAGAACACTTGTAGATAGTTTATTTAATACAGTTGTCAGATTGCCTTGTACTACTTAATTATATTTGTTGACACACTTGTTAGACTTGTTTTAAAATTTTAATTTCACGTTTAATTTTTCTCAGATTTCTATAAGAGTCTATTATTTATGGGTTTTAGTGGAATAATTCTAAACTGTTTTGGTTTATACGTAGATAATCTGTCGTTTCATAGATGTTTAAGTATAAAAGTAAGTTATATTCATTATATGTTGCCTTCAAGAATTGTTATAACTAAATCATTGATTATTGTTCGTCCTTATTTGTAGGGACTATCGATTCCATTATCGAGTCGTTTACAAACGTTTATATTCACATAGTCACAATTAAAAACAACACAAAACCATTTAAATAACTAAACAGATATGAGTAATAACAATAAACGAGTAAAATATAGTCTATTGTTGGCCAACTGATATGACCGGACTGAAAGATAATGGAGGCATCTCAGAAATCGATAGTCTTTTTAATTAAGGACATACAAAGGACTGTCGACGGAAATAACTAACAAATTTTATTAGTCTATAAAAGTAAGTTTGCCAGAAGTAAGTGCCGCAATAGATTTCCAAGTGCAATAAGGAGCACCATGATGTCCTAATCTTTTGTTCCTGTGGTATTGTCCATTCTTAAGTACAACAAAATGAAAATAATAATAACATGTCTAAAGAGGGGTTGGTTTTATGGAAGGTAAAGTAAAATAAAACTGTGTATTTACGGAAAAGTTTAATTTTGTTTCATGTTTGCTTATTCTTACGTTTTCCTACATTTGAATATATTAACAGGTTTGAAGATGTTAACTTGTAATTCATAATATTTCAAAATAAAACATTGTTTCCAGTTAAACTAAATTTTGAATTCACTACGTTTCGGTTGATATTTTTATATTGAAAAGTACTTGAACATATTTTCACTTTTAAAACTTTAAAAAGGAAGTAAGAATTTTGTTTAAAACTTTGTTCTCAGTATAAATTTCGTTTAACCAAAAACACGATTGCAGTGGAAGCAATACTGTAATGTCATACAATGTCTTGTGAAGTATTTCACTGCTATTTATTTTAACTGTATAGAAAATAATCCAATATAAACACACACTAAAACGATTTTATATTCCATTCGTAAATATAAGTGAGTAGGATATGTTTTTTTCTATTTTAGGGTTTGATACACAGCTGAAATGGAAAAAAAGTATGTGGAAAGTTTGAATTTTAAAGTAAAATAATATGTTAAAAGTAACTGTAAAACAAAATAATTAAATTAGTTTAGCTTTGATCATATATACTTCAAGCAAACCATACAAACCATAATTGAATGTTTTGAGATTTCCATTAATTTAATTTTCATTTTGTATTAAATTTTTTTTCATGATTCTGTATGTTTTTGTTTATAAAAAACAAACATTTGTGTTACTTTCATCGTTTTATTCTACTCTTTTGTAAATATCAGGTGTTTTATTAATTTTTATTATTTATCTACGTCAATTTTTCTCAATGGTTTTCTTTCCTCTATTTTCTCGGCGATTTTGGTTTTCTTTTAAAATGTGTTATTATAAATGTTTTATATTTAGCGTTTTTGTTTGTGTAGTTTATTATTTTATATCAAATATATCTTCAATTATGTATTTTAATAAAGACGCAAAAACATTACACAATTTTTTTCATTCACCATATACCTCATATAAATCAACCAAAACTATTTATTATCAAATTATCAAATAATAATTAATTGTCAATAAAAAAAGTTAAAATGAACCTTGGAAACCGTCTTTGAACAAATATTAATATATGTCCTTCATTGATCCTTATACGGCTCTTCAGAAGAAATGCACGTTAGTAAATTCTAGCTTAATGATGACGATTAAAGTCTGTTTATGTTTTTTACACATTATTACTGAACTGTTGCATTTCTCCATTTTTTGCACAAAGGTTTTAATCTTCAAATTACACTAAAATTGGAAAAAAATTCGGTACGTTCGTTTTTAAGAAAGTACGTCTTTTATTGGTCTAATTCATTGCCGAATTTTTGTGTTTATATGTACTGAGTATATTTGGAAAAATGGACGACAAATACTTTTGGTTTCAGTCCTTAAAGGCTCTGCAACAGAATGATTAAACGTATTAGAGCCAACTTTGAAAAATTCTTAATTTATACCTACATACTTGATTCTAATTGGTCTACGTTTTTGGAATGCAGAGTACAACATATACCACAGATGGACAGGCGACAGACAGACATTATAAAAACCACTTATTTGTACTATGAGGATCTCTAACACCCCCCAAAACACTCCACATCATTTGTTCAGCCATCACTGTCCTTCACTACTAGGTATATGTTGAATAAAAAATATACTTGTCGCTTAACACAGATGTAATTCATTGACACTAACTATTTCTAATATATATTATAGGAAAATAATTATTGTTAAAATTAAATTAGTTAGAATCAGTGATATTTAATCTCAGAAAAAATTGTAAATATATCAGATGAACAATTTTTATGAAAATCGTCAGTCTATCAGTAATTAATAACTTATTTACTATTCTCTAAATGGCATGTAGTTGTAAAGCACACAACAGCTAAACTATTATGTTCATTTTATCTCTTAGAAACATATCGGAACACTCTATATACGGATGTAACCTAAAAGGACTTATATTGAAGTTATATAATGTCTAAATGTTGACTTTAGGTTGATTTATTTTGTCAACAGGGTTAAAGTGTAGGACTAAGGGTGGATATATCAACAGAGAAGTCAATATTGACGTTTCAGTTTCATCCCTTATCCAACAACCCTTATATACTTTCACCACCGTTGTGGAGATACTTGTGCAGGATGAAATTTGAAATAGTTTTGATTTCCTTATTTGGTAACAAAAAGTATTATGAATTTATTTTGAAAATAGGTTTTTTTAACAGATCTTTTTAGTTGCAGTTTAATATTCAACAGTGCGTTTATACCAGGATGAGAATAACTCATCCAGTCGAGTCACACTATATAAAATGTAAAGCTAAACTGTTGTAATATAGGCTGAATTTCTACACAGTCCAAACTATCATTTGTGTATAATATACAGTTTAAATTATAATATTAGCAATTGATATTTATATATGAATAAACTCTAAGAACACTACTTTAGCTCAATAGTAGAAAACAAGTAATATAAATAGTTTGTCTTTCCACGAATTAAAAATTGGAGTATTTTATAAAATTTTCTGTTGCATCCATTTGTCGAAATTTAAATTGTTAGACTTAAGTGTTTCCAAGTAATTATCTAAACATAATAACATGTGGCACAACATTGTTTTACTTTTTATTCCTGTTGTATTACGGTCACTTTAGAAAAAAAAAAGGAAATAATCTGTCCGTAACATTGCTAAGGTCGGGTTGGTTTTACTGGAGGTAATGCAAATAAAGGGGTGTATATTTAAGGAAAAGATTAAATTTTTTTCATGTTTGCTTTAGCTTAAGTTTTGTAGATTTGAATATATAAACAGCTGTGAGGATATTATCTTAAAGCTTATACTGTACTCGTATATCATTTAAAAACAAACATTGTCTCCTGAATAAATGCTGTGAAAATAAGGTTTGAAAGTTTCTCATTGTGTTTCTGTTACTAATTTTACATAGCAAAACACTAGAAAATATTTCCACTTTGTTTGAATTTTGAAGAGTTCATATATAATTACTTGTTTTGTTTAATGACACTGACTTGGTGTACCGGATTGCATAATTTCATAACTTTTTTTATTGTGAGATGGTAAATATAAAATTGATACAATAAAATTTGAAAATAATTCTCAAAAATAGTACGTTTATAAATTAAAACGCGTTTTAACTATAAAGTCGACATCTTCAGTGGTGGAGCTACAATAACTAAACTATAACAGTTGCACTTTTTATTATTATACATTTTTCGGACATTTGCCATCATTTGTGTGTTAAAAATCAAAACACGACGTTTCGGGAATAAGAATCAATTCCCGTTATCAAGTGACTAAAAACTAAAGAAACATGAAACTAGAAACTAAGCCTATGTAAGAAGTAAAATTAAATAAGAATACCACCAACCTAAATATGTAAGCATGCATCTCAGAGCTAAAACTGAGAAGTCAAAAAACACAATCACGGTAACACACAACTAACGTCAAATACGTGTTGTTGTATCAAAAATACAGCAACGAGTGACGTGATCCAGAAGGCGTGACAAACTGTTAGGGGAGTGGCCTATTGTTAGTTGTATTAAGCTTCCTAGCACGAGAGTGGGTTACAACCCCTTGTGGCGATTGAACAGGTAAAATATCAGCTTGTTTTTTAGTTGTAAGGATATTATAATCAAATTTTAGTTCTTAAATAATGGGAGCCATAATATCCTTACTGATAATAGTAATGGTGATTGGCTGATAGGATTGTCCGTTAGTTTTATGTATTCACAGAGAAGAACAAAAAGAGAAGAAGTTGCACTTTATTTTTTATTGGTCGTACAACTCTGAAGATGTAACGCGCTTGAATAATTAAACGTACCATTTGTGTGAATTTCTGTTCAACTGTTATTTAAAAAAATATTGTAAATATATAAAACAGACAAAAAATATATGTTAGTTTGGGAAAAAGATATATTGTTTTAATCTTTACCAATAAAACTACAATCCAGATAATACAATGTCATTGTAATTTATTTATTATCTCTCACTATAGATACAGGGTGATTGAAATTGGAATACCCGCTGTTTTATTCGATAAATACAAAAGCTACTAAAAAAGTACCATTTTTTGAACTTTGTTTTTGAATGCCAAATACAAAATAAATAAAAACCAGATTAACAAAGACAGTTCCTTCTTGAGTACAAAGTGCAAAAACTAAGATATCAAACTTGAAATAGCAGTATGAGAAGGTAATATGACCAGTAAACATGCGGTCACATTATTTCTACTGGGATAAAAAAAAGAAGTTTTAAACAATTATATTTTAATGACAAGTGCGATTTCACGCGAATGGCATATATTTTATGTTTTTAAATATTATATGTTGCTGAGATGTGAACAGTTAAAAAGTATTTTAGCTAACCTGATGATGCTGCCGGTGGCAGCGAAACATGTTGCTTAATAATTGCTTTAAGTATTAAATTTCACTACAATAAGGTTTGTAATAATAATAATTCAAAAAAATAAAAATATTAAAAGGTAACCCCTATCATGATATTTTAAGTAAAAAAGGTGTACCAAAAGTTTCATACCATTAACCATTTTTCCAATATAGTGGATAGCTCCTAATTTCTTAGAAAACTCCTATTTTTATAATGATTTTGGATGTATCGAATTGTTTTAAGACTTCTTTATTATTGGGTATTTTTTGGTATCTTCAACGATTTAGGAGCTACAGTCATTTAGATGTTTTAAAAAGATTCGTCAACATTTTTTTTTATATTTCAAAACCAAATCAAATTGAAATTTTAACTACAACTTAAGTAAAATTTGTAATAACAATTATGATCTTTTTATTTGTTCTCTAGGCTGAGGACAAATAGGTAATTGATAGAAAACAAAAATCATAATTTTCAAATGTATAATTCATACAAAATGTATTTCGAAAATGTTATTGCGAACTAAGGCAAATTGTATTATAAATTAATACAAAATTTTTTTTAGTTTCGCCTATAAAATCTTATTCTAAAGGTCTAATACATCCAATAATACATATACTAACGGATACATAAAGGAAAATTATGTTTGAAATTATATTCCTTTGTATATTTGAAATTGTACTTCCAAACTGACAACGCAAGTTTTATTATACATTCGGTTTTAAATGAAATAGAGTATTTGTTTGTTTTATTTAATTAGCACAAGTTAATACAAATTTAAATTCTGTAAAAGAAACAAAATATTTGTAATAGAGAATGTTAGATTTTAAATATTTGTAATGTAATTATATTTATAGCTTTGTAATTATAAAACAAAAGGAAAGGAAATTTAACTTAAATCTTCAAGGAAGATCCTGCCAGGAAGATGACAGTAACAAAGTAAATGTAGTAAAATTCCATTACCTCATATACCTATATTTCCACAGCAATGTCGAACCAATGTTTTCACTTCATTGGGCTTAATAAGCATGTAATAGGGAACATGTGATTGAGTTATTTGCACCCAGCTGTGAGTAACTGTAACTGTGGAGCTGGTGGGTGTTGATCTAACCACGTGATTCCTTTTGAAATTATTTATGTGTTTGAAACTTGTTATATTTGTCCGCATCTCAACTGAAAAAAGGGTGAGATTGGGAATGTGATAGTGAATTGTTGTTGATCGGTATGTTATTGTATGAGCCATTTTGTTTCGCTTTTTGTGTTATGACTAAGGCTGTTAGACAGAGAGGTCGAAGAGAACTTATGGTTCAACTGTCGTCAAGTCAAGGTTATGAAGCCACTTCAACTTGTTTACTTATCACATTATACCTTTATTATACCGCTGCATAATATAGTTCTTATTGGTGTGGATCTGACTCAAGTTATATTTTTACAGTTATGGCTTTCAAATCCTAATTTGGGAGTGTTGCACCTTAGGAGTATTCGCTCAATCGTTTATTTTTCCACCAGACAGATTTGAGTAAATAAATGCAAGTGCCGCCTAGTTCCAAGGTAGCCGATGTTGGCCCTTGCAACAAACACTGTGGCTTTAGCTTGTGAGATATTTTTATATTGCGTTACTTCGCAGTTAATATCGCCCAGCATGTTCGGTCCATTATTACCGAAATAGGTTCTATCCCTCCAGTCTTACAACAAAACAGTAAGAATTGGGTTTCTTGTACTGGAGTTATACTGGCAACAAATTTACTTTCTTGACTCCACAGTGATCTAATGTCAACTGGAACACAATTCAGTTTTCTTTTTCATTGAAAAAAAAAAAAAAAAAAAAAAAAAAAAACAGTAAGGACCTTCGCTCGCATATTCTAAATGAGTAGCCATCACAGTGGGATCTCTTCATTGCCTCTATAGAAGCTCTTGAGTTGGTTTAAATATATATATATATATATATATATTTTTTTTAATTACGCCAAACATTAGGCTTCCGCCATTAGTTTCCTCGCAGCCCAGTACAGGTCATAGTCGGAAGAATCCTTCTTTTCCGCAAGAGCTGGACATAATTTCAGGTGCTCGCAGTCCATTTCCTGCCTATTGTTACATAAGGGACAGTAAGGGTCGCTGGTTACCCTTATCCGGTGGAGGTGTTTTTGTAGATAATCATGACCCGTTAATAGTCGGAAATTAGCAACTTGTTGTAGGCGTGGCAAGTTGATTGGTGGCCTTCCGCTCTTTTCCGTTAGACTTTCCCATTTTTTGCCTTCAGCCGATACTTTTTGTGTCGTAATGCATCTTGCTCGCAGGTAATTTTTTATGTGTCTTTTTGCGTCGTGCAACGTAGTGGACTTGTCCGGTTGTTCCTTTCTTGCACCTGATCTTGCCAACTTATCCGCTTCTTCGTTGCCGTTTACATCAACATGACCAGGGATCCACTGGAGCACGAGCGTAGATCCACTTCCTATACATTTGTCAATAGTTCGTCTGCAACTCAGAACTTCCTGATTATCCGTCATTTCAACTGTCTTACTGGCGAAAATGTAGATCGTTTAGTCACAGTTCGAGCATGAATAGCACATATACTGTGTTCAGGGGGCACGACGAGGACGCGATCTACTCCACCCCCCTAGGTTTAAATATAAATGTTTCTTTCACTTAAAGTCACACAACGTCTTTGGGTCAAGGATCGATGATCAAAAGCTCTGAATACTTGTTTGATGCTGCAATTTCGGGATATAGTAGCTCTTCTTTTCCTTTTTGTTAACACTCTGTTGATTTTTATCGAAGATTAACCGAGCCAACTGGGTAAAGTTAACATGGTCTTTTTACTTGGTATTCAATGAAATCTATGGTTTCCGATAATTTCGATGGATTGGAATAATTTACGTTCGATCTCTTCGTCGGTAAATCTTATACAGTCTAGACTTCTTCATTCCTCCAAGACCGTTCTGATAATGTATGAGGATGGGTTAATGTCGAGATTTGAACATTCTAATAATTTCTCTTCACTTCCGTCTACTAAACCTGAGGGGCTTCTTATTGTGAGTATGACATACATGACAATCCTTAGGGATTCTGTCTGGATTTACATAGTCTTGGGTTAAGTACATTTCTTTCATCTATCTATCACGCTCTCTTACAATTTTAACGCTATAAGAATATCAGAACGAGAGGTCTACCATTTTATGTTCCTTGTGAGGTTTTAAACAACTTGAAATACAAATCCGTTAAAATCTGTTTATTACTATATTATAATAAATAAACAAATAGAATGAAATACATATTCTAGAACGTATTCCATTGTAAAACATACATATTTACTACATTGTATACAAAAACAAGAGAGATAGAATGCACGACAGGGATAAACAAATAGAAAAAAACAGGAAAACAGAAAGTCAGAGAAAAATGTAAAAAATTTGAAAAGTAGATAGGAGAAAGAAGAAACCAGTACGACTAAACATATAGAGAAAGACAAAACAATGTCACATAAACTAAAAATATTTCTTGTAAAAGAGTACATATATTATGTTGAAGACAAATTATTGTTCTGAAAATTGAAAAGGAACAATATAAAGTGTATACGTTATAGTTAAATAAATAAGGTAACAGTGGCACATCTGGGAACATTTGTATACTAATACTAATTGTTTCTGTGAAACTGGGTCATCATCAAATGATTAGCTGGAGCGGAGCAAATTTCTTAGAATAAATTGAAACTTTTGTTGAAATTCTATTCTATTTTAACAATCCATATAGGTTGATGAAATATAATGTGATAAACAATGTTGATTACAGCTTCCATTAAAAGTAATTAAAATAAGGGGAAATTATTAACATAAATAGAAAACAGCAATGGATTGTTTTAAAACAAAAGTAACCAATTTATTGACAATGTTACACAATTAGTCTTTGTGAAAACTAAATGGTGTTTTAAAAACATAAGGGAACTTTAATAAATGTAATGGACATGTACTAACAAATTTTATAATTATAATTTCAGATATTTGCGACATTTTCAAACAACAGAAAATTTGGTTTCAATATTACTTTTAAATAGATAATTAAATTGAATTTTTAGGGAATTTCTTTCAAAATTTATAAATATTTTTACACATTTTGGGTAACTTTGAATATATTTTAACCATTTTAATAACAGGCACAAATAAATATAAAAAAGTGCTAATTTTTTTACAAGCCCTTCTACCGATTAGAGTTGCTCTCTCCAAAATAAGAAGTTTATTTGTGTGTTTTCCATGTTTATATTATGAGAGATAAATTTGTATGGAAATCCCTGTTACTAAGTTTTTGTTATAGAATTAATAGGATCCCATAACTTCGTTCAGAACGTATTTTAATTATTGGGAAGCAGTTTATAATGACGACAAAAAAATGTATACACTATTTCAATGATTGTTGTTAAGAAATGAACAAAAACAAATCAGCTGATAACTGAAAACATTGGTTTTCATTATGTAAATCATTGTTGTTATTTTTATAATTTGTTCATTAATAAACATAGTTTAAGTTCTGTTGGCTTTTCAACAACGTATGCGAGTTTTGTAGTGTTATTGGGAGACAGAGAATGTTAAAGAGGTTCAAAGACGTTGGGAAATGGAATTTGGAACACTACCACCAACAATAGTTTGAAGACGATGGAACTTTAAAGAAAGGACGTTTCAGTAATGCAGACTTTTACACGTTCCCCAAAGATATGATTACACTTCTCAGAGATATGATTTGTGAAACTGGTAGTATAAAAGACAGTGTTCATACAAGTTTATAAGTAGAGACTATATATCCCAAAATATTCTGCATCCATTAAATTGAGATCATACAGACAGGCGAGTAGAGTTTTGCGAATGGTATCAGCAGAAGTGTGAATGAATGAAGGTTTTGAAAGTATTAGGTAGGATGAATCCACTTTTCAACATAAGCGTGTTTGGATAACGCCAATCCACACTTAATTGAATAGAAGCCCTTTAACTTACCAGCCCTAACAATATGGTGTTGTCTCTCTTCAAGAGGTTCAATTTTTCTTTGAGAAGACTGTCACCGGCATCTCTTGTTTACATGGTACAGAACAGCATTATTCCTGCTTTAAATAACTTATATAGTTAGAAACGTACAAGATGGGGCTCTATCCCACTATCATCGTGACGTGAAGGGATTTGTTAACAACACCTTTCCTGGATAATGGATATGACGAAGAAAGATCTCCAGATTTAACACCTATCAATTATTACTTTTGCGGTGTTTAAAAGACACTATGTATGGTAATACCAAAAACACTGTAGAAGCTAAGATAGAAAATCGAGATATTAAACGCAGATATTAAACCATTTCTGTAGTTGTATTGCTGTTAATTGTTTAATGGTTCTTAGGAATAGATTATCAACTTTAACGCACATAATTTATTTTTAAGTTAGTTTTATATTATTGGATCCATCTTGAATTTCTTCCGGGAACTGAAAATTTAGTCTATTTTAACTTAAAGTACTTGGAAACACTCAGAACTTAAAACTCAGAACTCTAGGAAATAAGTGCTCTAGATAATTTTGAAAGAACAAGTGCCACTGTGCGATGGGAGAACGTTACTATCTTAAACTTATCTTGACTGTTTTAATTTGAGAATTATCTGATCATCAAGATTAACATGTCTCAGGTAATGTTGGTTCACGACCTTATGAGGTTAAAACAACTAGAAAAAATTTGACTGCGCTCTATGATATGTGCAGAAACTGGCCTGTCTTAATTTTCGTGTAATATTTAAAAGGATGATCAGTAAAATTACTTAGAACTCTAGTATTGTAGCAGATAAAAATGTTCACGTAATACAATCAGATATCGGATGAGCTATTTTGTAATTTTGCTTTTTGTAAACTTCTTATTTTGGTTTGTTGTAACGAGGGTAGTCGTGTTGTTTTGTTGAGCCTGTTAATCAAACGAAAATTTTGGTCTCATGATAATGTTCTTTAAATTAAGAGATCTTTTAAAAATAACTCTTGTGATTTTGAAAAAAAAGAAGATATTACAGTGATACATCAAAAAATATATAGCCGAGTTAAATTTATGTAGTCATAGTCTGTGTCTTAAATTTCGGATCAGTATTATAATTTGATACAGTTACTTATTATTGTAGTTTTTAATTAAATAATTTGGTTATCTTGTTCTGAAAATGCATTTGTTAATTAATATCGCTTTGGTTGCTACACAAAACGTTTTTCTCGTAATGTTATAAACTTATTGTTTGTACAGACTGCAGGTTTTTGGTTTTTAAATATGAATTTTAGTTTTGATAAATATTTTGCTTGAATAAAAATATTAGTTTCGAAAAAAGTAACAGGATTAAATCAAATGTTCCAAGAATATTTCAAACACGATAAAAGTTAAATAGTTAAAAAAAAATTCGATTCTTCAAGACTAATTTCCATAATGAAAACAGTATCATGGAAAGATATAAACTTTCAAAAAATCTTTTTCAAAAAGTTCCATTAATAATTTTGTATCGACACTTTGGTACTCTATACATTTTGTTTGCAAATAATTTATTTAAAAAAAAAAAAAATTATTCGTATTAAGTGTTGTAAATCAGGACTAAACTTAATTTTGTACAGGACTTCTCAGCGTCCAATGTGGAATTTAGAAAATGTTCTGTTACCCTTAAACCTAAATCGTGTGGGGGTGTTAGAACAGACATTTTCTAAATTCCACATCACCTGATAAAAATGTACTCGACCAAACTATAAAAAGGTGTTTATTTAAGCTTTCTATAAGTTACAGAATTACATGCTCATGTTTATTATTTGTTTATATTCCTATTTTTGATTACGTTATATGATTGACAACATCGTCAAATGTTAAAAACAAATTTTGACACATACACGGATATATTCAAGTTTCATACAGGTCTACCAATTTATAAAACGAAATATCTGGCATTTCGTTGAGTATCATTTGAAAGCTTGATTGTTTAGCTAATGAACATT
This sequence comes from Aphrophora alni, assembly GCA_963513935.1. Taxonomy (NCBI): domain Eukaryota; kingdom Metazoa; phylum Arthropoda; class Insecta; order Hemiptera; family Aphrophoridae; genus Aphrophora; species Aphrophora alni. The sequence continues at coordinate 2,834,590 of OY740778.1, read as the reverse complement.
ACCAAAAATAGCCGAATGGGATGAAGGAATAGGTAGATTGGATAAATACGTTGGTATTTAAGGAAAGGGGCTTGACAATCTAATAATAGAAGATTGGCACTTTCCGAGTTAAACAAAAAAATTGAAGCAATTTAATAACAACTAATGTTAAAACCGATTTTTATGTATGTTCTAAAGAAGTTAAAGAAAATAAGTTAACCTCCTTGATTTAAGCCAAGTTTTAAAACAATATGAACCACTAGAGCGCTGTGGTGAATATACAATAAGAGAAAATTTCGCGAAACCACAATAAAACACTAACAACCGTATAGTTTATTCTACCTTATGTACTACAACGAAAAAACTCTACCTTTTTTTAGAGTCAGACTAATTACGCCCCCTATCTTTATTAATACGTAATAGTCTCGAATCCTGAGATTTTTAGCCTACAGGATTCGTTCTCGCGTGACAAAAAGAATAAATTATCCAATCGACTGGAAGTTTTTGGCTTACTATCTTGCTGGCCTGGATTGAATAATTTCTTCGATAATTTGAGTTGCCCCAAATTACCGGTACCCCCCTTTTTATTTACGACTTCCAGTAACTGTATTTAAGATTACCCTATTTCTCCGGGAGAACACGAATTTACTTTATTTTCTATTTTTAATCTCGTAGGTGTGTGTCCTTAGGAATACCTTTTTGATACAATATATTTTACCCTTTTTTTATTATAACAAACCTGAAAATATAGCATATAATTGTGTGACCAATTCTAAATAAAACACAGTTTTAGAGAATATATAAAAAAAAATTAATTCTTTTAATTAATTGAAACAAAAACAACTGGAAATAATAATCTTGACACAAGTCAACAAAATAAAACTCAAAACAATTTCTCTAATAAAATTAACTGATAACAACTAAAATATTTTTTCTTCTGAGCAGAAGGCAATCACTCATAACTTTCTTAAAATTGATCTATATAAAAATTTCTATTTATCTCTGAATTTAAATTATTTAATTTATCAAATTTATTTATCGAAAAAGATTTTTATCCACACATGAGTTTGACATTATCTATTTAAATACATTTATTTAATTACACACAAAAAAAAAATTATCTCAGGAAAATCAGTGATACTCTAAAATCGGGCCAATTTTGCCCTTTAAAAAAGGAAATTTGGATTTTCTCAGACCTTGTCCGCCGTGTTGAAGATCCTGAGTCCTGGGATGCTGATGGTCCTCTGGTGTCTGGTTGGTTGTATTTAGCGATTAAAGTTGTCTTATATTTTTTCCATGGAGTTTAGAAGGCTGGCTGGTTGTTCGAATCTATCACCTCCTATCGCTCTTGCTGACGCTGTTTTAATACTTTGGCATAGTAACACTTAAACTTCTTTACTGAGAATCTTGAGTCGGCAAACAAATATAGCCACCCCTGGCACTTGTTCAACGAATTTTTTAAGAGAGACCTTCGGGCATAGTCACCCCTAGCACCTGTTCTGACAATTTTATACGAGAGACCTCTATGAGATTCGTGCGGCTCTTTTTATAGCCAAAAACTATCGTATATCGATACCAATTTTTTTCCCTCACTGGACCGATACGATAGTTCCATTTATGGTGTATTTCCCTGCAATTTCTTGATTATTTTTGGTGTAGGTGATTTAGTTATTTATTATTACTTTATTTATTACGTTTACCGTTTTTAAATTGTCCTTTTTAATCACTTTGCTCTAATTAATCCTTTAATCTATTTTTGCTCTAAGTTGGTATTCTGGCTCCGCCTACGACTACGTCACTTATCCTTGAACATTTAAACCCTGCAACTTGTAACTGGCCGATGTAAAAATCTTCATTGTTTTCCTTTAAATTGTCTATAACACTTTTCTCAACAGTTTTTGCGTTTTTACGTAACCGGTGTCTTGTAGCTCTCGACCGCGGCAATTTCCCGCACTTCGAATGACATTTGTCGGACTATTCATTCACCTTTAATCGCTTACGTAAGAATTTGCGTAATTTACAGTTTTTAATTCTTACACCTTTAAAGTTTTTGTTTTCAAACTTTGTCACTTTGTTTATTTCATGATTTAAACGCACTAGCCGTGATAACATAATTCTACGACTTCTGGTAGTGATGTAATCCAGTGCGTATTTTCACACCTTTGGGTTTGGGGTTTATTTATTGACTGATTTTCCTGAAATTTACACAACTCTTAGATATTAGGTTTTAAATTCGTTTTGCAAAATTTCCACTTCTTATCTTTTTTCGTTTTCATACTATAGCGTGAAAACCATAACTCTTTTGTTTTAATCAAATTTAAATTTTAATCATTAATTATGATATAACTTTATTTATTTAATTGCTTCTATACAATCCTTTTTTCAAAATTTATTTTTATTTACTTTTATTAGCTTTTATACTTAACCTTTTCTGCTAACTTTTTAAATATCAATTTTTTCCAAATTTTAGCAAGAATACTTTTATCTTAAAATTACATTTTATTTTCAGAAATACCAAGGTTTTTTATTTTTTATTAATTTTGAAAATTTTTAAATTCTTCATTTAAATATGCCGTAACGTCTGTTAGTTAATATGAAATAACAGTACTAGATATGTATTGCATACAACTTGTATTACAACTACATATCCTTATACATTATTATTTCATATTTTCAAAATTCATAAAAAATGATTTTTCAATTCAAAATCCGCCGACATAGGAATTTACTGTTAGAACAAGCCGGCAAGAGTTGACCTTGGACCATTTCATAGTTCAATCTCACCGACCGGCTATAAGCAGTAAAAAGTTCTACAAAACATCCAAACCTTGCATTGGGATTATTTTTTGATATTTTTCTTTTTTGACCAAAATATAACCCCATACAACGAATTTCCGTTGTAGTACATTTCAATAACACTTCTATCATCTTCAGAGGTACATAAGGTAGAATAAACATAACTATACAGTATTTTTGTGTTGTTTGTGTTTTATTGTGGTTTTAGGCAATTGTCTTTCATTTAAAAACTAGTTTAAATTTTGTTTCATTTAAATGATTACATTTGCTTTTCAAAAAGCAACGTTGGTATTGTCTTATAGGAAATTGAATGTAGTTTAGTTGAAAAATAAGCGAGAAAAATATAATTTTTAATTGAAAAGTCACATTATTCTCATGATTTGGTGGAACATTGTTTAAAATTCACCAAAATATATACACGTTCATCATGTTAATGAGTTTTATAAATTTGTAAACATTTCTTTTTTATTAAAATGACTGCGGGAATCGAGTTCATCGATTCTTTGAATTTGCGGTAAAATGGAAAAACCCAAATGAAACTGATTTATTTCTGCAGAAACTGGATCGGAAGCAGAAACGCCGCGACGTTTGTGTAAATATCCTACAGAACTTGTCTTTAGTCAGTATTTGTAGAGATGGGGAAACTACTTTGTTTAAAACAGAGTAAATTCCCATAACGTTTTAATTCTAATATTCTAAATAGATGTAAGTTGAGTAAATTTTAATGTATACTTCAAATTAATGAGTATATATGCTTGCCTTCCCTAGTTATATATAAGTTTGACACATTTCGGATAGATCACATCTTTAAAACCTCTCTATGTTTTTATTAAATTTACCAAGCGTTATTTTATTACAATTGTGAAGTAATGGTTAAACTTAAAAGTACTTTCGAACTTTCTTTCTAAAACTCCGTAATCACAAAACAAAGTTGTCCATAAATTGAATTAAAAAATGTATAAATCTTGTAAGATTTAAAAAATATGATTTAATTTTTAAATATTCGTAGTTATTATAGTAATCAGTTTAACAAAAACTAACCCCTAGAACAGCCCACTATAAAATCGCACCCAATTTGCCAATTTTTAATACATTTTTAATTCATAAAAAATAGTAATATTATGCAAAACAAAATTTGTTATATATCGTTTTCCCTCAGGAATGTGAGTAGAATTTATCTATGTAATGAAAAAAGGTTTTGGAGTTAGTGTGTTGGGAATAAAAAAATGTCCAAAGAATGAAGTGAAAACGTTACAGAAAAACTTATAACAAATTTAAAAAAAAATTCACTATCTACAAAAGTTTTGTAATGTAGTTGTGAATAAAAATATAATCTCTCTCTCTCTCTCTCTCTCTCTCTCTCTTTCTCTCTCTCTCTCTCTCTCTCTCTCTCTCTCTCTCTCTCTCTCTCTCTCTCTCTCTCTCTCTCTCTCTCTCTCTCTCTCTCTCTCTCTCTCTCTCTCTCTCTCTCTCTCTCTCTCTCTCTCTCTCTCTCTATATATATATATATATATATATATATATATATATTGGGTTAAAACAAACAAACTACAACGGAAATAAAAGTTTTTTGTTGTTGCATAAGTAAGCAATTTCGTCTAAGAATGCAAGATTTGTAAAAAATTCGTAAATGGTTTCTTTATTCCACACATTAATATATTTAAAAACAGCCTTTAAGATTGTCTTTAAGTTTGATTTGGAAATCTTATAAAAATCACATTTAAAACATAAGGGTTGAAAATGATTATAGGACAATTACAATGTATCGCAGCGATATTTGTTTTCTCACAAACAAGAACGAGCAAAGGTTAAATATCTTGGAATTATTAAGTTCGGTTTATGAAATTGGAGGGAAACTGGAGTTGGAACAAATACAGATGAGAAATTTGTATAATGATGCTGGATCTAGTCTACATATTAAAAACTATAAAACTTAAATAAGAACCATATTTGATGGCTGGAGAAAAAGAGAGACTTAAATAAAACCAAGTTGAACGAGCAAGACGGAGGAAGAAGACACGGAAGCCTAAGGAAGATGTTGAAGAAGTCGTTATTGTCTATAGGTGTGTTAGAATGGAGACGCCTGGTAAAAAACAAATAGTAAAGACGAGGAAGGGGAAAGAAGTACCTTGGAGTAAGTAAAAAAGGAAATGCTCCATTTAATTAATATCTAAAGTTCTACAGAAAAGCAATCAAATCAATCGTGAAATCAATTATTGTAACAAATGATTAAAATGTAATAACAAGTATTGTCTGTCACAGAAGAATATATGTTCAATGTTTCATTTAATGAAATAGAACTTGACCTATTTCAACTGTTTAGATTTGATGGTTTTCCAATGCTTTTGATATCGAAATTCAACAGCTTGCTATGACTTGACTGAACCAGCAACAAACGTAGCATAAATTTAGTTTTGTATTTCTGCAATTAAAAACGTTTAAGTGATTTATTTCTGATTTATTAAAGTTATACCATGTGTTCTACAAGTCCCTCCCTTTAAGTTTTGAACAAGTAAAGCGATTTAAAAAAGATCAAAAATGTAGTTCTTAATATATGAAAGGAATTCACCTTCCCTCCTCAAAATGGATGTTTTGGAGGTAATCAAATATGAACCCCCATCGAGTGATACTTCAAATAAACTTCTTGATAAATCATCAAGTGAATTTAAAATGTGATAGGAGTTCTAATCACTTACATTAATTGTTAAATTTAGATTAGATACTCAAAATGTCACCCTTTTACTTATTGGCAAAAATAATGGACTTACTTTTTCCAAGATTTCTGGTGCGATCAGCTAACTAGTATTTGCAATCTTTCTTTTAAATCTTTAAGGTTTTTCGTTTTCTTTGATAGTCTTTAGTTTTGAGGAACCCCAAAAAGAAAAAAATCCAACTCTGTGAGGTCGGGTAAACGAGTTGAACCACGATAAAGCACCACGTAGATCCTTCCATCTTCTTGGAAAATATTGATGCACCTGTTGAAATACAGAATTGAATTTTTTTTATTATATTCATGCTTGGAAAAATATAATTGCAGATATAATTAAGTATGTCTCGTCGATCGAATTTGCAACAATAAAAATTGATAAACAGTATCCCCCAAAATTTCTGCCAACACATTCAGTTTTTGTTAAATATTCGTATGTTATTCTTGCATCCAGTGAGGGTTTTCATCTAACCAATATCGGCAATGTGGTGGGTTGACATGCAAAGAAAAGGAAGTAAAATTAATATTACAATGAATTATCTGTAGTAGTTCTTCACAAAACATCTGCCGGATTCAAGATCATTCATTTCCTAATGACGTTTGACTTTGTGCAAATAAATTAAAAGAAAACCTAACTATATTTGATCAAAATAGGATCTACCGACTTTTAATGAAATGTGTAGATAATTGACACAAAATTGTCGTGTTCAAAGTTGCAAGTAAGAATATATACGGCTTAAAAAAAAATGAACCTATAACGACAACATTAAAAGCTGATGTCATTCAAATACAATTTATGGCGAAGATGTGTTTATGGAACAAGAAAGGCAGTTTAGGATTTTTAAAATATTTATAAATATTTTCCCAAAGATGACCTCCATTGTTGGTTTTCACTTTTTGATTGACAACCCTAACAAATTGACATTTTTGTGGAAAATTAGTTTTTAAAAATAATTTTGGTAAGTCCGAAAGTTTTTGCACAATTTATTCATTTTGTTGTCAGACCAGGTATGGTTTACTTTGTCATCTATTTACATTAGCATAAAATTAAATTTTCCCCTTAATGAATGATACCATATACAGAGTGTTAAACTTTAAGTGGTTACATGGGTTAAAATATATAAAAACGTTCCCACAAACATGTTTTCTAACGCTTTGTCTTACACCTGTCGGCCAATTTGGGTTTTTTGAAAAGTAATTACAACTTTTGAAACAAAGTTTTTATCATTATATCAATAATCTAAACTACATCTTATAAATTGTCGAGATAGTGATTATTTGAAATGTTTAATATTGAATTAACCATTAACATTAAAAAAATGTAAACGGTTGCCATTTTGAAAATTTAAAAGATAAAGTTTTCATTCTTGGTTTAACTGGTTAACCATTGCAAAAGAAATGCCCAAATTTCGACTCAAAAACTTAATAATTTCGAAAGCTGTAATTAATTGTTAAAAAAAAAAAAAAAAAAAAAAAAAAAATAGAAAATGGCCGACAAATGGAAAACCCTGAGTTTCCGGACGTATGTTATAGGGACTTTTTGTTTATTATTTTAACTCATATAACCACCACTTAAATTTTGGTACAACATTTTCTAAATGAGACATATAGCCTAAGATTAAATAAGCACCAAATGTCAGAAGAGACAGTACAAATATCCTTCAGTTTAAAATTGTATTTTCCTTCCTGTTCATATATACATATTATTAGATAATATTGACAGTTTAAAATTTGTATTGTGGATATCAACAATTAATAGTACTATTAAAGAGGATTAAATGGTTCACTTTCGTCCTGGTATTGTACATCTTCAGTTGTCAAGAGATTCTTTACAGTTGAGGTCTCTAAGACTTATTATACAATACAAATTATCTAAAAGGTTCGGGTTTATGTGGGATTTTATATAAAATACTAGTTTCTCTTCCAATGTCTCTCAATACATTAAAGTGTAATAAATGACAAGAGGAGGTAAATAGCAAATAAATATATTTATTTCAGCAACGCTGTTTATGTAAAACATCGGTTTCATGTAAACTTTATGATTAATAAATATTTTAATTTATAAACCATTAACTAATTAAAAAAACGTATATATCATGTTTGGAAGATGGCAATTTATAAAATGTAAAGTTATAAAAATGTGTATTGGAAAAAGTATTTACACTGATAACAATCACATTTTTTCAAGAACATAGTCGCGTAACGTAATATTTTTTTAGTTTCTGTGTGGACATTTATTTATTTCAGTTTTAAATCAACACAATTCAAAAAAAGTTTATGTTTTGAGGGTCAGGCTAGGGTCAGTTTTGAGATATTTATAACGGTGCAAAATGTTAGTTTTTTGTTTTATTCCAGTATCGCCTGAACCGGTATTTTTGGGAATCTCTTATAATTTTTTGAACTTTACTGTTTGATCTTTCATGGGCGAATTAATTGATTGAAATGTAACAATTGTAATGTGAATCTCTACATATTAATTCCCCTTAATGAGAAACATTTGCAGCGACATCAATCACCATATGAAACATCCAATTTCCCACAATATACAGCTTATTTGTATAATACAAATACAAGGGGGCATTTCAATGACTAAGTTGTACGTGAACACAAACCCTCGATACAGTTTCAGAAGGAGTTGTGTGCATGTAAATATGTGAGAATGGTGTCGAAGTCATTCAAACGTCGTCTTGTATTTACATTGTATAAATACAATATTTATTATGGAAAATTGTGGTTCTTTTCATTTGGTCATTTAAAAAATCTAATTAAAAAAAGTATATTTATATAATATTTCAAGTGAAAAATATACTACCTAGACTGATAATTGAACCCAGGAACTTTGGGTACTTGACTTTGCTTTTGCTGCAATTTTCGAGTTATCAAATTAATTCCCTCGTTACAATCGACAATGAAATTAATATTTATTGAACTTTCAGCCCTTACGTATTAAGCCAAAAGTCTTGGGTTCTATTCTCTATCTGGTATAAAAAAACGTATAAGAGAAAAAATATTAGTATCAATATAATTATAGTTTATTTTTATCAAATAAAACACAATTTTTCTTTTGTAAATTCTATAATTTATTTGGTCTAGCCGACCATGGTTTCGCCAGTTACGGCATACAATACTAAATACAATACACACAAGAACTATTATAAAAGGTTGAGAATAGTTTATTGTTATAATTATAATAGTTATATAATAATTATAATAGTTCTTGTGTGTATTGTATTTAGTCTTGTAAGAGCCTCGTCAACGAAGTAACTGGCGAAACCATGGTCGGCTAGACCAAATAAATTATAGAATTTACAAAAGAAAAAATGTGTTTTATTTGTTAAAATGGAATTCTATCAAGTACCGTCGGTCATCAGTGTAAACAATATAAGTTTATTGTTATTTATACATTTATATTTATGTAAACGTTTACATATTGTAGCTTTTTAACAAATTCAATTTTGAAGAATCATTTTCAGCTGTTTTCCACATTAAATCAGTTTTTTAAATTTGTAAACACTCCTTTTTAATTAAATCAGTGAGAGAATAGAATTCCTCAAGTCTTTGTATTTGAAGAAGAAAATAGTTATTTAAATTTCACCAACAAATGTAATAGATTTAGATCTGCAGAGAGTTGAATGATTGGAATTAGAAACACCACGAATGATTGTGTCAACATCCCGCAGCGATGATCTTTACTCTATATTTGTAGAGATGTGGGGCACTGTTTACAAACATGCTAAATAGATACAAATGTTTTCAGGTTATATTTAAATCTACACTTCAGAGAATTAAATAAATATTTTAATAATATATTTGTCACTGTAAATGTATTTGCCTTAACTAACTTTATTATATATAAACATGTTTCGGATAGATCACATCTTCAGAACCATTTATCTGTATATTTAATTTCAGAAACTGGAGTTTTGTTTCAAAATTGTGTAACCGTTTTTGTGTCATTTAATCATGTGCCCATGTAATCATATTCGGGCTTTATTTAATTTTCATCTCTCTGTAAATATTCATTATAAGCTCATTGGTACAAGTTTGTTCTGTTTTCATCTAAAAAAAATATGTATATTTATAAAATATTTAAATAAACAAATTCTTTTTGTATATAAATTATAGGAAAAAAAAAACAAAAGACACAGAATGTTTTAGCTAATATTTTCTTTATTACAAATTACTCATAGTAAAAATATATTATTTTATCCAAAAAATATAAATGAACTTTGAAACAATATCATCAGCTGATGTAAAAAAATCAATATTTGCCAACCAGGTTAAAGAAAAGAAGATTTATTTATAGTTTAGGCCAAAATGGAATTTAGATTTTAAAACTAGTCGATGAGTTATTTTAATTTTCTTAGTTCAATTTTTTATATTATTAAAATACATTTAAATACATTAGGAATGTTTCTTTAATATAACTTTACTAAAACGTTGATGTTTTGTTACATAAATTACAGCTATAGAGAAAGCTTTATCAGTACCACTGCTTTAAAAAAAAATCGACGCAAAAATAATGTTGACATTTTAATTTATTCTGTGCGAAACCTGATAATTTAGAACGTACAATTATATTCTTATAATTAAGCTATTTCAGATATAACATGAAAAAGTTTGGAAAATAGATTTATAGTTTCTTTGGAATTATCAAGACATTTACAATCACTTTTAAGGAAATTATTTAATTTGTACAATCCTACATTATATTTAGTTATGTATTTAGGAAAATCCTTAAAATGTTTATATGAATCTGTTAATTTATCTAAGAAGTTTAAAACATCGGTTTGACTGCTAAAAAGCCTTTTTTCTCTTCATAAGATGGATTTTTGTTGATATACGTTGAATGACAACTATACTAGTATTGTTGTTGCAAGTTATTAGTTTCTTTTTATGAGATTTTGTTTTAATAAAACAACTATATATAAAAGTATTCACGTGACATTTAATGACAGTTATTTTAATTGAGTTAAAACTCATTCAAGTTATCTTTTCCATCTTTCAAAATAAAGAAAATATCATCGAAATAACGAAATCAAACTAAATATGAAAGATTTTGAGATGAAAGGAATTTGTTTTCAAACAGGTCCATAACTATACAGAATTGCAAATGAAGCTACCACTCTTGTATCCAGCAGTATATCTTTTATTTGCAGATAATTTGAAAGGAACTAGTTTTCAAACAGGTCCATAAATATATACAGAATTGCAAATGAGGCTACCATTCTTGTCTCCAGCAGTATATCTTTTATTTGCATATAATTTGAAAGGAATTTGTTTTCAAACAGGTCCATAAATATATACAGAATTGCAAATGAAGCTACCATTCTTGTCTCCAGCAGTGTATCTTTTATTTGCAAATAATTTGAAAGGAATTTGTTTTCAAACAGGTCCATAAATATATACAGAATTGCAAATGAAGCTACCATTCTTGTCTCCAGCAGTGTATCTTTTATTTGCAGATAATTTGAAAGGAACTTGTTTTCAAACAGGTCCATAAATATATACAGAATTGCAAATGAAGCTACCATTCTTGTATCCAGCAGTGTATCTTTTATTTGCAGATAATTTGAAAGGAATTTGTTTTCAAACAGGTCCATAAAATTATACAGAATTGCAAATGATGCTACCATTCTTGTATCCAGCAGTGTATCTTTTATTTGCAGATAATTTGAAAGGAATTTGTTTTCAAACAGGTCCATAAAATTATACAGAATTGCAAATGAAGCTACCATTCTTGTATCCAGCAGTGTATCTTTTATTTGCAGATAATTTGAAAGGAACTTGTTTTCAAACAGGTCCATAAATATATACAGAATTGCAAATGAAGCTACCATTCTTGTATCCAGCAGTGTATCTTTTATTTGCAGATAATTTGAAAGGAATTTGTTTTCAAACAGGTCCATAAAATTATACAGAATTGCAAATGATGCTACCATTCTTGTATCCAGCAGTGTATCTTTTATTTGCAGATAATTTGAAAGGAATTTGTTTTCAAACAGGTCCATAAAATTATACAGAATTGCAAATGAAGCTACCATTCTTGTATCCAGCAGTGTATCTTTTATTTGCAGATAATTTGAAAGGAATTTGTTTTCAAACAGGTCCATAAAATTATACAGAATTGCAAATGAAGCTACCATTCTTGTATCCAGCAGTGTATCTTTTATTTGCAGATAATTATTTTCACGAAATCTAAAATTGTTCATGATTAAAAATAAGGGCAAACAAAAAGCGTGCACCAAGTTTAGAATTTAGAGGCCTTTAATTACAAAAAATATTTGTATAGAGACTCAATATAGCTGACACTAGTAAAACGTTATCCGCTAACGGATTATCAATTTCATTAAGTTTATAAAAGATTGGTAACTTGTATAGTTGTGGCTATTGACTGAAGGTTCTCATCAATAAATGCAGAAATGTTTTCAATAAATCTAGAAATTATTGGTCTTTCTGAAGAAGGTTTAGACGGATTGTAAACAGGCGATTTGGAATATTTTGGAATTAAAATATAGATGGTTTTGTTTGACACATTATGATTTTGAAAATTAAAAAAGAAAAACTTTCAATTCTCTTCATGTAAGTGTAGGTGTAGGTTATTTGTCTAATAATTTATTTTCTATTAAGTTGTTTTTGTAACGCGGGGATATAGTCCTCCATATTGAAACGTTAGCTGACAATTAGCGTTACATTTAAATCCTAGGCTAGGGTCTAAATTTTGTAATACGATACCACTTTGTCAAATAACCATTTCGATGTCTAAAACACTTACCCCAGGTCTGATCTTGAATCATAGAAAAGTTTATTTTAATTAAATAATAGATTACAGTATTACCACTGATTAATAAACACACAACACTGTCTATAATTAAGACATGAACTGAAGTTAACCATTAGCCATTTTACGTGTGTTTTTAATAATGAAATCTCGTCCGTTTTTAGGGTGTTTCCGGTGTAACCCAGAACTTCATGCCACTTGCCACGTCACGATCACTTGTCATACATTTGTGTTGTGTGGTCTGCTCAACATAGCTATGAAGCAAGTTCCAATCAGCTGTTTACGAAGAAACTCAAAACGAACCACGCTCAAGTAGGTCCCCTCAATTACCTGAACCGACGCTAGTAACACAGTCACTATATTCAGGATAACTGTTGATTTACTTTTTTTATGAAACCGTACTCTTAATATCTCAAAGTCGAGTAAAGTAAATTTTGCTAAACTCCTCTAAAAGATTAAATACAAATATTGGTCCTTATCTTCCCCAAAATATAGTTTCTGAATATAGGGATTAAAAAGGAAAATAGTAAAATTTCAAACATCAAAAAAATTGGGGCAGCGACTTTATTTAAAATGTGCAACTTAAAACAATCACAAATATGGAATAATATGGTTTCTGAGTAGCGTTAAAAGTAGTGGTCAAAGATTATTATATAAAAAGGAGTAAATATTTTGTTCTCTCCTCATTTTATAACCTTGAATTACGTAAATTGAAATCGTCAAACTCTTCGCGAAGTATATTTTGTCGTATATTTAACATAAAGTTTGGATGGAACACATGTTTTGTAATATTACAGATACCGGTACTGTCGTAAATATGTTTATTCGCGATTTACCTCCTCTTGCCATTTATTACACTTTAGTATATTAAATAATATTCGAGCAGAAACGTGGCTTTTACATAAAATCCCACTTAAACCATTTAGATAACTTGCGTTGTATAGTAAGAGAGGGATCACTTGCGTCTTAGAGACCTCAGCTGTGAATTAGTCCTTGATAATAATTAAAAATGCACAAAACTAATCATTAAAGTTGTCTGCAATATTACAACTTTGTTATCGAAATGTAAAATGAAACTAGAACAACATGTGTATAAATTTAATGTTATCAATGATGTGAACATGAGGGATAACTGAAGAAGCTTTGGTGTTTTAGTTGAAAACACACAATCGTCGAAACGATTATCTCTTTTTTAGTAATTATAAATTAGAGTTTTGAAAACTTTTCGTTGTAATGTATTTAAATTAATAATAGAGTTGTCAGAAGTAAGAATTTAAATGCTTACAAATTATTTCCTAAATACTGGTCCTCTGGTCTGCTTTTTTACTTCCGTAAAAGATTAATAAAAGTATTGTTGATTTTACTTTCCCATATAGAAGGAAAGTTAACTGATGGGTCAAAAACCTCGATTCCCAAATTGAGTAGTTTCTCCCTGTATAACTTCTGTCGTCTCAAAGGAGTGGAGCAAGTAAAACAAATAATACGGTTTAGCAAAAACACAAATGAACCTTAAATGAACCAACGTCATCAAAAGTTCGGTTTTAATCGAATCCGACTTACGCCAGGACGTGTTTATGACACAAATTGCAAAATTAGGTTTTTATTTAAATATATAAATATAGTGGCTATCTTATTAACCAGAGTACTACAATAATGTGAACTCATTGAATTTAAATACTTACAATCAAATTAGAAATGGAACAGAGAATCTTGTGCCTGAGAATTACAAACAATGCAATATATATATATATAAAAGAAACATTTTAAAATACAATACGGCACCATTTCAATTAATTACTATGAATAGTTGAGAAAGCAATAGGATAAACAATATTACAGTTGTTATCACACACAAAACTTTGGTATTCACTTTTATCCATTGAACAGAAACAAACATTTTGTAAGTGTAGAGGTAATGGATATTAATTACTATGAATAGTTGAGAAAGCAATAGGATAAACAATATTACAGTTGTTATCACACACAAAACTTTGGTATTCACTTTTATCCATTGAACAGAAACAAACATTTTTTAAGTGTAGAGGTAATGGATATTAATTACTATGAATAGTTGAGAAAGCAATAGGATAAACAATATTACAGTTGTTATCACACACAAAACTTTGGTATTCACTTTTATCCATTGAACAGAAACAAACATTTTTTAAGTGTAGAGGTAATGGATATTAATTACTATGAATAGTTGAGAAAGCAATAGGATAAACAATATTACAGTTGTTATCACACACAAAACTTTGGTATTCACTTTTATCCATTGAACAGAAACAAACATTTTTTAAGTGTAGAGGTAATGGATATTAATTACTATGAATAGTTGAGAAAGCAATAGGATAAACAATATTACAGTTGTTATCACACACAAAACTTTGGTATTCACTTTTATCCATTGAACAGAAACAAACATTTTTTAAGTGTAGAGGTAATGGATATTAATTACTATGAATAGTTGAGAAAGCAATAGGATAAACAATATTACAGTTGTTATCACACACAAAACTTTGGTATTCACTTTTATCCATTGAACAGAAACAAACATTTTTTAAGTGTAGAGGTAATGGATATTAATTACTATGAATAGTTGAGAAAGCAATAGGATAAACAATATTACAGTTGTTATCACACACAAAACTTTGGTATTCACTTTTATCCATTGAACAGAAACAAACATTTTTTAAGTGTAGAGGTAATGGATATTAATTACTATGAATAGTTGAGAAAGCAATAGGATAAACAATATTACAGTTGTTATCACACACAAAACTTTGGTATTCACTTTTATCCATTGAACAGAAACAAACATTTTTTAAGTGTAGAGGTAATGGATATTAATTACTATGAATAGTTGAGAAAGCAATAGGATAAACAATATTACAGTTGTTATCACACACAAAACTTTGGTATTCACTTTTATCCATTGAACAGAAACAAACATTTTGTAAGTGTAGAGGTAATGGATACTAATTATAATGGATACAGTTATTCAATAATAACTGAATGATAAATCTATTATTTTAAGTTGTTTTTTTCCTGTTGATCTTATCTTGATGTTGTATTGTTACAGAAAGATGTGGAACGTTACTTTAATTCTTGTCGCAGTGTTTGCTCTGAGTGTGGACGCTACCTACGATATTGACCCCAGCCAGACCCTCGCCTGTCACCAGCGTAGGTTGATTCACAAGGTTCACAATACGGACTCAGAAGGACGGAGGTGCTGGGACTACGTCAATGTTATGTCGTGTTGGGGTCGGTGTGATTCTAACGAGGTACGAGAGTCCCGTTAGGGTTTTTAATTTGATAAGGTAGAAAGCTGTTACTTTACAAATGTTTTTGGGGTTAAGAAATTACTGTATTTTTTATTCAGTTAAGGTAAATTCACATCTACCTTAAAACGAACGTTCTTTTTGGAGGACATCTCAACATTTTCAAATGGAGAAATACTTTATTTTATATGTCGTCTAAAAAAATAACTGCGCAAAATAAATGCTACTTTACATCAATCCAAAATGGTGGCTGGTCAAATATTTTTAAAAAAGTGCAATTTAGTGCAAAACCTACTATAAGGAGACACAATTGTTACAGAATATATAACAGCCGCCATTTGGAATTTTAGTAAGGTAGATTGGTCACTTATTTTCTGATAAGCAAATTTAATAATAACATAATAATAAATGTATTTATTTCCTCAATCTGCTACAAATTAATAACAATCATTCCCTTTCTTTTTTTATACATAATTAAACAAAAGTCACCAAAATACAAAAATAACTAAACACGTGTCCAAGTTCAAACACTGTAATAAACTTGCCAAGACTGATGTCAACGTAACACTAAATACATAAGAACTAAATAAATATATTATAAAATTTATACATACAAGAATAGGAGAATTATACATACAAAAATAGGATAAAAAAACAAAATAAATATAGTCTTACTTACATTGATCAGTCAAACAAAAGATCAAAAGAATGTTGGTGTATACAAGATTATCAGTACTATAAACTACAAACTACTTAGCATTTTAAACTATTTGTTTTGTACAATCAGAATGAGAAAATTTAGGGCCTTCAAGGCATTTTGCCCATTTGAAGAAGGTTCCTATTTCTTAATATTGTTGTTTTTTAAGAAGCGTTCAGATAGTGAATTTTTTTCTTTTTTTTCCTCTTTTCGGCCACTTTAATAAACTTTTAAATCCTATTATAATTTATTGCATTCAAACAAATAAATGTTAACTAAAATTTGGTGCTCCCAATGTAAACCCTATTCCAAAGGACAATATATCCATAATTAAAAAAGAAAATAAACTAAACATAATAAATAACAATTGGTAACTCATGAAAGGACTAGTAAATTATTTATTTATTATTATTATTAGTCGTATTTATTTAAAACATAGTTATAATTCGATAAGGCTTTATATATGATAATTTTGAGTCCCCCCCCATAACCCATTTTGGGTGAGAAAGCCCATATGTGAGAAAATTAATTTTAAAAAAATTGACCAAAAAGCATTTATAAAGTTGCATTTGTTAATTGTATATATTTTTTAAATTAACACAAAAATATTGTAAAAAGAAAGTTTAGCTTGTAATAAAATGGATTAAAGGATTTTTATTTACAGCTATTATGCTATGAAAACAAAAGTAGTTATAAATAGTAGTGACCTTTAGATTACTCAGTTGTTTTCTGTTAAAAAAATATTTAAAATGAGTTATATCTCAATTGAGCTTTATATTTGAAAATTTTGAGTTGCCCTCCGTTAATCCTTTTTTTTTTAATGTGACAAAATTGTTAAAAGATATTTTTTACCAAAAAACATCTCTAAAGATGCATTTTCTCTTGTATATATTTTTTAAAATTAACAGATAAAAATATTGTAAAATGAAAGTTTAGTTTGTAATAAAATAGATTATGGGCTTTTTATTTACAGCTATGTAAACAAAAGTAGTTATAATTTATGTAAAAATAACTGTAGTAGAGTTATGTGCATATAAAACTAGAAGTGTATAAGATAAAAATTTGTAAATTATGAAATATCTTTGTACTGATAGTGGTTGGCACAAATGGAAGGTTAATAGCGTCGATTTAAATAATGTTGTACAGAAAACACCCATTTTACAAATTTTATTTTTATGTAAATGTTAACAAACAAATGATAGACTGTGAATTTCTCTGCACTATTATACTTAATTTAAACAGCTTAAAACCAAAGTATCTAAAACAATTCTTTTATAACATACACAGAATTTAGACAAAGTCTAACACAATTGAACATAAATATATATTTAATTCACATATATAAACACATACTTTGTTTTTACAATAATATTATTCAATTAAAATAAATAACCGTGTTTTTAAAGTAAACAGTTGATAAAGGTGACCACCTACATTTGAAATTATAAATATGTTTTGATATAATAAAGGCTTAAAAATATCGTAAAATATATAAAGCCCCTACTGAGCAGGATTAATTAATAATTATATGTAATAATTTCACACAAAAACTCAACTCCAAATCAAGATGGATTTAGGATGTTGTGTAGAAACTGTCACAGGGGTTTATTTTTTTAATTAACAATACAAAATGGATTTAGGACCAATATATTATCTAAATTATTTGATTTAATAATGTGATTTAGGGGTATTTCAATAAATTATGGTGTAATTTAACGTCCTGAATAAAAAAATTCCACTAACTCAATTTATATAAAACGCAGTTGGGACCTTTTTTATGTGATATGTGTTAAGTTTATTAACCCCAAAAATAATATAAAATTCAAGTAAATACAAATTAAACCAACTAAAAATTAACTATTACTAGTAATAATTAAAATTTTATACATTTCAAATAAACAATATACCAGGATAATTCAAAAGTAAAGTGATTTTTTTCTACAAAAAGCACTAATTTTATTTGCAATTACATGAATGAAATATGCTTATTTATCAACATGATCCCCTCCTAATTCTTTGCACTTATTTCAACTTTAAACAAGCTTTTGTTAATTTCTTAATGATTTCAAAAGAAACATTTTGGTCTAGTCAATTTTGATAAATCTGGTATCATTTCAGTATTAAAAAAAACAAAAACTATTGTAATTTAAAACCTGAAAGTTGTGATATTTGTATCCACTCCATAAAAACACAATTTGGAAAGAACGATGTTTTCGTCCGCCATTTTGGATTCAACTTATGTTTTAAATAGCCAAGAATGTCACGTGATATATGATTCTAGAATGGTTTTAAATTATGAAACCGATCGTGTAAAAAAACCACTTTTAGGGACTCAAAAATAATTATATCTGTGGGGGAAAAATGTGGTTAACGATTAAAACAGGAAAAAACTGTTAAGATCGGTTTTTGAGCACAAACTGATTAAAACTAAACAGGAGTTCATTGTCGTTAATTGTTTGTAAATTATGTAGCTTTCGTTGGACTGTAGACGTTCAAAATAAACGAATTTAAAAAATAGTACCTTTGAGGGTGTTTTTTTGGCAAGGAGTACATTTCACTTCGACCATTTATCGGCAGTTTTAAATCACTTTACACTTATTGTACTTTGATTTTCTGTTTGATTTACTCAAAACAAAAGATTTATAAAATTAGTAATTTTAAGTAATTTTTTCGCTTGGAAAGCGATGAACGCTACCTCGGAGTTTGTAGGTGTTACGTTAAATATAATCTACGTGTGATTTTAAGACACGTGATATGTTTCCATTTTGTTCCATTGATCGAGGCTTCAATCTTGTACAGCCATTTTAGAAATATTACAAGGAATGTCATTCACCCTTATTTTCTTATGATAGCTACTCCAGAATTTCGAGTTATCGAAAAATAGGATAAAAGTACCTAGATATGGAGAAAAACAACCACATACCAAGTTCGATGTATTTGTGTTACACATACGACGGGCACTTTTTTGGATTCAGGAAACTTCAAAACGAATGTATCCCCAAAAAACTCTGCAACTATTTTTTGAGCCATCACATAAATTTGTCAATACTATGTAAATGTGTAAAATTAATAAAGGAGCGTTGGAGTTACCTGATGAGTAGGATCAGTGCACATTCTATGATCTTTGACAACAACATTTCCAAGGAGCTCGCAATACTTATAACTCATATATTAGAAATACTCTAAACAACTTCCCCTCCAACACCCACCAATAGATGATGAACAAGTAATTTAATGGTGTAAAACCCCAAGGTCATCAAGGATAAGTGCTCTTCCTTGTATCCCCTCTCTCTCCCTCACACAGGTGTTTGTACTAAAACATTATCACTAAATGTTCTGCCATTATCTTCTACTTGCCAATTAGTTAAAGTTTTACTAAGATATCGTGTGCAAATATTGCACTATATTTCTAACTATTTTATGTACAGGGTGGCTGAAAAGTAACCTTAACTTTGTTATTGGTTAAAATAGTTAACACTGTTTGTGGTAGTGAGAGTCTAATATGAGCTCACATTTTAAATTTTGTACTTCCGGTAATGGCAGGATTCGTTATAACGTTTCAAATGAAACATGTGGTTGTATGATAATCATTAAAAAAGGGAAGGAAATCATTATAAGAGAAGGAAAAGTAAATTAATTTTTCAAATAGCTTTAAAGGGCATTGTAGGTCCTCATCTTAATTTAACAGTTATTTGAGAACCTTCTCTAAGTAAAAGAGGTTCCTTAAATAAGTCATAATTTTCGGTTTTTGACCATTCCAAAAACCTTTTGGTGGTGGCTCAAAAGTTTTAAATAGGATGTATGGTCAAGTGTTACTATACTTTTAAGATTTTGGTGAATCGAGACTCACATTAAAAGGAATAAAATCTCACAACTAAAACCAAATAACTTTAAAAAAAGTAATTGTATTTAGTTAGTTAAGAAATAATTTAAAAAATTTGATTTCTTTTAACTTCTATTTTTTCCTTTTAAAACAAATGTTCAAATTGATAATCGTGTCTCTATGCAGTTGTACAACTATCTTAAATTTTTTCTTGTTATTCAGGATTCTTCTTCAATTCTGTTTTCTAATTCTTCAACTGTTGTTTTCGTGATGTCGGACAATTGAAGATTTCCTCCATTTCCAGTGGTATTTCCTTGTTGTACGTCTAAAATTTTAAACGAAAAACTAGTTAATATATTTGAAAAAAATATCCATAAGTATTAAATTATATGTTTTATTTTGAATTGCTAATTTAAGTAGTTTTAATTTTTTACCAATGTTGAACTGTTTCGAACCCACAAGTAGCATCATTAGGTCAAGACAAACACTTTATATGTACATGGCTAAAACATTAAAATAACTTAGGAATATTAAATGCAATATTTTAGTCGCTTAGTTTGTACTATATTACAAACTATGTAGTCTCTTCTATTATGTGGTCTCATTTTATAACTTTGAAATCTAAAGGAAGAGAGAGTTTTAAAACCTTCTCTGTTTTATTGAGAAAGTTATGTAGTGAGCCAAACAAATCTAAGTAGAATCCTATATCAGAGAAAATATACCATCTAAATAGGTCGCCATATCCAAAAACAGGTTTTTGGGATGATGTCTATCTATCATCTGATAAGTGCATTACAGCACAAATGGATTTAAATCATATTTCTAATGTGGGAATTTTTTAACCATATTTCGGGACTTTTTTTTAATAACTCAAAATTTGGGGATAGCTGTTTTAAAAAAAAATCACAAAAGTACGATATTCCTAAAATGGGCTATAAATGATTTGATCATTTGCTGCGACTCAAACAAAACGTATTCGTCAACAACTCTACAAAGATATCGGTTCTTGAAATATATCCTTAAAAGTTTTAAATAATCGTCATAAGACTGTTGTAAAACACTTAATTTCTCACAATTAGATCTAAAGATTTTGTTCAAATTTGAATTAAATACAAAGAAAAACAATAGAAAATAGTGTGAAAAATTTTAAATAAAAATATCACTGTTCAGGAATAATTGGCAAAAAAAACCTTGCGCGTTGTCATTAAAAGCTTGATTTTAATCAGTACGAATTAAGAGGTTTGTTTATTTAATTTTTGATTGAGATGACATTTTTGGCAACGATTACTTTTGGTTTGATTATTTGATTTCTGTGATGGGTCATTTTCAAAGTTCGTGTTTTGTTTCTGCACAGTTTATATAACTTTGTCCTGTTGGTATTAGACATTTGATAAACATTAAACATTTTGATATTAATTATAGGTATTCACCTCAGTGTTTGCTGTACTGTTTATTTTGTTATTGAGTAAATAGTCATATTATTTTTTAATGAGTGTAAATTATTAAAGCCTGTGATGCTGCAACGCAATGCTGCAAGTGTGTGTCTTGGATTCTTCAATTTCCATCTTCTGTCTTCCATCAACCTTGAGTCATCACTTCCGGGTTTTCCAACTATTCTTATCTTTCCCCCTTACGTCTACTAACAAATCTTCTTTGTTTTGATTCCTTTCTCTTTTTTTCAGCATGGCCCAGTCGCCTGGGTCTCATTTCCTTAACTATATTTATCAACTTAGCCTGCTCATACTACTCTGTATTTGTTTTATTTGATAAACATCTCTATGAAATGTAAGTCCAAATTTTTCCTTAGAGAGCGTTATACCCAAATTCTTTGTTTTCTTTTCTTTTCTTACGTTAGTGTCCAAGTCTGGGCTATTCAGGTCACCATGGGCCAAGGGTATTACAAATGGTTAGCTTTGTTGTTATACCCACTGACTTTGATCTTAACACATGTTGTCTGCTGTTAATCTCGCTCTTATTTATGCAGTCTGATTAGATTTTGTTTTGTAAATGACTATGCTAGAAAGTTTGTTCGTTATCTTGACATAATTTTCTCTTTATTTGAGGAAGTAAAATCATCGTTATCCAATCAGTAGAAGTGATATACAGGGTTACCATGGTAACCCATCAATCACACCCACTGCTGCCAACTTCTGAGTGATTGTTTTGTAATTACTTTGGACTTTGTTATAAACAGTTTAACATCCCCCAGGGAGCCTGTTATTTTATATAACGTTGTAAGTCATATAATAATCTAGATTTATGAGTTAATCTCTACCCTCACAGCTTTCTTTGGTAGTTGGACATTAAGAGTATTCAATATCAGGATGAAACTGATCAAGACAGATATTTGTAATCTTGCTACTTCGAAAAGTAAGTGGAAACTGATGTAGCAGATGGTATTTGTTCAAAGTATCATTAAAACAAAACGTACATTTTAAATTGTCAATATTACCAAATGATATTTATATATCAAGAGGATGGGAAACACTATTGTAAGCTAAAGTAGTTGAAATCAACCAGTAAATAGAAAAGGTTTTTATCTTTCTCCAAGAACTTCAAAATTGAAAATTCTTTCACAAATTTCCGCTACATATAGAAGTAAAGTTGTATTCAATGATGATGTTAGGATGATGCACAGAGAAAACTCTGTACTTAGTTTTCTTAGTTTATGGAAAGTGACACATCATGTAGCTTTATTTAATTGAAGAGGACTTTACTATGGATCTCTTACTTCTTGCGATTAGGTCCACAGCTTCAACGTTGGCCAGCAATTTATCAATTTATTGTGCCGACTGGAGGTTTCCCTATAAGCGATCTCACCATCCATATATCTGTGATATTGTGTATCTCTGACTGTTTTACTGATCTCATTCCTCTTGATCTCTGTTTACTGAAGACACTGTAACATCGCTCTGCTGTTGTATATCTGTGCTATTGTGTATCTCTGACTGTTTTACTGATCTCATTCCTCTTGATCTCTGTTTAGAGAAGACACTGTAACATCGCTCTGCTGTTGTATATCTGTGATATTGTGTATCTCTGACTGTTTTACTGATCTCATTCCTCTTGATCTCCGTTTACAGAAGACACTGTAACATCGCTCTGCTGTTGTATATCTGTGATATTGTGTATCTCTGACTGTTTTACTGATCTCATTCCTCTTGATCTCTGTTTACAGAAGACACTGTAACATCGCTCTGCTGTTGTATATCTGTGATATTGTGTATCTCTGACTGTTTTACTGATCTCATTCCTCTTGATCTCTGTTTACAGAAGACACTGTAACATCGCTCTGCTGTTGTATATCTGTGCTATTGTGTATCTCTGACTGTTTTACTGATCTCATTCCTCTTGATCTCTGTTTACAGAAGACACTGTAATATCGCTCTGCTGTTGTATATCTGTGATATTGTGTATCTCTGACTGTTTTACTGATCTCATTCCTCTTGATCTCTGTTTACAGATCTCCGACTGGAGGTTTCCATATAAGCGATCTCACCATCCATATATCTGTGATATTGTGTATCTCTGACTGTTTTACTGATCTCATTCCTCTTGATCTCTGTTTACAGAAGACACTGTAACATCGCTCTGCTGTTGTATATCTGTGATATTGTGTATCTCTGACTGTTTTACTGATCTCATTCCTCTTGATCTCTGTTTACAGAAGACACTGTAACATCGCTCTGCTGTTGTATATCTGTGATATTGTGTATCTCTGACTGTTTTACTGATCTCATTCCTCTTGATCTCTGTTTACAGATCTCCGACTGGAGGTTTCCATATAAGCGATCTCACCATCCATATATCTGTGATATTGTGTATCTTTGACTGTTTTACTGATCTCATTCCTCTTGATCTCTGTTTACAGAAGACACTGTAACATTGCTCTGCTGTTGTATATCTGTGATATTGTGTATCTCTGACTGTTTTACTGATCTCATGCCTCTTGATCTCTGTTTACAGATCTCCGACTGGAGGTTTCCATATAAGCGATCTCACCATCCAGTCTGTTTACACGATGCAAGAGAACTAAGCGTAGTCAACCTAGCTAACTGTGACCCGGATGTTGAACCCGGAACTGAACGTTATGAATACCTACAAGCGATATCTTGTCGATGTCTTGTTTGCAAATCATCCGAAGCAAGCTGCGAAGGATTGAGGTACCGCGGTGTTAATGGAGGATAAGACAGATGGAGATTGTATATGTTTTAATAAGAAGTATACTATACTAACCCATATCATATACATATCCACTTTCAAAATTAAAATTTCATTCTAAATATTGTGTTGAATTATTTGTTAATTTACCACTTTTTTTTTTAACTTGTGTGAGATTTGTAATGAAAATATAAGTTCTGTATGGTGAAGGGTAATTTGGTTATTTATTTTTATGAATATTACCATGTCCAGAATGTCTATTTTAAGACATTTCTATGTTGGTTTTACAGATCCAAACAACTTCTATCCAATGTGCTTTTTATTAGAACTGTCTTTCAATAAATACTTTGATATTTCAACCTCATCGCTCTTGTCGCAGAATGGGTCATCCACAATATATACAACAATCAAAGACAATGTTCTTCTTATTAACAGACCAATCACCGTCCCGAGGTTTCCATTGTTTTCAACCTAATTAGTCTCTTGGTTCCAACCTTATCTGATCTTCTCACCAGCATGTAACCTTTGATATATCGACATCCTATTTATTATATGAGGCCAATCTTCCCAAAATAAATTTCATTCTCGCTTCTTTTTACTTCGGAGTTGCATGTAGCCCGTTCCAGACTCCCTTTTGTCCACCAAATTATGTTTAGTTTGCTCACATCCAAAAACAAATTTCCAACTAGACGCTAACATATATGCAAGTCTACCTGACTATCGAGCATATCCTCACTCACTAACTGCATTTGTTCTAAGTTCATGGGCCATTCACCTACAAATCAATCATAGTCTGAGGTCTCCGCTGTTCACCTTTACAAGTGTTCTGATTCTAACCTCATCAGACATTCTTACCAGCCTGTCTATGATCTCTTCGTGTACTCTTTACAAGCCTAAACTACAATTAGTCTCCGATACATAGTCTTAGATGATCACCTATTACAATCAAGTACCTCGTTTTCAATCACTCCAGAGTGGCCGTGAGCCAATACCAGTTTAGCAATGTGTACTTACTGATAATATCTTGAAAGATGATTTGAATTTCACAAGCCAAGTTCCTCAACCGACACTAGAATGTTCAAAGTCTGTCATTGTCAGCTCATTAACTCCATTTGCTCTATGTTCATTACAAGATGACATATAGCTCTGATTGAAAGACTAGTATACTCCTACAAGTGGAATGACCGTTTCGACTCCTTATCGGGTACATTGAAACATGCTCAAGTTGTATCCTTACCCTCGAATCTGAAACATTTATTTTTTATTTTTAAGATACTCTTGATACTTGTATTCTCTAGAAGGTATCACCACCTTGAAAAGCTGATTAACTTTGTACACATCGATCCACCCTTTCCATATGCATAGATTGTTACGGATAACAGTTGCTGTAATTGGTTGATTATTACCAATGTCATTTACCGTTGAAATCAAGGCCACCTTTTACGATGAACCTGAACATTTCTATTCATACAATCTTAGCTTATACCTATATATTTTATTTATGATTAGGTAATTTTGCATTAATATTTAATGAAACTTTCCAAGTAATTCAACATCTCAACAAGTTGACTCTTCAAGGACTAGTTCGTCCTCCTCTCACGACCCGTTAATTTGTCACCGTTCCCTATAATGATCTTACGTAATCTAAGTTTTGTTTTCTAATATTTTGTGCGATTACTGTACCTGATGACGTCTTAGTTATTAAAATGTTGTTTTATTAAACTTTTGTCGATTTGGAAATTGGAATTTTTCATTAATGATTAAGAGTTTTTCACAAGTTTTGCTCAACATAATTTAAGTAATATTTTTGCATGAGTTAATTTTTTAAAATTTATTTTTAAACCCTACCTAACCTAATTTTTTTTGTTCTTCTTCAGACAATAACTGCTATTCTGCATGGAGTGATCTTGTATCAGCATGGATGCCAACATCAGCATGCAAAATATCTCATATAATTGATATCTTTTGAATTAAAATAAAGTATATTTTATTATTTTTATTGGTCTTTTCTTTCCTTAATTATTTATTTATATATTAACAATAGACTATTGTTTTCAGTGGAATTATTATTTTTATTTTTACTATAATCCTTCACTTAGAATGAGCAATACTTGAGTTTTTTTCCCCGTTTTCCCCTAGGCAATGTGGTAATATTGGGTAAGCTTCTTACAGTTAAGTTAGACAAAAAAACTGACGTACATGAAAACAACTGAAGATGATGAGTCACCGAAACGTCGCATTGTTTAATAAAGTGATTGATTTTAAAATGTGTCTATTATCTTTCATTTTGTGTACCATAATCCTCACTTTTTTATAATCCTTTTTGAAAACGTTTACAGTGTTTCTGCACAATATTCTTCCATGTAATGAAATGTACAAAAGTAATTCTATATATTGTTTATACTGATGACCGACGGTACTTGATAGAATTCCATGTTGTACAAATAAAAAACAAACAAATTCTTTTGTTAAATTCTACAAGTTTAAATTGAGAAGTTTACAAATATTTCTTGAATTAAATGTAGAAAAAAGTGAAATAAACATTTGAAGTAGGGTTCTTTATTCTGAGATATCATTTAACTCATTTGAAAGACGTGTTTACAAAGTTTGAAGCTTTTTGATGGTGTCTTAGTAAATATAATTCTTTCTGGGTTTCATATATATCAGTCACGTGATTGATATAACAATCAACGTCGAGTTTGTCTCGGATATATCAGTTTTAAGTCACCCTTTTTCCAAAAAAGTGGTTTTTGGAATGATGTCTGTATGGAGATCTACAAACGCATAGAGTTATTTTAATACATTTGGCATGTGGACATATTTTAGGAATTTCCCAAGAGATTTTTTCCTTCATGTTTTTCTAATTAAAAATTAGGAGATGGTTGTCGTTAGAAAAAAAACACAAATTACGATTTTATCAAAATAGGTTTCATCGAATTTGATGAAATTTTCCTCAAGAACCCAAACCTAACCAAACCTAACCTAACCTAACCTAACCTAACCTAACCTAACCTAACCTAACCTAACCTAACCTAACCTAACCAAACCTAACCTAACCTAACCTAACCTAACCAAAGTTATTAGTCTACATACGTCTGAAAATTCCGCTTCGTCAGTTATTGGTATAAAAACCAACCAATTCAACCAAGAAGCTGTTATAAAATACGCAATTTCTCAAAATATACTGTACCGATTTTGTTCAAATTTTAGTGAAATGTGGCTATTATTGACTCAGACCTCTATGCAAAATAACAAGTAAAATAAATTCACTGTTTAGTAAAATGGCTAAATACAAGAATGAACTGCCATCATTATAAGCGTGGATTTAATCATATACGACTTAAGTTAAGGACGCTTTAATTGGACGAGCGGAGCAAGTCAAGGCTCCTATTTAAATAAATAAATATTAAAAAAGACAAGTGTGGTAAATTTAATTGTTGGTGATGATTTTTTTAAATTTGATTTTAGGGACTGTGGGTGGGGAAGTTTGTGCAATGTTTTTGCAGCAATTATGTGAATAAATGTTAAAAAAAGTAACATTTCCCTAATTGCTCATAAAAAATTATTATTGTATCACTTCTGCTGATATGATGTAAACAGTAGAATATATGTGCCAATCTGAAAGCAGTGATGATTGTTAATTACTTATGTTGTGAGAATGGAATGTTTACTATATTGCATTTAAATATAAAAACAACCAGTCTCAATATTTGTGCCAAAATTGAAGCCTCTCTATGTTGCCTGAGAAACTTCACTACACAGAAAATTTACGGTTTTCACAATTTCATTTACAATTTTTATAAATCATTGCTTAAAAAATAAAATTGACCAAATTAATCATACGAATAATTATTGTCTAATTTTTACTGTTAAAAAGTATAGAGTCAAATTTGTGTAATTAATTTAAAAGTTTCAAATAGGTCTAACTACCTAAAACTTTCTTTCAAATTTTACATTTCGCGAGCTATAAAAACAAGTTTAATTTAAATGTAAAATAGTAAAATTGCTTCAAGTTATGTGAAATGTTTTCGATCATTATTCAGCGGAAATCTATTTGGAAAAATCGTGTCAGATTAAGCTCTTGGATTCGTGTTTGAATAACGTTAAAGTAAAATTTTCCGTTTTAAGTTTTGCATGTGTGAATACGTTTTGAACAACCCCAAAATGTACGAATATTGTCCACAATCAATGCACATTTCATGGCTACTTTGATAACAACTTCAATAACTATATCTATAGTGCATAAATTACCAAATACATAGGTCAACTCGCGCGAGATTAGAAACATTAGTTCACTTACCGATGTTTCAGGATTAATTCATTAAAACAATAAGCAGACTAGTGCAGTAAATTCCACTAATGGAAGCTTTGAAAAGGCTTTATTGTGTTTAAATATCAAACGTACAAAAATGTTTCGTATATACGTAGTATATAGAAAGTTTTGTGATGGGTTAAAACTTCTATGTGTAGTTATTTGGGAAAATATCAGTTTTAAGACACACCCAGAAGAAAGTGATTTTGGAGATAATGTCTGTTCACTACAGCTAAAACTTATAGCGTTTTGAGTAACTTGGCGATATCTCGTAATGTTTTTTCCTTTGTGTTTTATATCCCATCATGTTGTGGGTGGCTGTCATGAGAAAAAATATTTTGACTTTAATAAGTGTAGCTTCTAATGATCCAAACAAAACTAATTGGTCGTCTTCTTTGGTTAAAAATCTATAAAAAACAAAAATCGGCGATAAAATTTTATAAAATACATAATCCCTCAAAATTGGCTCCACAGATTCGTACGAAGTTTAGCGAAATATGAAAATTAATGACCCAAACTAGTGCAAAATTGAAAATAATACAGACATGATCGTTGTGGAAAAATAGGTTTAAAACGATAAGAAATGTTGACTGCTTTCATTTAATCTTTAATATTATTCTTAAGATGAGTGTAAGACGCACGTTTAGACTTTATTTATATATTGTTTAAAATGATCTACAAAATCTAAATCGGTTTTAATACTTGATTTCACTTTTTTTAGTGATAACTACCTACCTGAAATGTTTGGAGATGAATTGTTTTGTTTGTGAATGAATGTGTGAGAAGCCCAATGCAGAGTTTGTTGATTGTAAAAAAAATAAAACAAATCTTTCTAGTTGGTTAGTGGAAAAGCAAAGGAATGTTGTAGAAGGAGTGCAGAAAGATTATTTAATGAAAGAATGGTTTCCAGAAAATTTCATTTTTGAAAAGAAAAGTAAACGATATACTACTTGTGGATACATTGTAAAAAGTTTGTAGCACTAAAATAAAATTATTTGAAAAAAGCTGTTATTTCTCGTTTTTAATTTAAAACAAAAATCATCGCAATCGGTCATTTGGGACAAACTACGATTTAAACATACAGATTGTAATAATGGTTTGAATATACCCCTAACCACAATCACTAGGAACAATAAATAAAACAATTATCATTGTACTTTATTTAGTTTATTCCTCAAAACTTATTCCTCTACATCTAAACTTACACTTATACTTGTGAAATAATAAAAAAAACTTGCAGAATCAAGACCCTCTGATGATGATAACCACGTTATCGAAATGTACGTTAGGGCATTTAGAGTAATAAACAAAATAAAGTACAATAATTGTGTTTTATTTATTGTTACTAGTGATTGTTGTTAGGGGTATATTCAAACCATTATTGTGAATTCACCACAGTGCACAAAAATATTGATAACAGATTGTACATAATTTAAAGTAATTTGTGTAAATTTACAATTAACCTCTATTTTTTCACAACATAACTGTACCTAATTATGACTGAAATTTACTGCAAGTATAAATTAATTAAAACTGAGTAGTAATTTGTTCAGTTTGAAATTAAAGTTAACTGAAATGAAACTCATCTAATAATTGAAATGCCAATTTAACAAATGTATGTATGATACAGGTTTACAAAGAGAGTTCAGGATTATAAAACTGTCTCAGGATGAAACTATTGTGTACAGTCGTTTGGAAGTGTTTCCACTGATTTCAACGAAATGTAAATAGGAATTTATTCATACTTACTTTACTTTACTTTAGCCAACGCCCGTCGGTGGCGGTTGTGCCATTTGACGCCGAGCCTCCCAGTATCGCATTGTGAGATCGTCAGGAAAATGGTTGAGTTTAGGGACAGATGATGAGGTGACTTCCCACCATGATTCCGGTTGAGCAGAGAGGGCATGTGTCTGAGTCAGCCAAGCCAAGGCGGTGTAGGTGGGCCTGCATGTAGTCGTGCCCAGTTTCCAGACGGAACCTTGCAATTAGTAGAACCTTCAGATCAGCAGGCATGTGCCCTGGGGTCGCAAGGTTCTCCCACATTTTGCCTATACTAAAGCCTTTTAGGAGGTTCTTAGTGTACCTAGATATGGTGGTATCAATTTGGCTTCTTGCTGCTTGGAGGGTTTGGAGAATCTCAGGTTGCTTTTCCTTTGCTCCTTGTTTGGCCATTTCGTCTGCTTTTTCGTTGCCTGGAAGACCGACGTGGCTGGGGTGCAGAGTAGCAGGCCTCCACGTGGTGCACCCTGGGCAACGCTAAATCTGCTACAGCGATCGTTAGACCGTGCCTCATTATTATGATCGCTACAAGAACAGGAATTTATTCATAAACAACCAAACTATTATTTCATGAAAAGAAAATTTTTAAATTGTCAATATTAAATTAATAATGTTATTCATATATGAACATGAGAAATATCTAATGTAATCTGAAATAGTTGAAAATAGTAAATGATTTTCTGATATAAACAACACATACAATGGAGTTTTCTTAATAATTAATATTGAAATGTTTGCAAGTATAATGTTTAGACACTGCAACATCGAGCGTCATATTTTCTGGTGTTTTATATCTGTGCTACTGCGCACCTTTATTGAAAACAAAAATAAAATGAAAATTAGTTATCCAAAAAAATGGATTATCGAAAAGATAGTGACCACATTTTGTTTGGGTCCTCAGAAGCTAGAAATGTGGAATATTTGATCAAAATCGTTGAGCCAATTATGATAAAAAAATAGTATTTCCTCTTACAACAGCTACCCTTAAATTTTGGTTTATCGATAGAAATATGATTAAAATATGCCCATAAACCAAATTTCATTAAAAACAATCCACACGTTTCTGCTGTAAAGGACAATAACAGACAGGCATCATTAAAAAACTTCTTTTTTAACCCAGCACATAACTTTCTATCTGCAACATACTGGAATATGTGGGAAAGTAAAAACAGAGTTGAGCATACAAATCTACTCCCTGATTGTCCTGAATCCTTCACTCATTAAATTCTTCAATCTTCGGCGTGTCCTGGAATTTAAGTATTTCTCTATATTGACGTTGTAATGCCTTTTACGGGGAAAAAATGAAATGAAAATTTAGTAAAGAAAAGATTTTCTTGGTTTCCGCTTCTCCCCAAACATAATATGTTGTTTGCACAACGTATGTTGTTTGTCAATGTAACAGTTTTCTCACAAAATGTCTTTTATGAAGTGACCTAAACTAAAAATTTAGAATAATGGTTTGAACTTTTAACTTTTATTATTTCTCCCTGTGAGTGGTGTACAGTATTATTTACTGTTACTTCTTGGTCTGTGAATATTGTGTCACGTGACACTTCAGTCAGTAGCCATATTGGATTTACAAGAACGGTTTATTAAACGTATTAAAACATCAGGTTTAACACTTAAAGAGCCACTGGTAAATCTACAGCTTCTAGTTACGTTTATATTTTAAACGTAAAAGAAGAAGCCTTTTCTAACTTTTACTTTTTAGCATATAAGTAGTATAGAGAAAATTATGCGTAGATCAAACATTTGATTTTGATTCTTGTACTTATTATCGTTTTGAAGTGTCGAATCTAAAAAAAGGTGGTTCTTAGAATGCTATCTTTCTCTGAATGTCTGTCTTCTGTATGGACCAATTTTAATCTAATTATTTTAAAATGGGTTTATTTTAGTCACATCTCTGGACACATTTTTCATTTCGTCGAAAGCTGGAAATTTGTTATAAGAAAAAAAACAACACAAAATTACGATATTCTCATAATTTCTCTAACGATTATGTCTTCAAAAAGAAATTAAAAATTGATTCTTTTGGATATTCTGAATTTACAAAAATATTTCACAATATTTAGATACATAAAAGTTCAAAAAAAACTTTCCATTGGACAATTTTTCTCAAATGTTGATTTTGTACAATTTTTGTTTGTTTAGTTTACTTTTAATTTACGTCCATTATTTCCTGAAGAGAATGACCTATTAAATAAATTTGCTTTACGAAATAAAATTACGTAATAATTTGCTTGATCTGGAAATAAATTCTACATTTTTCAGATAAAACTCTACTTTTTGCAAACCTGTAATTAGCAAAGAATCATTAAATACGATTTTGTAACTTGTACACCATTCTGAGAGTAATAAAATAATCATCACTTTAACAAACAACAGACAGAGAGATGAAAAAACGTTTAAGATAAAGCCAGTGTTAATGTGAGAGAGACAGCTAATGTGTTTGTGATAGCTCTTCTACTCTGGGAGTTGGTACACCTGTCTGCTTCCCTATCTCTCTTTCTCATAGTGTTAGGATTAAGACATTAACTTGTCTCTTATGAAAGTGGAATACCATGATGAAACGTATTCAAATTCCAGCTGCACGATGTTAAATTTAATAAATATTGGTTCATTCGTGTCGCCAAAGGGCACTGATCATATGACATTTTGATAGGTAATGGCTTTATATCAAAGGAAAGAATTAATGAAATTTTTTTCCATAAAAACACAACAAAACATAACCTAATAAAATGAAACAGGACAAAATAAATGATTTACTACTAATGAAATAAATGGTGCAAACATTGCTTTAAATATCTCTCTCCCCCTTCACCTAAACTAAATAAAATCGAAACAAAACTAATCATCAACAAAAATTTAATTTCACTGGTTGTTAATATAAAATTGAAAGTAAACTTTGGACCCAATTTTTCAAAAAAAAATATTTATATTTTAATTATGAACCTAAACTTGCTTTTCTTAAATTTTAAAAACGTCCTCAGCTTTAGGTCGTACACGATTAAGTATTTGATTAAAATCAAGGTCAAAATTGTACATGAGTTTGTGTAAATTAATCTTCACATTTCATTAAAATATGAACGAAATCGGCACATCTAATATTTGTTTCTTTTCTTACGGCAGCTACCTCCAAATTTTCTGTTATAAACCAAAAAATGTTTTTTAAAATAAAAAAACATACGTCCCGAGATAAGATATGGACAATATAAGCCCATGCGATATGACACTTACAAATTTGACCAAAATCGGTCCACACGTTTGGGCATTGTTTTGTTCCGTCAACAGATAGACAGAAGTTATTCCAAAAACCACTTTTTTAGACTCAGGGGAACAAAAAACGGAAAATACGAAAAAACTATTTCTATATTTAGATTGGGCCTAAAAATACTTCACTTGTGCCATAAACAGGTCCGTAAATTACATTGATTTGTATCAATCTTTTTGTTTTTTGTTTATTATTTATGAACTGGCTTATTTTTTGACTTTCAATTTTGCAAATTAAAATTAGAACAAAATCGTTAAAACCGAGAAATTAATTTTTTAAATCGGTTGATATTTTGCTTTACCCATTACTCACGAACCGGCATTTTTTGGAGAGATGTCAACCAATTGTTTTGTTTAGATCTGTGTGCTTTTAGAATATCGTGTTTTTTTATTTATCTTGAAATATGGCCAAATATGTCTAAATACTGAATTTGATTAAAATTGGTCCACGCGTTTTTAAATCGCTTCTTATATGACAAAATTCAGCAAAACGACAACATAAACAATTTTCCGAAAAAATTCCTTTTTTGGACTCAAATTACTCGATATCAATTACATTTCTTTGTACTAGATGTATATGAGAAATCATTAGAGGGTTAATTATGGTTAAAATTGGAGTGCTTACACCTTTTTCCATGTAGTCTTGGGTTAGGTTAGGTTAGGTTAGGTTAGGTTAGGTTAGGTTAGGTTAGGTTACACCTTCTTTCCATGTAGTAGTCTTGGGTTAGATCCTTCTCATTAACTTTTTAAATCTCTCTTGATCAATTTTTGTTCACTTCCGACCCGGATGGTATTAGAATATTCGATAGCCTTCTTTTATTTTATGTCCTTTCCTTCCTTTTTTTTTTTTAAAGCGACGATTTCCGAGAGGTTGTTCCTCTTTAAACAACAAGGAAGTATAAAACAGAGATGAGCATATAAATGTACTTCCTGTTCGTCCTGAATCCTTCACGCACTAAATCCTTCAATCTACGACGTGTCCTGGAATTCAAGTCCTTTTCTGTGATAATGTCTTTTACGAGAAGAGTATTAAAGTCATTAAATGAAAGATTTTCTTGTCCCCCCCCCCTATAAAAACCATTCTGTACTAAATGTATGCTGTTTGCTCTTCCAAAGTGTCTTCTGTGAAGTGACCAAAACTCAATACATTAAGATATTTATTCTTTATGAAGACAATTTATCATGCAGTGAGTTTACCTTAACTGTTTAAACTAAATTCAATAAAATATTTTTTACCAATAAAAATATAGAAATGTCATAAAATATTCATAAAATAATTCTGACAAAGGCCCTATTCCTAATTCATGTTTGTTCTCTTTGTTAAAACCAAGATAGACCTTTTAGGTTGTTAAGTAATAGATTTCTTAGAATAGTTTTTTTTATAATTCATGTGAAAGTAATTATTTGTACTGTATTTATCAATAATATTCTGGTTTACTATATTAATAGAATTTTTTAGCATAATTCTTATGATTCTTGTAAAAGTTTATATTTGTATCTATTATTAAAGATTAACCTTTTTATGTTGTTAAGTTATGGAATTTTCAGCATAGTTTTCATCATTCTTGAAAAAGTAAATATTTGTATCTATTTTAATATTCTGATTTAATATGTTAATAGAATTTGTAACATAGCTTGTATTATTCGTATTCTTGTTTAATATGTTAAGATAATAGATTAGCATAGTTTTTATTCATGTATCATTAAATAATTTGTATCTAATATTATTATTCTAGTTAATTTGTAAGATATGTTAATATGTTAACATAATTAGTTTAAGGATGATTATATTGTCAACTTTAAAACATGTATGTATGAGGATTGGGCCTTCCCTGCTCCAGGTAACAGTACAGGTGTTTGAACTGTCAACCCTATTGTTGATAGGTCAATGCACCAGAGGAGTGGGGTAAGGAAACTGGTCACTTTAGTTGTAAATAGTTTTAATTTAGTCTTTGTTAAGATTCCCTCTGAAGATGACAACTTTGTTATAGATAGCTATAAGGGTCTAATAGGAATAAACATTTTACTTTTGACAAAAAAATTTTGTTTTTTGTTATTTTGTTTATTCCCAAGTGTGGTAAGGGACTTTTGAAAGTGTATCTGTCATAAAATATATAGGTTTTTTTAAAATTCTTAATTTAATATTATAAGTATTAATTCTCCCACATATATGTAGTATAGAGAAAGTTATGTAAGGGGTAATAACTCTATATCGATTTCTGAAATTGTGAAATGTGTGAGTCAAAGTGTGTGGATTTATATTATTGAAACGTGGTATCTGGACCATATTTTGGTATGTTTTATCATTTTTTTAAACAACATTTTGCAGTTACTTGAGACGAGAACATCATAAAATTACGATTTTGTTCAACTTCAACTAACGATTTTGATTAATGTTTACTCTGTAAGGACTCACACAAAACGTATTGATTCCTATCTCTACGTTATAATTTGCTCACTTTGAAAAATTATAATTCTCACTGTTCAAAAAATTATAGAGAATAAGATTTTCGTGTTGGTGTCATATTACCACCTCACAAAATATTTTTATCGATGTCCAAAATAGAATAATTTTCTGCTATATTTTACAAAAATTAAGTTTTACGTTTTTCTTTTATGAATATTATCGATAGACAAAGTTTCGTACTGATCGGAGTAAACAAGTAGGTCAAAGTTTTGCTACATAAAGCTTTGGTGGTTTTTTTATTCTTGAAAAACTCAATCCATTGAATAAAATCTATTGGAGGAAAAACTAGTTTAGAATAGATACAATCTTGTTGAGCACTGTGGTGAAATTCACAATAATAATTGGAATTTGCCCCTAACCACAATCACTAGCAACTTAATAAAACACAATTATTCTGATTAATTGTTCTTTATTAATAATTTAACTTAATGCCCTGATGTACCTGATTTTTTTTCTATAAGCAAGACCCTCTACCTACCATAAACCGACTCCTGTCACAATTTAACCAAACTAATTATATCCCTATAATTACGTTGTAAAATCATCAAACGTCACGATTCACTGGATAATTTAAACTGACAGTTACTAAATTTCAAAGTTAACCTACTTGAACCACTTGCACAAACGTATTCAAGATTCCTAAAATATCGACCTTTCAGAATTAAGTTTGATAAAATTATTTGAACAATTATTATCGTCAGAAAAATAATAAATATTTCTGTCAATATAATGCAAGATTTCTTTTTCCATCAGATGCTATTATTGTAATGTTTTTGTTTTGATATTAATTACTCACTTATAGTAGAATCCGTGCGTGAATTTCAACTGCCCACTACAAAAATGTAAGCTATTATTTTTATTTTCTCATATATAACGTGGAGTTACGTGAAGGATAAAAAAAAATCGATGCAATTTTTGTATGGATTTATCCGTTCTCAGATACCATGAGGTGAAATTAGTATTACTATCTCACACATTCGTACAGTTGTTAGTTATTTAATATGTAAAACATTTAATTAAATAAACAGTTTGTATGGTGGATTGCTTTTAGATTTTCATAGTGGAATTTTTTTTCTGAATGAAATCTGCATTTATAGACACATCCTTAAACAGTTACTTTTCCTTACAGCAGAGACTGTCAGTATGCAAAGTACAGCTGCTCTACTTCAGATATATTTAAAATATTCATACTTTCACAAATGTATATTCAATTTGCTTACTTTTAATACAACCAAAGTGTACTGACCAATCCAATCTCTTATCAAAAATTACGTCTAAATATATTAATCTATGCTTTCAACTTGATAACAAGAACTTCTTTAAATAGTTGTGACAGGAATGTATCTTAATATTTTTAAAAGGATAATCGTATAATCTACGAAATTATTTTTGAATCCAACTTGTTTTTGGATACCTTAGTGGTACAATTCAATAGTAGACAACGTAAATTATGAAATCAAAGAGGTTTCAAAGCAAACATCCTGTCTGTAATGAAAATTTGAACTTTCGTCGTCTAGAGAAAGCCAACGAATAAACATTTCTCTTTACAATGTTGGCAACTTTAACAATATTAACTTAACTGTAAAGTGTTTATGTTGAAACGAAGCTGAAATAATTACTTTAAATGATTTGTTTAAGAGAAATTTAAGAGAAATCACATAAATTTGTAACAAATAAAATGTGATTTTCTAAATGAGACTGTTATTTCATAAATGATGAACTAAATTCAATGAAATTTTGTTTATAAGTTGAATAATTTAGATGCTAATAGCTGAAAATAATTCGTAAAATAGTGTTCTTAATGAAATTATCGATTTTATTATTTGGTTGTACGCGAGTTTTTTCTTATTTGAATTAAAACTTGTTCGTAGAGGTACAAATAAGGGCTCACAATAATTACAATTAAATTGACAAATGGAGTTATTAACAACTCAAGAGTTAAAAATTCGTGAGTGACAGGTAAGGGTAGTTTCAGCGTCACAATAAAAAGATCAATTTGAGTTACATCGAAATAAGTAAAAAACCAAATTGTAGGCAACGTTATGGTCATATTAAGTGTGACTACAGTCGGTACTCGGTGAAATTCCATAATAAGGCAAAACAAAAATGATAAAGCACTTATAATTTCACAAACAACAATTTATTGCTACAGCTGTTTCGCCGTTAGGCATCGTCAGACAACTAAGAACTAAAATTGGCCAAACTGGGAGATCTATCAAAACTAGATTAAAGGACCATGTATATTGTTGGAAGCATGGTAAAACAGATTCCAATTTTGCTAAGTTACTAGATTCAGGCCATACATTTGATCCCATTAACAATGTTAAAGTTTTACACATAGAACAGAAAAGTAGGAAATTAAATAGTTTGGAAATTTTAGAAATCAACAGATCTGTTTTGAAATGCCATGCTTCTAACCCGAATGAACAAGTAAATAACCCATCCCCTTTGTTAAAACCTATTGTTTTAAAACCTTCTGTTATCCATGTCCCTTTCAGATAATACTAGGTCATTGCCCTACCTCTGCTTTCATCCCCACCTTCATTCCTAGATGTTAGTGTTAAGTTGACTTGTATTTTAGTTTTTAGTTCTTAGTTGTCTGACGATGCCTAACGGCGAAACAGCTGTAGCAATAAATTGTTGTTTGTGAAATTATAAGTGCCTTATCATTTTTGTTTTGCCAACGTTATGGTCTTTAAAAGTTTTATTCAACATTTTAACGTAAAATTCATATTCTAAAATATATCAGATATTTCAACAAAAAGCGATTCTTCGACGAACTTGGGACTAATTGATTTTAAAAAAAGAAGTATTTTTAAACTCTCAATAGTTTTTTGTGACATTTCATTTATTGTGATAAAATTTACAGCTATTTTTAATATATTAATAATTTGTACTTTTGAAGTTAGGTAATCTAAATAGACAAACACTTTCGTTTCCATAGCAAACAGTTTCGTAGAGAATATTACCAAAAAACAGCTGATTAAGTTTAAATATTGTTTTGTATTTAAACAAACAATTGCAGAATCACGTGATATATTCCAGAAACGGAGGTTATACATCAAGAATAATTGGCAAGAAATAAAATTGAAACTTGACCGCTGACTATAAATGTAGTAAACAAAGACCAGAGCACTGTGGTGACAATATATACAGATACACTTTCAAAAGTCCCTTACCACACTTGGGAATAAACAAAATAACAAAAAACAAAACAATTTGTCAAAAGTAAAATGTTTATTCCTATTAGACCCTTATAGCTATTACAACAACAAATTTGTCATCTTTGTTAAGATTCCCTCTGAAGATGACAAACTTTGTTGTTGTAATAGCTATAAGGGTCTAATAGGAATAAACATTTTACTTTTGACAATTTTTTTTTTGTTTTTTGTTATTTTGTTTATTCCCAAGTGTGGTAAGGGACTTTTGAAAGTGTATCTGTATATAAATGTAGTGTTTAATCAAATACGGTATTCTGTTGAGGAAGTGTTTATAACACTAGTGAAGTATGATTAGAAGGAAGTTTAGCACAAGAATAGAGGGAGAGCGAAGAATATCCACTATCACAGTATGTACTCAGAAAATACCTTTTGACCTTACTAATGTGTTGACTTGGTGACGATATCTCAAAAGGTTTTTCAATTAAGTGACAAATGAAAATAAGCAACCCAAGGAGTAATTATTAACATTATATATTTTTTAATGTATAAGTATGTTTTAAAGATAAATATATATAGATTCTTATAAATGGTTTATTTTAATCGTAACATTGATTTATTATTATTTTATTTTAGTTAATTCATCTACAAAAATAAAAATTACAAAATAAGTTTTTCTGTGCACCAAGTTTCTCTGTCAGCTACCACTCAAGCCAACCGTTTATTACTAGTGGGTCCTCCCCCGCTGAATCACAGATTGTAAACAATCAAACTTCACAGATTAAACCTTGTGTCTTGTGGGGTTCGAACCCACCACCTCAAGTGCCACTCTTGATCAGAAATGACCGCCTTTAACCACTGAGTTATCAGAACACTTAGATATAACTTTTTTTGAGTAATATTAGAGTATTAAGATCGCTATTCTAATATAATTAAATAAATGAGCAGTTGTAAAAAATTATAGCAATATCAGTGAGAGATGTGTAACTTTGTTGTACAAGTTGCCTAATTCGTAGAATATAATTAGCTCGATTTGTCTTAAAGTAATGTTTTCCTTCTTGTTTTAAACAAATTATATTAACGAAATAATCCCGTCTGTAACTTCCCGCTCATTTAGAAACTTGTAAAAGTTAGTTGGATTAGTTAAGTTCTTAATAATTTATGCCTCTTATTGAAATCTCTGTATTTACACTTTGCGATGCTACTAACTCTACCTTTCATAAATCGAATTTAACCAAACTAATTATATCCCTTTAATTAGGTTGTAAAATCAACAAACCACACGCTTCACTGGATAATCAATGGTTAAACCAACAGTTAGCTAATTTCAAAGTTAACCTACTTGGTTCAACCACTTCCACAAAACACAATATTTTTAAAACATCAGATTTCAGAATTTAAATAAATAAGATTTTTAGATAAATAATAAATATTTTTGTCAATGCAATGAAAAATGTCTTTCCCATCATTGTTAATACAATAAATTTCTCGTTTTTATATTAATTACTCTCGAATGTTCTCACACGCAAAGTTCATCTGCCCACTAAGACGCTTTTAAAGGAGGGGGGGGGGGTGAAATAATAATATAAAATTCACATGGAATTTTTATTTCGATCAATCAATTTATGATGTATTTTTTATTCACAAACTTATTGATTTTAAATTTTTGGTTGTAAGCGTTTTTTTTCATATGCAAATTTTCATCATAAAGCTAAAAATAAAAGCTGAAAATAAAAAAGTACAAAAAAGTGACCGTTTTGAGAACTCAGGTTTCAGTGTTGTTTAGAAAAGGAATCATTTAAAAGGCTACTCACTAGTTTTGGACTCTACATTTTTTTTAGATAAATTTAAAGCTATTTTAGTGTATTAACAATTTAATATTAATTTGTGGTGTTTGAGGTTAGGTTATTTAGATATACAATTTCGTTTCCTTAGCAACCAGTTTCGTATCAACAATTACCTAACAGCTGATTAAATTTAACATAGTTTTGTAATTTAACAAACAATTGGAGAATATAATACATAATGCATTCCAGAAACAGAAGTTGTACAATTGCTTAAAAAACAAAAATGTGTACTCCATACCAAGAAATGTTCTGCTCTTTTTTCCTTATGGTACTTCACTTGAAATCTACCATTTACCCAATTCATTAAACTAAATAAACAACTACACATATGGTTACAACATAAAGCACTGCATAAAGTTGCATTGCTTGTTACAAGTTGCATAATTGATGCAATTCTACAACTTGTATTGGAATAGTCAGTACAGTCAGGACATGTACAAATTTTACTTTTCAAATAAACATCACTGTACAGTCTGGTTATATAGTTATATAACGTATAAATACAAGAAATGATGCTTCACTTTGATAACGAGAACAATGGTTCTTTAAATAATTGTGAGAAGAATCTAGCATAATGTTTTAAAAAAATACAATCAATAAGATATCCAAAAAATTATTTTTGAATTCAACTGTTTTTGTATTGTGGTAAACAATTTTATAGTAGGCTACATAATTCTGAAATTGAAGAGGTTACAAAGCAAACATCCTGCCTGTAATGAAAGTTTGAACTAGCGCCTACTCGGGAAAGCCAATGAACAAACATTTCTCTCTGCAATATTCCCAACTTTAACAATATTAACTTAACTAAAAAGCGTTGAAATGAAACCTGAAATAATTCCTTCAAATGATTTGCTGCAGGTTATTTCTAATTTCCATCCTAGCGTTTATTTTGCTTTACTAATTTTATATAAACGAACACAGCATG
Organism: Aphrophora alni; assembly: GCA_963513935.1. Taxonomy (NCBI): domain Eukaryota; kingdom Metazoa; phylum Arthropoda; class Insecta; order Hemiptera; family Aphrophoridae; genus Aphrophora; species Aphrophora alni. Next base: position 2,792,607 of record OY740778.1, on the reverse strand, counting down.
CATATTTATAAATTAAAAAAATAAAATGTTCAAAAAATGTTCTTTGTATGTTCGATAACAATCTGTTTAAATTTTATTTCCATCTACTACGTTAAAGTATGTTTTTGTGGTCAAAAATCATTTTCGTGTGATTGTAAATTGTTATTCGGAGTAGGGTTTCGCTTAAAATTCAAATATTTCTTAATATCTCTATATGTAATTTTCTCAAAATGTATTCTATGCATAAATAAATGTTCTGTGTAAATTTTATTATATTTTAATTAGTTTAAATAAATTTGTGTACCGAAAAACTGCATGTCATTTTTAATTTCCTTCCTTCGTTTTGTTGGCTTTACATATTTTATAAAAACGATCACGAAAAGTGTTTTTATAAATGTTTTTCATTAAAATTTTCTCAAATTATATTCTATGCATACATAAATATTCTGTGTAAATTACATCATGATATAGCTAGTTTCAATACTTTTGTGAACCGAAAAACTGCAGGTTATTTCTAACTTCCTTTCTACTATAAGTCTGGCCTTACATATTTTATAAAAAAGATCACAACAAGCGTAATTATAGATATTTTTTAATAAAACATTCAAAAAATATTCTATGTATGTTCGAAAACAGTGTGTTAAATTTTAACTCCATCTATTAGATTTAGTAAGTTTTTGTGGTCAAAAATCATTTACACATGATTGTAAATTGTTCTTCGGAGTAGGTTTTTAATTATAATTCGAATACTTCTTAATATTTATTGATGGAATTTTCTCAAAATGTAATCTATACATAAATACATGTTTTGTGTAAATTTCATCATGATATAACTAGTTTCAATAGTTTTGTGAACCGAAAAACTGCAGGTTATTTCTAACTTCCTTCCTATTATACTAAAATTGTAAAGAAGAGGTTATTTAAGGCAGAGAAACCAATTTTCTCAATGTTATTTTAAAGTTGCTTTAGAAATAGTAATGAGAGGTTTATTCGTAAATCCGGGAGATAATTTGTGTAACAGGATTGACCAATGTTTGGCGTAGTAGATGATTTAGTGTTGAAAGCAGAAAGGGAAAAATAATTGCTGCTCAATTTTTGAGAATTAGAAGACGAAATCAGCTTCTTAAAGTAAAACAAAATAACATCAAGTAAAGAAAAAGAAAAGAAAGTGAGATTATGGTAAATGAATAATTAAACCTATCATTCTACTGTCACAGATCCATTGTATGATTCATTTCCTTTCTTTCAATCTGAATTCAACAGCAGTGCATAGTTCACATTAACATTGCTAGGTTGTTTAGCTATGGTTATATATTATAAGTCGAAGGGAAGTAACTGATAATATTCGACAGTTAACTAGGATAATTTGTGTTGCAGTTTTATGCGTGTTTAAAGCAAGTTTAGTGTTTAAAACACTTTTTTGTGCAGATCAAAAGTGTTAACTTCAAGAAGTACTAACCTATATTATTTGTTGTCATATTATTCTTAGTTATCGGGGGAAAGTAATGCTCTGCAAATTTTAAGGTTAGGTCTATAACAAAGGTAAGATTTTATACAATTAGCTTTAATTTGTTTATATTTTATTCTACTAGTTAGTTATTTACAACTGCGCAATTTTTATTTCCCTCACGTATAGAAATTTATTGTGTGTCGGGTAAAAATTAAAATTGTCCACATCCGAAACTAGAGGTCAGATTAATGGAATTTGGTAGTTTGGGGATAAATTAAGAATCTAAAATAATACCAGGTTCAACCGTCACCTGGCAGTTTTAAACAGAAATATCGCGTAGGAAATTAATCTTAAGAATCGATTTGTTGTAATTATATTGAAATGTGAGATGTTTTATTATAGTTTGATTATTGTAACTCATGCATCACGGAAGACGACGACATTGTAGTTGAAAATTCCTTGATTTAATAAACGTATTTTTGAGAAACAGTGTTCATGTTTGATTTAGTTATTGATTTAATTATTGATTTTGATTCATACAAAGCTTAGGTTTTGGATAGACTGAATTGTTTTAACGGGCGTTAAATTTATTGTTCTAACAAAGCGTCCGTCATTGAACTCGTCTGTTAAGTATTGGTGCATTTGACAACCTTTGTGTACTATAAAATGTTGATGCAAATAATGAACAGAGTGTGGTCTGTGTAAATAATCTTGCTTGTGTAAATATATAAGTGTTTTTGGTAAATATGCAGGAGACATGTCCGATCGATTTTAAGTGCGAAATCACGGCATATCGTCTTCAAAAATGGTTTTTTCTTCTCGATAATTTCAATTATTCTGAACAAAACTAGTCAGTATTTATGTTTCCCAATTCATTAATTCTGCAAGAAAACAGCGATTTAAAATAACTGTTTTATGGCATTTTGAGGTTATTTCGACAGATTTTTCATCATTTAAAGTAAAAATCTATCGATTTTGTTTTATTCCGAGCGGAAATACTGTTTTAAAAACTGTCGCTATGAAGAACTGTCAAACTACCTATCATTTAGTATCAATCATGTCTTATAACAGGTTCAGGGAAGGTAACTATATATATATATATATATATATATATATATATATATATATATATATATATATATATATATATAGTTACCTAACCAGACGTAGTTAAAGAACTACAGGTCAAGGAATGTCATTATATATAAGTTATCTAGAAATAGTTTGTGGCAAATTCTTTATTGTAATGAGGGGTCTTTCTATAAACAAACGTTATTCAATTTTAAACTTCAAAAGTAAAAGGGCAAAGTAAGTATGTAAAACATTAACTAAGATGGCTGCCTTTTACATGGTTTAAGATAGATGAAATGAAAGTTGCATCTCCCCACCTTAAGAGTATTTTTATTTGAAAAACATCAATATATATTCAGTGTTCAATACATGATGATGCCTGTGCTTGTGTAAATGACCTTGATTATTTGGTAACTATGCAGTCGACTGCCAGAAGCTTTTTACTAGCTGAATGTTGACAATTTGATATAAAACACCTTCCGTCCCAAAAATAACATCTTCCTATAGCGCGATTATCACTTTTGAATGGTTGAAATCCATTATTTATGTCAAGAACAAGCTACAGATATTGCCACTTGGAACTATTCCATTGAATATTGCCACTTTTATGCACTTAAATCTATTAAAGATATCTTATTAGTTAAGAAAATTTGTAATAAATTCAATAAAACTAGTTTCTTACATTCATATAATGTTCAGAATCGTGGTAATATTTTAGTGAAGCACTCAAGCCAAAACACAGATGGGAGGAACTATACTGGCGTAAAATTCAATTTCAAATTCCAGAGAGGATTAGAAGCCTAACTTCTGAAGAAAAGTTTAAGAATACCTTGCAAAGTTTTATTAGATAAATGTTTTTATTCTGTAACTGAATACATGGGTCACAACTTGGTAGAATGTCAGGATTTATTTGTCGTATGTGAATATGAAAATGTTTTGTGTTTTTCTGACGGTATAATTTTAGTATGTTACATTTCTATGGTAATTAGTTTAGGTAACTCTATATTATGACAATTACTATACAAATTAATATTATGTCTTACCAGCAAATGAAATAAATAAAAGTTATGTCTATGTTTACAATGTGTGAATGAATGTTTCGTAAAAACATTGTAAATATGTTTCTGTGCATTACAATAGGCGTTTCTTATTGGTTTTGTAGTTTTAAATATTTAATTATTATTGTTTTTCTTTTCTTTTTTTTTAGAATGCACATCATGTTATTTTATTCCCTTGCAAACGTCTTTTTAGATATAATTTAATTGAAACTCGGTTTTCTTATCTTTACCAAAGGGTTACCTAATTTTATATTCTAAAAAAAAAACATTATTTTTAATTTTAATATTTCGTAAGAAAGGTATGGTGTTGTTGTAAAACTTTATAAAACATTATTTTACTTTTACTATTGCAATCACTTACCTGGGAACTTCGATACCACCAAACATTTAAAATGCTCACAATCTACAAGTTGGAAGGACAGTTAATATAGCAGCTTTTCGGTTGCAATGTAAATTTTTCGGTTGGAAATAGGTTTATGAATTCTTCAAAATGGAATCCTTCAAATATGTCCTAGTTTGTAATACATTTGTAATTTCCATTTTCATTTGTGAACATGTTTGAACTACTTAAACTGTCTCTGTAATATTGTTTGTGGTGTATCCAGAATTTGCCACAATCATTTTTTGTTTCCCTCAGTCGTGAGCGTTTGGACCTCCCCACAAAAAGTCCATCTGTGTGGCCTCCTTAGTCCATTTTATTTTTAATCTGCCATGTCTCTAAATTATCATACACTTAACAATAATTTTAGAGTAATAAGAACTGAAATTTTCCGTTCTTTATTAGACTGAAATGTAAAAAAAAAACTTTACAAATAAATTTTATAAACAAATATTAACAATAAATACAATACTACATTCTGTAGATCAAATAATAACAGTTTTATCAATAAGAATATATAGAACAATAAAATTATTTATGGTTTGATTTATACATAGCTTAACATTTTATAATGATCTGATTTGATTTAATGTACTCCAAATATATTGTTAGCAAAATGACCGTCTATCTATTATTTATGTGTTTGACAACCTCTGTCATCAAATAGTTGATGAGGTCATTAGCCACTGCTTCACAAGGTATTGTTGTAAATAATATAGTAGTCGTGAATATATTTGCTAAAATCAGTTTTATTTATTCCTATCATCAGCAGACAGATTTAATTCAATTTGTCAATCAGAAATAGTTTCAGTTAGAAATGCCAACTATTTCATCGAAACTTCGACAACCCAAATATTATGAAATGTTCACTGATCCTAATCACACAATTAAGTTATTTTATCATTATCTCTAGGATTACAACAATATCTATGCATTATTACTCCATGACGAATTGCTACCTGCTTTATAATCTCTATTTATTATCCGGAGTTAATCCCCCTAACTATTTTTCTAGCTTTTTTCTCTGCTTCTTAAATCTTTCAAACAAATGAACAGTATTTTATGTATCTTTTGGGTTAGCTCGGCAATGTACACTAGCCTTGTACTGACAGAAACATATTCAGGTAATATTGATTTCTTCACCCATTCATGGATATAAAATACTTTGTCAGGCAAAAATTCATACGGATATCACCATTTCAAATAATTATCATCAACCAAAATGTTCCATTTCCAATTTATAATATAAATTGTCTTTACAATATAACGTGCTGAAACCTAAGTTTTTATATGGATTTAGAATTTGGTTTATCGGTGGGGGTGGATCTTTAAGAGAGTTTGAGTTCGGGAAGGAAATTTGGGTATGGGGGGGGAATTATCCTGACTAAGTAAATACTACAGCTCAGCCAGCCAGCGTAATGAGCGATTATTACTATGTTATTAACTATAATACATAATAAACTAAATTAATATACAAATAATATTAAGGGAATGACTATTTAAAACTAGTTATCTAGGAAACAGTATTAGGCCAAAATGGCGGAACTACTTATCACATATTTAATTTTACACGAAATTTGGAGACGCACCGCCGAAAACCCTGGGCTGTCTGACCCACCCCCAAAAAGGGCTACTTAGCTATTATTTGGTAGGTGAACAATTTGAGGGGTACCTGAAATATCGGTTATCCTGTATAATAGAAGACATGAAATTCCTTGAACATATCCAGTCTCTTTTGGGGCTGGTGCAAAACTCGTTCTCTAACCTTGATACGAATTTTCATCACCGAGGAAGGGGTAAACTGATTTGATGCAAAACAATTCCCCTGCAATTTGCCGTTCAGGCAACCCGCTTGTAGAGCTGTTAGAGTAGAAGTATCGCCGGGAAAAAAGGGAGGTGTTGTAGAAATCGCCGGGATTTCACCACAAACGATTTTTAATAAGTTTTAAATTAGACCAAAGCTAAGATTAAAATCAATGAAATGTAAATTTAGTTCTATGTAAGAGTACCTCAATAAACACAGGAAAATCGAAATAAGATATCCTGGAAGAAGAAGAAAGAAGGAAAGTCTAACAGTTTGTTTTACATTAATAATACAAACACTAATTTTTTTTGTGAATAGCAAATTCAGTCTTATAAATAAATTTGTTTTGAGCAGTCAACTTAAATGCAAACATTTCATCAATATAGAACATCTGAAGCTATTTCATTTCCATCAACTTAGAAATCAAAATTAACCAAACTTTATCATCGGAATAATAATTAAACAAAGGAAAACAATAACATACTTTCACTCTAAATCATAAATTCAAATTAACTCTTGCAAATAGAAGTCAACCATAATTAAATTAAAATCCACCTAAACTTTGTAAGATCAAAACAGTTTGGTGTCAAGCTTGTAAAATAATTGTATATATATTTTTACATTTTAAAAAGTTAAACTTATTCAGAGTTTATCATTGTTTTTCCAACCTTCACTTTAATAAATATTATGCACTTGTATTACAAATTTTATTTCAGTTTTTATTTATTCATACAAATTGTTTGATCTTAGGTTTTAATACAAGATTAGAATGTTGCTAGGTCAAAGAAAATAAACGCAAATATTAAACAATACATATTACGTCTATCATTATTTAAGTTTACAAAGAGCTTAATGTCAAATGATTATTCTTAATTCTTCTGTTCTGAGCTATTATCTGTTAAACAGTCATCTTAAGATGTATAATCAATATATCAATTTTTTTTTTATTATTATTTTTTTTTAATGACTGGGCTGTGATAGCCTCCGTCAGAGGCCTCACCGACGTTGACAGTTCCTTCCTACACCCACTCAGTAATACCTGTCATCCTTATGAAAGAACAGATACTACCTATAGGGTTGTCTAGGATGGTTTCCATCTCCTTCCCCGGAGGGCCTAGAGAGTAGGCTATAGCCTGGCTCGTCCTAACGCCTCACACTCTAAGAGAATGTGTTCTGCGGACTCTTCAGCCAAACCACATTTCCTGCAAGTATTGTCTGCAGCAATCCCTATCCTGTGTAGGTGTTTTATGAGGTGACAGTGGCTCGTTAAGAGCTCAACTACCCACATCATGTTATCCCTTCAGAGAGATATTAGTTGTTCAGCATGTTTTTTGCATGGTCTAAGTAGCCTCTTTGCAAGTCTACTTGTAGTTGAATTTATCCAGGCCCTGTTCATCCCCTCCCGTATCCATGTATCAACCGCTGCTCTGGCATGTCCATAGGAGATCCCGAACACCGGTTCCGGACCCATGAAAGGGGATTCTGAACCTGACCTGGCAATATCTATAACTCCAACTAAAAAAAAACATCCGAAAAGGAGTTTTGAAATAGTTATTATAATGACGAGGCCATACTAAGCCCGATAATTGTGGTTTATTACAATATACACCTCGTTGTCAACCTCATCAGGATTTTTGTTATAGAGGAAAAACAAAGCATTTATCAGCAAAATTAACACTAAATGTTTTACTTCTTTGAATGATCATTTCCAAAATAATTTATTTTTCACTGAATCATCCTGTATGTTTATCTCTAAAAATACTTATAAACCGGTGTAAGAAATTTAACCAACGTTCTTTTACACATATTCACAAAAAAAAAAAAAAAAAAAAAAAAAAAAAAAAAATCTAAATAAATCGATTTAATAATATGTCAGATACTTGTCAGTGAAAAAGTTAAAATATATAATCGATGCCATGTTAACAGACCCAAATAATGTTTATGTAGTTCTATAACTAGCCCTAAGCGTAAATTGAATTGTAGGTAAAATGTTTGATTTTTGAAATTATTTCTGAAGCGTAGTATTTTGAACAAATCCATTTCAGCGTTAATTTAGGTCAATCTACCAAAGTTTTATACAAATTGTTAAAACAGATTTTAGTTTTTTTTAATCAATAATTCACGAAATGGTCATTTTGGGACAAAATGGACAACCAGTACATTTTGATTGAATTCTCAAATTGATAAAAATTTGATAAAAATTAAGCCAATTACGGAAATATAAAAATTATTATTTTTCTTATACATACAAGGAAAGTACATTCAGCTTATATAAAATTTCTTGTGGCCAAAATAAGTCTTTAATCAAAATTGGTACAGTCTTTTGGATTGTAAAATACTGCGGTGGTAGACGATAAACTGTAGGCAGAAATCATTGTAAAAAAGTATTTATTTAGGATCAGAGGATCTCAAAACTGATTGTAGCGATAAGGAAATTTAATAAAAGACAGTTGAGATCATACCATTCAAGAATGATTCACATATTTTGATCTTAACCCAATCTTTTATTTTATTTCTTTTGTAATTTAGTATAATACATTCCCAAATATATGTACATATTTACATGATCCAATAAAAGGGGGAAAAAATGCTCATTTCAGCTAATAGAGAGGAAATAATTATAAATGAGATAAATAAATCTATATAGAAGTGATTAAAAACTAAGTTAATGTATTTAAGTGAAATATAGATGACAATAAGGATGAAAATAGAAGAATAAGACAAGGAGAAGAAAGAAAAAGTCAAAGGGAAACAATGACTTTGGAATTGATTTCTTAGACTAGTGTCAGGATGGTTGATTTTGTGACGTTTTGAACAGACTGCTTATAATTAAAATTTGAATATTGTGTCTAAATAGCTTAACATCTACAAAACAGCTAAAACTCATTTTTAACCATTTAAGTAAACATTGTAATACACATTTAAGTGAATTTTGATCTTATAAATAGTACAATACCATCAATATCACAAAAGATAATCGCCATACAAACTTTTTAAAACATTTAAATTACTATATAAATTTGAGAACAAAACTAAAATTTAATTTATAAACTCTAAATTACATACAATTTTCTTTTTACGTCTGAAGTGTAAATTGTATGTACACCTGAATTCATTGTCATAATTTATAAGTTTTTAAGTTGTGAGTTTCTATATTTTCTTTCAGGTTCCTTTTATGACTAAATTATTCCAAATTATAAAAGTTAATTATTAATAATATCTGCGAAAAAGTTAAACTACATGTGTGAAAGAAAATAAAGAAAAAGTAAATATAAACACAGAACTTCATTAAAAACACAATAATTATTGATAGTTCATTTGATATTGAACTGTAATATGTTTTGTTTTAAGGAAATTATTGCTCCTCCAACTCGTAAAATTAACGTTATGTTAAAATTATTTTGTTTTAAATTAATTATAGTCTCCACCCAATATCCAGTTCTTCTTCTGCAAAGCAATTCGTCTACTAAAGTAAAACAAAACAAAAGCTTAGTCTAATCAACCCCTTTAAAGACAAATCACAGGGAATTTCACCTCCAAGCGTTTTAATTTATCACAAACATGTCTCCAGGTTTTCTAATCAACAAATATTTCTTTGTTTGTGGTAAAGTAACAATAGAAAGGATTTTTTATTATTTTTAAAACTATTTAATTGATAATCGTTTATCTTAAGATACAGATGGTTTTAAATAGTTCTAACTGCAGTCTGATGGAGTGGGTTTGTCGTGATGATTATAGAAAAGTAGTGGAAAAGTAAACGGTAGTTTAGGTTAGGTTATGTTACAATACATAATCATTATCTGCACGGTCTAATACCAATGCCTCGATAATGTGGAACTTCTTTGTCATGATGATAATATCTTTAAAGTCTTTTCCTTAGTTCCAGAGAGTAGACTCGAGAGATGATTTGAGGGAAGAGTATAGCCTGGTTTGCTAATCATCTGTGAATCGAAAGCATTTTTAAAATGTCAAGTTAACTGAATAGAAAAATAGAGTGTCTCAGTTCTGCTTTACTCAAGGATAAGACCACTCATTTATAATTTCACGTGCCTTTCTTGCAGGTCTGTCCTAAAGGTTTCACAATAAAACTTATGAGTATGAAAACTCGACGGGCAATCAGATTTTCATCTGTTTATAGGTAGATTAAAGGAAGTTATGTGGTGGTTTAGTGTAAAGTTTTTCTCCAAAATATCTATTTGATAAATTCTCTGAGTTCAAAATAATATTTTTGGAATTATGTCTTCGTATTTTTTTAAAAATTCTCTATCTGCGTACGGAGTGTTCCATAAACGAGTGGACCGATTTAATCAAATTCGATATATTATACCCATAACCCCCCCCCATCTATTCAATAACTCTCACAATCGGGTATAGTGATTGTGATAAAGTCAAATGACACAAACACAGCGTATTAATCTCCAATAATACCGGTTCGTGAATTATTGGGGTGAAACAACAAAAATTACTTTAATTCTCAAAATCAGGTGAAACAAAAAGCTATTAAAATTTCGGTGATGCTTACAACTAGTGATTATTAATGACATACAAATAAATAAAAAAATACAGTTCAGAAATAATTGGCCAAAAACCAAAAACAACCTTGACAGATTAAATAAGATTTAAGCTTAGGACTAGTTTATAACACAAACTATGCAAATTTACAACCTGTTGAAATATATCAATACAATTTCAAAATATTTAGTTTTAGTCCATGGTCTATTTTCACCTATCGATCTCTCTAAGCCGATAAATTGAATTTATGTATTACTGCAAAAATGATGATTTTTACACCGGTTCAAGTTTGACAAGCAATTTACTTTAGGTGGTCACACCGAAATGACAGATTAATTAAAAATGTATATGTTTTGTTTTAAAGTTCTTTTTGAAACACACTGTATAAAGGCAGTATCATCAATAAAAATGACTGACTGTACATTAAAATAGTTGGCATTTCTAATGGAATAACAATTTCAGGTTTAGGATACTCTCAACAAATTGAGTTAAATCTGTCAACCGATAACAGCAATCATTGTTTAAAAAAAGAATTTTTTTACAAATCTGTATTAGTCACAACAATGCCTTGTGAAGCAGTGGTTGCACTTGTTGGCAAAAGCTGTCAAATATAAATACTAGATAAATAGATTGGGGTGATGGATTGCTTGCCCAATATATATTTGGAGTACGTTAAACAAAATCGTTGATTATAAAATAAAAATAGATATGAATCAAAACTGAAATAATCCATTTTTTAAATATTTGAATACTTTACTTTCTTATTTTTAGCACTGTTATTCATTGTCGTACGAAACAAACATTGTATTTATAATTAAAAAGGAAAAATATTTCGTCTTTTGAAATTATTTTTGTAAAGTTTTTAAAATATCCAACGTTAAACATTTCTTTCTAATAAAAGACGGATATTTTAAAAAGTATTAAAATTAAAGATAAAAAGGAGGGCACGAAAGGAAGAATAACAAATAATACGATAAAGGGTGTTCTAGAATGTTAGCAGTTGGGATGGTTAGGACAACTTCAGGAGATGATATTTTGAAGGTTCATCAGATTCTACTATGAATAATAGTAACAGGGAAGGTTTAGAAAAAGTGGCATAAATGAAGTCATGAGACAATGAGGGATGGGTAGGATGAAGGTAGAATGACGATTGGGTGTTGGAAGTCGAGGAAAGTTGTAATAGATTGTGTAAAAATAAATATATTCACTTTTTAAGATTTTGGACACCGTAACTGGGTTTTCAATGATTATTAGGTTACATACCTCTACAGCCTTTTTCAGTTCCTTTGTTTTGGATGTCGGATAACTAGTTTAAACCGATTTAAGATTTTTAAGATTTTCTTATACAATTATGAGCACACAGTGGCGAACATAAAGATTAAGATCAAACCCAATACCACAATTTAATAAAACAAACTTTATTTTCTAATGTAAATTTCAGTAACATAGTTAACATCCTCAGAGATTAAGTATTAAACAAACACTAAATTTATAAAAAGTTGTATAAGTGAGGTTTCATTCCCACTCCTTCCTTGTGTGGCAATGAACCAATGGCATTGAAACAGGTCAAAATCCAGGTCAATGACCTTGTCCCTTCTACTAGCTGGAATGGGGTTGAGACCTTAACAATATTTTCTAACAATATAATCTTGACTAAATAACTTGCTTAATTTCTAAATACAAAGTAAATATAAAAATTATTCATGAAACAGAACTTGTCATATTTAGGTACTAATTAACCTAAAGTACTAATTAACCTAAAATATATTACAACAACAACAATAATAATAATAAAATATTCCAAATTTTTATAAATTACATTTAATTTCAGGAACAATATAAATTTAAAATTGTACATACATTTGAAAGAAAATAACAACTTATCCACTTAAAGCTAAAATAATTCATATACACACAATAAGAAATAGCCTATATATAGTCTCAATTTCACAATTTATCATTTTCATATTAATTATATTAGAAAATACATATTAAGTTACACAACTAATGCACTTAAACCTAAATTAAAGAAAATAAAACAGAGTTATGAATCGGCCCTTTCTCTCCATTTAACAATTTGTCTTTTTTATGTTTGGAAATAAAAATACTCTAATAACTATTTAACATATTTCTTTTATCTTCAATTTTAACTAATTTAACCTCTTTAAAATCTAAATTATGATTAGTTTGAAGAATGTGTTCTGCTACACTAGATTTTTCTTTGATATTTAATCCTAGTTTCTCCTAGTTAATCCTAGCAATGTGTTCTTTAAACCTAGTTATTATTTTTCTTTTTGTTTGCCCTATATAAACTTTATCACAATTATTACAGTTCATCTAATAAATTCCTGACTTTTCATCTTCATATCCTTAAAATCCTTATTCACATGAATTTCGTTAACACATACAGCAGAATAATTAACATTTAAAGTTTTTGACAGATGGTTAGGAAACATGTCTCACATTAGTGTTCTGTATGTGTTGAGAGTCCGGTAGTCTTATCTGTATTAAGTCCCTTCTCCTTAAACACACTTCTCTGCTTAGTGGTAACGAAAGAATTAAATAGGGGGTAAGAATTGAGATTCTGTTTTTCATTAAAAACGTTTTCTGGACCCAATTTTAATGCTTTGAATATTTCGAACTCTTCAAGCGTGTTCATTTTTCTTATTTTTTGGTAAATGTATAAAACTTCCATGTTTACTTCAGCGCTTTGGAAGGTGAAACTCGATCATGTGTAGGGCAAAGCTTGATCATTGTCGTAATGTTGAAGCCTTGGGGATATATTCTCTATATCTTGTCCTGCTATTGCAAGTGGAAAACATTCCGGTCGAATTAAGTAAGTTTTTATATTTCGTATACGGATGGTTTTTCAATTTTCTTAGATGTTTAATAAGTGAGTATGATGTTACTCTATTTCAATTCTCTTGTAATTCAACATGTGTCCAAATTCAATAGATGTGTTTTTTGAATTTCTCAATGTTTGATGTTACATTTTGTTTGGATTTACTTTGTTTTCTGATTAAATTGTCTACCATATCAGAGAACACATACCGGACTCTTAATTGTTGTATCGTGTGTGATACTTGGAAATGAAGTTCATGGAATGACTACCTTATAAGGATGTGAATATGACATTGATGTTATCCAACATTCAAAACAAAGGAACTGAAAAAAGACTGTAAAAATGCGGAACCTAACATTAATAGACCTGCTACTTTTAAATAAATAAATTGATGATATGTGGTACATTGTAAAAAGTAAAAAAAAAGAGTGAAGTAAATTTGAACTCAATACTTCGTCCATTTCCATAGCTTTACATTTCCTTAGACAATGTACAAACAGAACGATAAATGGAAAATGAAGCGGGAAAAGAAAATTGATATTTTATGTTTTGTTTCTAATAAGAGCTACCCAAAAATTTTATGTTATAGACAAGAAGCAGAGGACAAAAACATACCCTTATAACAAGTTAGATAAAATTTGTTTCGTAATTTATTATTTTATTCTATAGAGCACAAACAGATTTTCCAAAAATGATTTTTTAAGCGCAAAGTAACGTAAAACGAAAAGAAAATCTCAACATCAATTTTATTTACCCATGAAACATCTTTTTCTATGTGAAAAAAGAATATGTATTTTAAGTGTAATTTGTGTGAGTTTATGTAAACACAATTTCAGTTCGAAGATTGGAATTTATGTGGAAAACCCAATTTCCATTTATCAATCTTAATACAATCCAATAATAAACTCGCATCCAGAGTGGCAACAGATTTTTTAATGTAATGCGTTTTACCAAGGAAAATGAATGTTTCTTTAAAAAATTTAAAAAAAAGTTTCCTTCAATATATTTGAGTTACTTAAATCTGTATTTTTATGTGCTTTAACACATGAGTGTTATATAAAGTTATGTGACAAGTGGAAAAGACAATGTTGAGTTTTTTACAATGTATCCAATTGGAAGGCTCCTGATTTCATAAAAGTTGTTACGTAATTATATCTGTCTGTTGAATGTTAACCTTACAAGATGGTGCTTACTTAAGATGTATGTTTTAATTATTTTTGTCCTCTCTTTTTATACCTCTAAATTTGTAGCTGTAGTAAGGAAAAATTTTTTTTCTCAAAATATGAACCAACGATTTTGCTTAAGTTTAGCCTCTAAACAACCAACAAAACTCCATCTGTAAATAAATGCACGTTCCTGAGTTATCGGAAAAAAAATAAAATAAAAACTGGCAATGGAGGTGTTATAAAATAATTAATTTATAATAATTGCGTAAACAGATTTCATTAATACTTTTATGAGCACACTGTGGCGAACATAAAGATTGAAATCAAACCCAATACCACAATTTAATAAAACAAACTTTATTTCCTGATGTACATTTCAGTAACATAGTTAACATCCTTAGAGGTTGAGTATTAAACAAACACTAAATCTATAAATTTATAAAAAGTTGTACAAGTGAGGTTTCATCCCCACTCCTTCCTGTGGTTAGTTCAACCAATGGCATTGAACCAGGTCATAAGTCAGGTCAATGACCTTGTCCCTTCTACTAGCTGGAATGGGGTTGAGACCTTAACAATATTTTCTAACAATATAATCTTGACTAAATAACTTGCTTAATTTCTAAATACAAAGTAAATATAAAAATTATTCATGAAACTGAACTTGTCATTTTTAGGTACTAATAACCCAAAATATATTTAAAAATATATTATAATAAAAATAAAATATTCCTAATTTTTATAAATTACATTTAATTTCAGGAACAATATAAATTTAAAATTATATATAAATTTGGAAGAAAATAACAAGTTATCAACTTAAAGCTAAAATAATTCATATACACATTAAGAATTATAGTCTCAATTTCACAATTTGTCATTTTCATATTAATTATATTAGAAAATTCATATTAACCATACTGTTAAACGAGGCTAATTTATGTTGTGTTCAATGATTTGAACTACTTAATATCTATCGTTATTTGTAGGTTATCTATAAATGTCGAATTCCATTTTTTTCATTATTTCTAATACACAAGATATCCAAAAACGCTTTTTTGTTCTACTTCATGAGTGAATTTTATAGCAGAATCTTACTATTAATTTCTGCCAAAAAGTTCTTCAAATTACATTCTTTGTATTAGTATTTTAACAAGAAATCCCTGTTTAATATCAGTGCAATAATTTATGTGTATAACACAAAAGAGTATATACAAATAATAATTTATGTAACAATACTGTACAGTGATTGTTCATTACACAGTTGTGATGACTGTACTGATCAAATATAAGTAGTAGGATTTTACTATTAATTTCAGCCAAAAAGTTGTTCAAATTACATTCTTTGTATCGGTATTTTAACAAAAAATCCCTGTTTAAATATCAGTGCAATAATTTATGTGTATAACACAAAACAGTATATACAAAAATAATAATTGATGTAACAAGACTGTACAGTGATTGTTCATTACACAGTTGTGATGACTGTACTGATCAAATATAAGTAGTAGGATTTTACTATTAATTTCAGCCAAAAAGTTGTTCAAATTACATTCTTTGTATCGGTATTTTAACAAGAAATCCCTGTTTAAATATCAGTGCAATAATTTATGTGTATAACACAAAACAGTATATACAAATACTAATTTATGTAACAAGACTGTACAGTGATTGTTTATTACATACTTGCGATGACTGTACTGATCAAATATAAGTTGTAGGATTGCATTAGTTATGCAAGTTGTAACAATCAACGGCAACTTTGTGATAAGTGTTTTGTAATTGTGTCAACATCGGAGTAGTCCTTTATGTACTTTAATTAATTTTACAAAGGATAAACCTTACGTTAATTGTGCACAATAGCACAAGTGTAAAACAGCAGAAAAATATATTTATATGATTTAATCGAACGTTTACTATTATTTGTGTATATGAACATTAAATTACGATGTTAAAGAGTATAAATCTTCACTCTTTAATAAGTTATAAATGTAGAATATAAATTTTGACATAACCATGTTGGAAACTAAAACTAAATCTATAATCTAAGAAAGGAAGCCAGGGTTAAAACTAGGTTTGATTAGTCAAAACAACTAACTTTAAATACAGACGTTATCAGAAAGAAGAAAAATACACAATTCACAGAACTCCACACAAACAGTATTGTGGTTTTTGAAAATTACATTGGTATTTAATTTGATTTATTTTGCTCCCTTCCTTAGGTTTTTTATTCCCGTTTGTGTGAGATAGAAAACTGAAATGAAAAACCAGTTGCTCGTTCGCGTCTTAGTCACAATATATTTTGAACCTATAAAAAAAGAAAGATGAAATGAGAAAAGTGTAGTCTTAACCGAGAGTAAAGCAGAATCAAATAGATACATTTTTTGTTCTATTAACTGACATTGAGAAGACTGGAAAGGCTGTCGATTACTTGGAAACCCTCTCACAGGTGCTTTACAAACTGGATTATACAAAACTAAAATAAAAATTTCACGACTTCAGTCGAGTAATTAAATTAATATACCTGTGTCTGAAGATGGGATAAAAAATCCCGAAACGCGTCACGATTACAAAAAAGAGGCCACTTGACGGAAACAAAGGTAAGTAACTTTATTTTAAAATAATAGTGACCTAGATACTGAAAATGAATTCACTGGATTATACTCGTCTATCAGATCGTCTTTCAAATTTACCCTCCAAAGATAAATCTGTACAAAAAATTTACTTAGTATCTGAGCACTAATGCACAGTTTATTGTAGGTTGTAATCACTGTTTACACAACTTTGAAATTCTGAATAATCATTACTAACAGATCAGCACTGTAGTGAAGAGTAGACCTGCTGCAGTTAGTACGATTTAAATTAATTTATTGTTTCTTCAGAGGAATGATTAGCAATGAAGTAATAAACAAAAGTTTTATTAGGTTTCTATGGCTATTAAACTGCAAACAAAGAAACATTTGTTGATTGAAAAACATTTTAATATTCTTCACCTTACTGGAGAGCTTTTAAATAATAATATATTTGTTCCACTTAGGTCAGTACAGTTTTAATCACAGCCGGATACGGTCGATTATGTAAAGTTACTTCCGTATAAACTAAACAAGTGCTTTTAAAAGAAATTAAAAGTGTGTAAATGTGTTAATGTAATAAATGTTGTGTCAAATACGTACTAATGTTTTAAATGATTTTTTCAATGTTGACGATGTTATATATATAGTACCGAAAATAACGCATGTGACCATGGCTGAATAAACAGTCGAAACGGCCGTAATGCTTTGAAACAATTTTGGATGAGCAGACGTAAGTAGAAAAAATATACTATTATTGAAAAACATGTTTGTGATTAATTGAAATGCCTGGAGGGAAATTTCCTAAGATGTGTCTGTATTGGGGATGATTAGGCTAATAAAACATAAGTTTTATTAAATTTAGTAGAAGACTTCCTTTGGAGAAGGCCAACTGGATATTGATGGGGTCTAAAAAAATTAAAAACAAAATATTTTGAATATACTTTAACGTCAATTTTACAAGTTTTATTAACATTAACAAAACGTGATACAGTTTAATATGACACGCACTGGAAAACTAACATAATCTAAGTGATTTTAATGGAATTTAGTGTTATCACTTAAGAATTTCTAGTAGTAGACATGACGTGTCGAAAAATCGACGTCGATGGTGGGTATATCCAGAAAATAAAGTATCAAACTAGTTTAATTAATGTTACTTGAAAATTATTTTGTTTTAAATTATTTAATGTTACCCGCCCAAATATCCAGTTCATATACTCCAAAGGACAGTCTTTATTAAAGTAAAACAAAACAAAAGCTTAGCCTTTCAACCCCAGTACAGACAAATCACAGGGGATTTCACCTCCAGGCGATTCAATTTATCACAAACATGTCTCCAGGTTTTTAATCAGCAAATGTTTCTTTGTTTTGCAGTTAAATTACCATAGAAACCTCAACAAAAACCTTTTTACTTATTTCTTCAGTTGCTATTAATTTACCTGAAGAAACAGATATTTAAATTTAATACGTACTAACTGCAGTAAGTCGTAGGTTACTTCTTACAGGTTCACAACAACCTAACCTAACCTAACCTAACCCAACCCAACCTAACCTAACCTAACCTAACCTAACCTAACCTAACCTAACCTAACTTAACCTAACCTAACCTAACCGAACCTAACCTAACCTAACCTAAGCTAACCCAACCCAACCTAACCTAACCTAACCCAACCTAACCTAACCCAACCTAACCTAACCTAACCTAACCTAACCTTCGACTAACCTAACTTCACAACATTGCTGCTCTGTCAGTTACTAGTATTTAGAATTTCAAAGCTGTTAGACAGTTGTTACGCCCTACAATAAACTAGGCTGTCTGTTATTGCTTCTCAGATAATAATGTATCTCTCTAATCTTCTATTTAGCTCTGGAGGTTAAATTTAAAAGAAGATATAAGGGAAGAGTTTGGTCCACCTTGTAAGTTATCTGTGAGAGGGTTACCATGTAATCAACTGCCTCTCCAGTTTTCTGAATGTCAAGTTAACAAAACAATAATCAGATGTAATTCGGTTTTGGTTTGCTCTAGGATAAGACCAATATTTTATCATATCATCTTCCTTTTCTTTACTCATTTTATTTCAAAATATCCATTGTGGTTGGGAAACGACAGGGCAACCGTGTTTCCACCTCTACTTTCTCACGCATGCGTAAAAGAAAGTTTGATGAGTGATCAGTGTCTAATTTTACTATAAAATATACGGTTTTAGTGTTCAAAAGAATAGTTTTGGGAATGAAACGTAGTCTATCTTTATATCAGAAACGTGAAGAACGATTTTAATCTATTTTTGAAGGTACGCTTATTTCGGTCTTGCGTTGAGACCTTTATTTTCATTTATCGATAGTAAACGTCAAAATCAAAACCACCAAATACGATGTTCTCGACCCGATTGTTTAGCAATAAAATTGTTTATATTTTGAAGAGTTTAATCAAAATGACGGGATAAAAATTTTTTTTTTTATAGAAAATTTGGTGAAACATTTAAGAAATATTTACTTATGTTTTATAAGTTGAAAGTGATAAGGGAAATCAAAAGTTGAAAAAAAAAACAAGTAATGAAATTAGGAAAGACGTAAAATTAAATTTAAAAACTTTGTTTTAAGAATTCTTAACAAATTTACATTTTTCAAGATTTTCAAGATGTAAAACGTATTCTAATATGTAAAAATTAATGAATGGTAAAAGTTGTATTACTCTTGAAAAACAAGTTTATTTACCGAAATAAGAGCAATTTTTTCCGTAGAAAAAGAAAATAGATAACTTTCTTTTGTTTAACTTATTTTTATCATAAAATTCTAAACAATTAATATATTATATATCATTTTTTTCTGGTGTTTTTTTAAAAGAGGACAATAATCCCGGACGAAACTGGTACATACCGTCGTTTGCAATCTTAACATTTTCTTATCAAAATACAAAGATAAATTGATATAATAGCTAATACTTTGTTTATAAACATCCAAACTGTCATTTGTAGAAGACACAAATCTTAAGTTGTCAATATTATCTAATGATATTAATACAGGGTGTAAAAATTCTCTGGAACATTTCATAAAAAAATGTTCCTTAGTTCGAGACAAACATATTTCACAATATAAACATGTGTCTCCGGTGACTAGTTTTCCGTCTGTCGGTCTGTATGTGTTTTTTACAAAGGATTTTATTACTCAAGATTTATTTAAGATAGAAACTTAAAATTTGGTATAAATATGTACCTTAATAGGTAGAATAAGTGTATACAATTTCGTTGCTGGAACTAAATCCATTCAAAATGGCGGCCGTTTAAATGTTTTAGTGTCAAATTCCACGAAAAACATTAGTAATAAAACATTTTTAAGATATGTAAAAGATGCACAATTAAAAAGACAAATCGAATGACACCTTATTAACTAAAATCGAATAATAAACAACCAAGTTATGACAATTCTTGCAAATCGATGTAATTTCCACACTACCGCAATACATACCTAAAACATTGTTTAACAGCACATATGAGACGCTGCTTATCATTAATCAGCTGTTTTCTGTCCACTTCATGTTTAAAATAAATCAGCTGTTTTATTGGAGACCATGGTTATGTTGGAGACCCATGTTTATATTGTGAAATATGTTTGTCTCGAACTAAGGAACATTTTTTTATGATATGTTTCACAGAGTTCCGGGACACCCTGTATATGAACAGAAGGGACAAAATTAATTTAAGTTGAAAGTATAATATTGAGTAAACTTTTATGAGTTTTGTTTTAAATTTTGCCTTTACATAGTAACGTCTCAAATGCTTATAAGTGATTCTGTAACTAGTTTTAAATTAATTAGATAATTATCCACATTATTGATATTGTTTAATAGAACGTTTGCCACCATTTGAGTATGTAAAATCTAAAACGGAACGTTTCGAGAATAAAATCAACACCCTTTATAAAGTGATAAACCTCATATAGCCTAGGACCATGGTTGAAACTATAACTGATATTAAAAGGCCTTACAGAATTAGGACTAAGTAAAACTAAATATAAATTAAATACTCTTGGAGCGTAGTTTAGTTTGTATATAAAAATATTTGGCATTGTTATATTAAACCAAATCAAAAATAATTCTGGTGCTTTACGCTTTTGGTAAGCAAAACATTTTATATTATGTCCACTCAACTTCAGATCTATATTTTATACAATTTATTAAACTACATAAACGACTACATTGTTGATGACACAATTTCAAACTTATCACGCAAAGTTGCTTGTTTGATACAATCCAACAACAATCACTGTGCAGTCTTTACATTGTATATTAATACTGATAAATAGCAATTTTATTTAAAGGATTACCAGAACGTTTTGTAGGGTCCTGCAGTTTTTCGGTGCACAAAATTATTTCAAGTAATTATATCATGATAAAATGTACACAGAACATTTCTTTATGCATAGAATACATTTCGAAAAAAATCATCAATAGATATAAAGAAAAAAATATTCCAAATATAAGCGAAAACCTACTCCGAAGAACAATTTACAATCACGCCTGATTGAATTTTGACCACAAAAGCATACATAAATCTAGTAGATGGAATTAAAATTTTAACAGATTGTTTTCGAACATACAAAGAACATTTTGTGGACTTTTTATCCAAAAATATTTATAAATATGCTAGATGTTGTATGAAAACGAAATTTTATTGGCATTTATAAACTACCTACAGTAACAATCATACCAAGTACTGTATCATGATTTTCCCACAAATAGTTTCAAAGATATTAAGGTTAAAAAAAAAAAAACACATACTGACAGATAGACCGAAAACTGAATGAGATAGGACACATGTTATATTACATTTTTTGTTTCTTTTGACATCCTGAATAACGTGACAAAGTTTGTTCATATGGTTGCAAGACACCCTGTATATCATCAATAAAAGTGACTAACTATACATTATAATAGTGAAAATTTCTAATAGAACCTTCCGTCTTAGGAAACTCCCAACAGATTGAGTTAAATCTGTCACATAACGACATCACTACTTGTTTAAATGATTAAACATTGACTCTATTGTATACAAGGCTTGTGAAGTAGTGACAATGACTGCATCAATATGCCTTGGTGACTAAAGCTGTCAAACTATAAAACTATATGGACAAGTTGGTGTTATAGACTTAAATCTAATCAGTTCAATCTAAAATTACAAGTTATGTATAATTCAGATTTCATAATACATTTCCTTCTTATTGATATTAATGTTACAATTTGACATAGAGAACAAATTCAAATACCACTGTATTCATCGGAAAGAAAGGAAATTGTTTCAGAAAAGACAAAGGTGTTTGAAATATTAAAAATTAAACATTTTTCTCTGTAACAAAAAGGATAACAAGCTATTATTAGATTATAGCTCAAGATTATGTTTTAGATTGAACAGAGAAAACAAGGGCACGGAGATGAACTTTTGAAATCGATTATAAAATAGTATAATCAAGTTATGTATGCAGTACAGAAAATAGACTAGAATATGATTTGACATGTTCATGGATGCCAGAAATAAGAATTCCTTCACAGGTTTTTTTTTTTTTAATTTGTTTTATTTTATTTCCCTCCAGAATCAATACAGATACAAAATATTAACACATCTATTACAGCTATTTTATACAATAGTAATCAGTGAGAGAGAAAAAAAATCAATCAAAAAATTTAACAAATCTACAATTGACATAAAGTGTACATTGACTTGTACCATATTCATAAATATATACACTTACGTCCAATCATAGTTATACACCTATACATAAAACCAATATACATAGAATATAACTATAACATATGCTTATCTAAAAGCATAAAAAAGATTTGCTTGAATAGAAAATATAATATTAGTTTAGAGAAAACCACCCCATTTCTCTGGAGGATAAAAAACAAAGAAAAAACACCCAGCACAAAAAGTGTAAGTTGGGATTAAAGAGAAAATAGGGAACATTTAGAAAGAGTTGACAAAGTGACATAAATAAAGTCATGTGACAAAGTGAATTTGAAGAAGAGAGAGTAGGATGGTGATTGGGAATCGGAAGATTAGCCTCGTTTAGACCAAATGAATTTGTAACGTAAATGCGTCACTATTTTAAAAGTTTTGATTCTTTTGAATGTAAAAAAAGAATGACACCTACCGAATTTGAAATCAATGTTCCATAGTTAAACAAAACACAAACCACACGCGTAAAACATGGTTCAGAGGGAAAAAATTAATATTTTGTGTTTTGATTTTAATGACAGCTGCACACAAATTTTGAATTTTAAACAAAACGAAGAAGTAAAAATAGAATTTTCACATTTAACAAATTTCACTGTAAACTGTTGACAGCAGCATAGATATCATTTTTAAAAATTACTTTTTTTACTTCAAATTAATTAAAAACGAAGCGAGAATGTTATCTTCCAATTTCGTTTACCCTTTACGCATCTTTTCTCTTGCTCTTTGATTTTAATATTATTTGGTAATTTTATGTAAACGCAATTTAAATTCAAAGATCCCACATTACGTGGGAAAACTCTTTTTCTTTTTTCAATCTTAATAAAAACCAATAACCAACGCGCATTCGCAACGCAAAGAAAATTTTTAAATAATATAAAAGGAAACTAACCTTTAATAAACGTTCAGGGAGAAAATAAACATTTCTCAAAAATTAAAATTCTTAAGTTTCCTCTCTCTCTCTCTCTCTCTCTCTCTCTCTCTCTCTCTCTCTCTCTCTCTCTCTCTCTCTCTCTCTCTCTCTCTCTCTCTCTCTCTCTCTCTCTCTCTCTCTCTCTCTCTCTCTCTCTCTCTCTCTCTCTCTCTCTCTCTCTCTCTCTCTCTCTCTCTCTCTCTCTCTCTCTCTCTCTCTCTCTCTCTCTCTCTCTCTCTCTCTCTCTCTCTCTCTGTACTACTATATTTAATACGATGAAATCTTTCTTATTTTCTAACAAATACGTTGTAAAAATTAAATTATTTGTGAAAATTCGATGCCGTATGTTTTTCGGACATATCTGTCCCTTGAGTTCAATAAAATTAGTTTTTCCAATGATGTCTGTCTGTCGTTGTATTAAGTCTGGAGCGCTCTACAGCCTAAACACGTGAGTGGATTTTAATCACACATTTGGTATGTACATATATTTTGACCATCTGTGTGGATGTTTTTTTTTTTTTTTTTTTGATAACTCATAATATAAGGGAAGTTACCGTTAGAAAACAAATACAAAATTTTTTGAAGAAAATCGACTCAAACGATTTCGACAATTTTCCTCAAATGTAGCATCTAACGAACCAAACAAAACTTATAAAAATGGCCGTTCGTGAGTTAGCGCTAACAATATTTATAAAACACCGTGAGGCTGTATTAAAATATATAGTTTCACAATATTGATTCAACCGATTTCGTCAACCTCTAATAAAAATGTTGTAATATTGAGCCTAAATTGTGGCTAAATCGTGAGTAAAAAATTTTATTATTTTTCAAAAATAATTTTCTAAAAACAAAAATATACTTTACCGTCGTCTTAATGATTGGTTTTTGTACTCGTGAGTTTAACACTTAACTAGCTTCTAGGAACTAGGAAAGTCGGAGCACAATACCAGACCTCCACTCATTCAGACAGGTGGAGCAATGTAGCAGCACACCTCTACCACCACAAAACCTTTCCTCACCACAAGCTGCCAGACGCTGAAACTTCTGGACATGCTCCCATGGTACTCATGTTGGAAAGGTTGCCTAAGTCACGCTTCATGAGTCACCGTCGGGTCGCTACCCCCTCTACCTCATCACCTACCGAGGGTGACGTTCGTTATACACCTACATGGGATAGGGTAAGCCACCAGCCGAGACTGTATGGCACTGTGTGTAACATTGTAAATGATTGGTTTTAACGAAATACCACATGTATTTAGGGTATCACAAGTGAAGTAAGTTTAGACTCTTTATTTTTAAAAACAGCGCCAATGGTACATTTTTACTTCATGATTGACAACTATCGAAATATTTGTTGCAACGATTCCTTTGGATTGATATTTAGAATGGGCGACGGAAAATAATGCAATGTGCTCTGTTTATTTAATTTGTAACAGTGATGTCATCGACGTGTTCTTAGAAATCAATAGTTGAGATGTGTCATGTGTAATGGAAGTACTGAGGTTTGACTATGTTAATAACTGCTTTATATGCGAGTTGAGATCCCCAGTTTTGTCTCAGTCAAATAGTAAAGTAAATTGTGTTCCAGTGTAGCCCAGCACTTTTTTCCTAGAAAACTTTTCCAGTTACAATGATACAAACCATACTGGTAGTCCGAAATTTCTATTTACTATACCCCTATTAATACTGAAACACCATAAAATAAAATATACACATCATATCTAATGTAACAAGACTGTACAGTGATTGTTGTTTTAAAGTTTAATATTTGTACTGACTGTACAGATCATTGCAATATAAGTTGTAGGATTGCATCAATTATACATGTAACAAGCAACGAAACTTTGCGATAAGGTTTGAAATTGTGTCAACATCGGAGAAGTAGTTTATGTAGTTTAATGAATTGTGCGAGCATAACAAAGGTTTTTTTTTCTTTAGAACAAGTATAAAGCAGAACATTTGGTTTAATAGGATGTCAGCAATCATATGTAAACTAAACTACCGTTTTAAAAAACTCCTTTTCTTTTAGAGAGATTTAGCATTCAAGGCACAGAATTAATATAGTATATTATTGTACTTACCCTGCTTGTGGCTTACTTATAACTATGTATGTACGTGTTTTGAACGTATGTTTCATCTTCAGAACTCGTTCTTCAGTTTGATACAAGATAACGTTGATAACGAACTGTGATACACAACCTTCACCTCAGTAGGTCCTTGAATGTGTGAATGTAGTAGATAAAGTTTAGTTTATTGTGTCTCTTGTACCTTACAAAGTTATAATCTTTTTCTAGCCTGTTGTTTTGCATTTTGATGCTTAGACTGTGAAGTTAGTATGTATGATAATTTTTTTGATGTTGTTTTATTTGTGTGATAACTAATCACAATTACTTTTAAGAATATTTGTTTTTAGTATAAGGATATCTTCAATTTCTGTTTGTTAAATATTTTCTATTATGATGGAGGGTCCAATATAGGCTTTTCCTTAGGACCTCCTACGTTTCTCTTGTGCAATTTTATTAGTGTCAGTTTTTAAAATTTTTATTTTCTTTTAAATAAGCTATTAAGAGTATTATATTATATTTTTATTTGTTGTGGTATGTTTTATTGTGAATTTTGTATTTGTTATAGTGTATAATGTTGCACATGAGAAATGAAATAAATAATAATAATAATTATTATTAATTCCGTGGTGTGCTCTCGTCACGTTCTCATTGTTTTTATGTGAGCATTTGGTGATATTTCTTAATGTATTTTAAGGAGCTCTTAAGAGCTAGATGTGAAGCTGAAACACACGTTTCGAAACGTGTTACATATATTGTTACAAGTAAACCACAAGACGGAGTAAGTACAATATTTAAGACGGGTATTATATATCTATTTATATAAAAGTCCAAACCCAGTGACTGATCACGAAATCTCTGAATCCAAGTCATGTAACCGCGCGTTCTAATTTTAACTAAATAAACAAATATGTATAGTTTTGTGTTACTGGTAATTGTATTAATGTTTTAACAACCTCTATCTAGTGATTACTGAAGATGGAATATCGACTCTGAAACGCGTCTAAGTAATGTTTTGTCTATAAATTCTCGCCTATTACTCAGTTTATCTTTACATTAGGATGATAAAATGCTAAGATTTCAGGCGGCTGTATAGACCAGTTTTGTCCTGAGTTATTGTTCTTTTTAAAGTACACTGGAATAATTTAATATAGCTATTAGCTGTTTGCAATTATAAATTAAAAAATAACTTAAACAAATAAAAAACTCGTTCATTTAAATATGTCTATTTTGTTAATTATTTAATCATGTCTGATTACTTGGAAATTTTGATACGTTGTGGTAAGGGAACATAGTACTTTGATATTAAGCAATGTAAACTGTGAAATCAAAGAGGTTACATAACAAACATTCTGCTTTTCAACCACCATCTTGAAAGAACCAATAAACAAATATTTCTCTCCGCAATGTTGCCAACTTTAACAATATTAATTTGTGTTGGCGTTGTAACAAAGCTAAAATAAATCAATAAAATTAATGTTACCTTGATTACTTTCGTCATGTGATCTTCACGTATGTAATAAGTTTACCGGTTTCGGCAGATTATAATAGTCATCATCATAATGTTAGATGCAAATATTTATTATTGTGGTTATTTCGTCGTGAAATTAACTTATTTTAATTTTAAAAGGAGTTAAATTCAGTCAAATTATCGATTTTTAGCCTCAAACTTCGGAAATTGCTAGAAGTGAATTAAAATCTAGCTCTTTGTAATATTTTAAACCCGTGTAAATTACGTTTAAAAAAAACAAAAAAAACTATAATTTGATGAAAGGGTAATACAAAAGTTAAAAATTTGTATAACATATTTGCAAAAAATATAATCTCTATTTTTAGTTTTAAAATAAGAATTTTTTAAAAACAAATTCAATAGTAAAAGAAATTTCAAGAGTTGAATTTACACGTTTAAATCTGTCCACGTCATATTATTTAAAAACTGTTCACCTTTGTTTTCAATCTTAGTTTGGGGGTTTTTTATTCAGAAAACTTAATTTGAAAAATTTTATTGAAAAATAAGAATTTGAAAATTCTTAACTTTTTTTAATTTTTATTTTACATCGTTTCGATTTATTAAGTTTTTTTTTCAGCTTTTGATTTTCTTTCCCAACTTTAGCATTTTTCAAACGGCTATCTCTGAAAAAATGAGTAGATTATTTATTGTCAAAAATTGTTTCTGCGTCATTTTTATTTATTTCACTCTTTGGTATGTAATCAATTTAATTATTTATAATGAAGATAAACATTTCTGAGTTTTGTTGTACATACACATTTTTTCATAAACAGCTTCCATAAATAATTTTCATTTTTCGATTATTAATTACCGATAATATGACAAATAATGCATCAAGACTGTACAGTGATTGTTTATTGAACAGTCATATCTTGTGTTGACTATACTGACCGTTGTATTATAATTTGTAAGATTGCATCAATTATGGAACATGTAACAAGCAACGCATCTTTGTGATAAGTTTGAATTTGTGTCACATCGGAGTTGTAGTTTATGTTGTTTAATGAATTGTGTAAAGGGTACATCTTGATTTAAGGGTAAAGCTAACAAGTGTTTTGGTTTACCACTCCTGACGTAATGGCCTTTTGCCCATGTATATAGTTAATAAAAACAATAATCTAACGAAAACCTAGCAAAGCCTTCATAAATTTTTCACTAGAAAATAGGCTTCCAAGTCTCCGGAAGTCTCTCATGGAAACATTCCACACTTTCCTTCTGTACTTTGGTTTAAGTGTTTTTTTTACTATAAAATTATGACGATTCAGGACATTACATGAATCAAAACATGAATCAAAACAACTGATATTATTGAATTTACTAACACTTTTCTTAACAAATAAGATGCATTCATTAGATATGTAAATGCATGGAAGTGACAGTTCTTTACATATCTCATGATACATATGATACACTAGCTCTTTTTTATTCCTGAAAATATCATCACTAAATATGGAATATCCTTAAAAAAATGAAGCCATATTACAAAATAGAAGATTATTTTTAGTGACCCAAATAGGCTATGTGTTTTACATTCATAGAACAATATCCTTTTATTATTTTTAAAAAGATATGAACTTTTACTTATTATTTGACACAAAATACACGAGCTGTTTTCAGCTCAAATTTTTATCAATTTGAATAAAGAAGCAATGTCAGCAGGATTCAAAGTTTTGCCTATAATATCTATTGTAGTGTTTTTCAATCTAGGTCTTCCTTTATTGGTAAGAAAGGAATACTCATTTATCAACATTTAAGCAAGTTTATTGCTAGAACATTATAACTGCAAGTTTAAAATTATATTATGTTCTCAATCACGCCTGATAAAAGCGCTGGTATCACCACCATAAAGCACCATGTGTATTATTGAAATTAATAATAAGATAATAAATTATAAACAATGAAGGTCCAATGTCGATTCCTGTGAGACACCATTATTGAAATATATAATAATGGGTTAGGAGTGGGGGAAACGCCTCGAGGTAGTATATATTTGTTGTCGTTGTATTTAGTATGTAGTGTACCTCTGAAGATGATAGCAGAACTATCGAAATGTACATAAGGTAATATAAACGCATTATACAGTTTTGTGTAGTTGTGTTATTTTGTGGTTTGGGTTTTTTTCCCCTGTTCATATCATTATTGACTTTTCTAACATTGAATAAATAAAATTGTTTAGTTTCTCTGAGAGTTTATTTATGATACAGAGACTATTTTCTGTTTTCTATGTTGACTTAAGGTCACTTCGCTAAAAATGGGGGAAAAAATCTTTTTTTTCCATTTTGTAGTTCAAAATCTCCTTTTTAAAATGGTATGAAATTTTTATGTATTAAATCATATTAATGTGCTAAAAGCAATATTTCCCATGATAGGTTTTTCCTTGTGCATTGTAATTTTGAAGTTATACTATCTGTAGACTACTATACTAACGCATTTTAAAACATTACATGACTTATGATGACTGAAACTAAATTGTTTAAACGTATCAGTTTTACGTGTTGGCTAACCTGAGTTATTCATCTGAAAGCTACAGCTGTTTGAATCTTGTCTGTTTAGAAACAAATTGTGATTTCTTTTGTTTTTGCGAGAGCCAAATTTGTATTTAGTGATTTTCTTAATAATTTTACTCATGAAATATAGTATTTTAAAATGCCAATATCTAAACTTATTTCCAAGAAAAGATAATATTGGGAAAATAAACCTAGGTTTACCGAAATACAATGTACAGCAGTCTAACCTACAAAACAACAGCTCTAGTCCTACATCTTCTTCAACAAGAATGACTTGAGTATAAAAAGTAAACATGATTTTCAAGGTGACATGATTGAGGTTAGTCAACTAGAGAAATCTTAGAGGGCAAAATTTGGAGTGCAAGACAGCGGCCGGTTTTCCAACTTTTTCAACTTTATTTCGCATGTACAATATTTTGTTTTTGTTTGTTTTCCGACCAGTTAGGTAATCTCTGGAACTAAATGTGATATCAATTTGATTTTTTCCATTAGTTAATTATACTCTACAACTGGAAACTAAAAAAAGGAAATATAATAATATATTGTTTTATTAAAACATTTATTTATCATCATATTGATAGTCTAGAACACCGGATATGCTTGAATAACTATTTGTTATCTTTGACTTACCGCCAGCAATCCTTGATTAGTTCTTTTTTCAGTTTATATTGTCATATATCTCATTACACTACACGTGTTTCGGACATTATCGTCCATCGTCAGGTGATAACACTTAATTAAAATACCTGACGATGGACCATAATGTCCGAAACACGTGTAGTGTAATGAGATATATGACAATATAAACTGAAAAAAGAACTAATCAAGGATTGCTGGCGGTAAGTCAAAGATAACAAATATTTATTTATCAATTTAAAACAAGTTAATTTTTTAATTTAATGTTAAATGATGAATTAACATGATGGAATTCCATGATAATGGAAATAATGAGATGATTATTTAATTCCACAAAACAGCTTTAATTGCGACATATGTTTCGCCGTTAGGCATTTGTGAATACATAGGTCAATCCGGAAGGTCAGTTAAGAATAGAGTTAAAGAACATGTACTCAGTTGGAAGTATGGCAAATCTAATTTAAATTTTGCAAATCATTTATTAGACACAGGACATAATTTTGATCCTAAGTTAAACGTTAAATTTCTGCATATGGAACAAAAAAGTAGGAATCTCAAAACCTGGAATGTTTAGAAATCAATAGATCAATTTTAAAAAACCATACTTCCAACTTAAATGAACATCTTAACTCATAAACACTATTGAGATCTATTATGTAACCTTTGTTTTCTAAAACACCCCCACTCCCATCCCACAGGTTAGATGATTGACCTTTCTTTTGTCATTTCTCAACCCCTTTACTCTTCTAACCTTTCCTTTTATCTCACATTTTTAGTTTAGACTTGTTTGTTTTCAATTTAGTTGCTTGAAAATGCCTAACGGCGAAACATATGTCGCAATTAAAGCTGTTTTGTGGAATTAAATAATCATCTCATTATTTCCATTAAAACAAGTTGTTGTAAGGAAGTAAAACAAATTTCAGAATTGTAAATTTTACGTTGGAATACATTTGACAATTTTCTTGTATGCAGAAAATCATATTCTGTTGATAGAAAACACAACTGTATAATACCTCTTAAGAAAATTAAGAAAAATGTACGTTTTTTAAGATGTAAAAGGATAGAATCCCATCATTTCCTAATCCACATATTCCATAGAATACAAGATTTTCCAAAGGAATTATTTCTTCAAGGAATATTTCGAAAACAAAACGATCACTTTTAATAATTTTCAATTCCTGTAGTAGCGAGAATTGTAAACTATTAATTATTGTTAAGAATTACTTATATATAGCCTGCAATGAAATGAAACCGTACATCACGTTATTACTTAAAGCTCAGTTTACAGGATTAAAATGTTTGTGTAAATTACAATTAAATAGAACCGACTACGAAGCTTATGGAAATGAGAGGGACAGGTCATGGCACGGAAATTATTCGATCTTTGATATTAATTTAACTTATGTTTTTAAATCTATTATTTGTAATATGTTCGGAAAGTACACTTATTTAGCAGAGATTAAAAAATAATTAAATTAACCATTAAATAAAACTAAACTCATATTTATTATGTTGTTAATCTTAATTAATAATAAGTTAAAACACTTATAAAAAAACGTGTTGGATGTTTAAAACAAATTTATTTGAATGGGTTTTACTAAAATAATAGTTTCAACATTCAAACATGCTCACGGATTTGGGTCTTTATTATTCACAATTCATTGATCAAAGTGGGTAAAGTCGATTTTGAGAGATTAAAAATTTTGTAACAGTTCTATTTGTTTTTAGCGATAACTCATAAACCGGCATGATTAGAGGGGCGCAGACCAACACGTTTTGTATTGTTACTTAGAGGTTGCATTTGAGTAAAATTTGATCAAAATCGCAATAGAATATTTTGAGAAAATCCTAATTTAATGTTTTTTCTTTTGATAGGTACCGCCAAATTTTAAGTTATTTTAAAAATAAAAAAAGTCCTAAAGTACTCCCAAACTAGAAAATTTGATTAAAATCGTTTCATTTGATTGAACTAGAGAGAATAAATACAACAAACAACAGACAGATAGAAAAAAAGATAACCATCATTTAAAAAACCCTCAAAAAACTACATAATATTTTTAACGAAGAACATAACTTTCTATATGCTACATTTATGTGAGTTTAAAGAATTAGCAGTATTTCGTCTACTAGCAGCAATTATAATGGGATTAAAGTAAAATTTTATAATTATTATAGTTTTCTTTAATATTTTCAAGATAGTGTTTGAAACGGTTTTGATACTCTTTACCTGAGAAACCAATATTGTGATTTGCGACATGTCCATATTGGTTGTCGTCTTGGAAGTGGTTACTATCATTTATGACGGCACACTACGAAACCTGTCCCTCAAAACAGCCCCAAAATGTGATTCTCAGTATCTCAGTAACATATAAAGCCTTTTATATCAGTCATACAACTATAAATTTTCAATAATTCTTCAATTTATGATTCATAAAGAACAAAAATTTATTAATGTTGACTGTTTTCAACTAATAGAGCTTTAAAGTAGTGTTTTACTTCCTTTATATATATATATATATATATATATATATATATATTAACAATTTAAAAGGTTTGTTTTCTACAAATTATAGTTTGAATGTTCATAAATAATTTCCCAGCTATTACATCAATTTACCTTACGATACAAAATTAACATGTTACACTTTCTTCCTAACAACAATTTAAAAAAGAAGGGTGGTTAGCAGACAGGTGTACCAACTCACAGAGTACAAGAGCTATCACAAACACATTAGCTCTCTCACATTAACACTGGCTTTATATTAAACGTTTTTCTCTCCCTGTCCTTTGGTTTGTAAAGTGATGATTATTTTATAGTATCTATTTTTTTCTTGATGCTTAAAGGCAAAAACCTCTCGGTCATTATATATATATAAGGAAGAAAAGAATATAAATTACGAATACTAACCCTAGAATACTCTAAGAGCGTTAGGTTGGAAAATAACATTAGTTAATCAAGAGATAAGGAAAAATATAGGAGAGGGATCTAACACAAGAACACAGGGATAAAGCATGTACATCCAGCTAGATTCCTCGGGATTGTCCAGCCTGTACTCACTGTAATGAACCAATGAGGGTTTATTGTGTCTAAGAAAATGAATAAGTAATAAAACTGTGTTTAAAGGTTTGAAGGTAGTTTAACGTTTACAAAAGTTCAGATATGTCTGAAATGTTAGGTATTGTTTTACTGTTCTAGTTTATATTGGAATTTGAATGTTGCAATAACATTAGGTTCAAATAAAAATAACACAATATATTTTAATTACACTTATTACAAATTTAATTCCTTGAATGTTATATAGTATTAAATTCGCTCCCTATAATGTCAGTGTATTACCTGCGTTAAACGTATTATTACATTCAGTTTGAGGTTATGTTTAAAACTCGTTGCTTGTAATCTAAATTATCACTGGGTTCTACAAAGGTGAATTCGCTACAACCTTGAGTTGAACTCTCCTTAAATTATTATGAGTTAATCCTATATAAAACAAGTCATATACATGAGACGGTTTTATGTGGTGTTCTTCACAAAAGTGGTATTACTGTTCGAAAGTTAGGTTAAAACTACAATAAATGTAAAAAAAAAAAAAAAATGTTAAACTTCAAACACAATTTGCAATACAGCAACGCTATCTGTAATATTTCAAAACTACTGTTCCTAATACAAACTTCAAAATAAATAATTATTTTTATTTATAAAACATAACCTAAAATACATATCTATATTATTTTGTGTGTTACACGAAATAAGATAACCGCTCTAAAACCACGCTTTTCTACTTAGATGGATAGAAAAAGTGAGGTTTTAAGTAAATAAATTCCAGTCAAAAGTCTGGAATCACATATTTTCAAAACAACTTTTATGGTTTACAGGTGATTAATTTATATTTCTTTTCACACGTTAAAGAGATTTTTTTTTATAGGATGATCGTTTATTTCGGTCATTTGGAATAATTCGTTAAACATTTAACTTTATGTTTTTAATTCTGGAAAATGACTACATAACCTCAAAAAATAAGACAATTCACATAAAATAAGATATAGTTCACAATCTCTATGTAGTGTTCTAGTTGAGACTTATTATCCAATAAACTGTGCATTTAGAAGATAATCATAATCGGCAGAGAGTTTTCTAAATAATTTTCTCTTGAACACTAGTTGTCTTTTATATGAAATTTGTACAGTGAGAGACTTTGAGAAGAGAAATACAGAATATGGACTTCTAAACTAAAGATATTCTTTAGAAGAGAGTACAGTATATAAATCAAACGAAGGTGGAGACAAATTGCTTTGCAAATTGGAAAGGAGCAATAGCAGGTCCTTGCATTTCAGTTAAATAAATAAAGTAACAAATGGAACATCTGTCAACACTGTAGGCGTATTGTCTATTTGTTGTACCGTACTTCCAAAGATTTCCACACAATCATTTTATTTTAAATTATTTATTCAATTCATTTTAACTGTGTCTGTTTAAACCTGCATACATACATTTATAAATTTCAAAAAAGGTGGACGTTTAAAACAATTCTACGTAATTCCTTTTTATAGTTATTTATTGTTTATTTATTCAACTGATGATTAGCATGTCAATGCCAAAGTAATGGTCAGTAAACGAATAGACACAAAACAAACATAAAACATAATTCATGTCTCGTCATATCCTATGATACTAAGCTCTAATATTAAGATACTAGACTATTATATTAAGAATCTAGACTATGATACTAAGATCATAGATATTATTATGAAACTAAGTAGTGAAGCTATGATACGAAGATACTAAGATAACTTGGGTAAGATCCTGAGATACTATGCTATGAAATTAACTTACTAGGCTATAATACTAAAATAGTAGGCTATGCTACTAGGATACTAGAGTATAACAACAGATAATTGTATATAATTCTAAGATACTTGGCTATAATAATGAGATACTATGCTATGATACTGAGATACTAGGCTTTGATTCTAAGATAATATGTTATGATACTAAGATATAAGGCTGTGATACTAAAATAATAGAATATGATAAAAAGATATTGGGTTATGGTACTAAGTTATTTATTCTATGATACTAAGTTACTTATTTTATGATACGTAGATACTAGGTTATGATACACAAGTTAATAGGCTATGATACTTAGGTAGTAAGCTATCATACTTAGAATCTAGGGTATGGCCCTATGACACTAATCTATGTTGTTAACGAAATTTGACCTTTAAAACCTTCTGTATATTTTTTACGACTTTTAAATTTAATTTTTCATATAAGATTTTGAATAATTTAACAAACTATAAATTTCAGTGCACAATTAATAGTTTCACCTTAATGAATAGAATAACTGTGTCTCTAACATTTAAATATTTATCAAAAGCAAAACTAGAGAAACGTGTACCTTATTAGAAACATTACTAGACTTCGATATATCAAGATTAATTCATTATGGCAAGAAACAAACCAATGCAGTAAACGCCACTAATGGAAGCTTTAAGAGGGCTTCCAATTGTATTGTATTTAAATATCCACTTAAAGCGTATTTAAATTGTAAATTATGTGAAAACATAAAAGATACATTGCTTAGTACTCTTTATTTACAATTAAAAATAAACTTGTGTCACATTACAGGTTGAAACATTTGATCTGTTTAGGATATGAATCGGATATGAATCTCTTTAGCTTGTACGCGGACAACATTATGATATTATTTAGGACGCTAAATACTAGTTTACAATTGCACGAAAGGTTTTCAGAAAGCAATCAACACGTAATATTGAATATTTACACTAGAAATTTAACATTTTTAATGTATATAAAATTCTATTGTCTATCTCAAATAAATAAATTACGTAATAAATAAATATTCATTGTTTGCAAAAAAATAGCTCCTTCGCTTTGGTGTTATTTTTTCCTTATAATTATTGTGAGACAAACTGAGGGCTTCGACGTAAAAAAAGGTTAAGAAGAGGCTGATAGACTGGTTAAGGCTTATAGATATATAGAAACCAATTGGGCTGTAGGTGTCTTAGGTTATAACAACGACGAATAGATGCATAAAATCAAAATACCAGCAGATATAAGATAGTTTTGCTAAGCTTAGTAAAATCCTCAGATTGAAGATTTTATCACCTTCTCGATTCGGTGATATCTCACTACATTTAAAGAAAACTTACAGGTCACTTTGGTCGTACGATGTATTTACAAAGAATTGGGTCATACTAAAGAGATCCTGTTTGGGGTAGTTACTGAAAAAAAAATTCTATTTAATCTTTGGCTGTGTAACACTTATTGACAAAAAGATAACATTGTTTTTACTTGAAACTCTTGGTGACCTCCTGCATGAAGAACAAGTTAGTAGACTAATAAAACACGTTGTAGAGACAAATTTACAAAACTAGGCACTATGATGTCACTAGGCACTAGGATGTCACTAGCACAATAACAAATCGCAGAGAAAAATTTACAAAACTAGGCACTAGGATGTCACTAGGCATTAGGCACTAGGATGTCACTAGGCACTAGGCACTAGGATGTCACTAGGCACTAGACACTAGGAAGTCACTAGGCACTAGGCACTAGGATGTCACTACACACTAGGCACTAGGCACTAGGATGTCACTACACACTAGGCACTAGGCACTAGGATGTTACTACACACTAGGCACCAGGAACTAGGATGTCACTAGGCACTAGGATGTCACTAGGAACTAGGATGTCACTAAAACTAGGATGTCACTAGGAACTAGACACTAGGCACTAGGCACTAGGAGTCACTAAGCATTAGGCACTAGGATGTCACTAGGCATTAGGCACTAGGATGTACCTAGGCATTATGCACTAGTATGTTACTAGGCACTAGGATGTCACTAGGCACTAGGCACTAGGATGTCACTAGGCACTAGGATGTCACTACACACCAGGATGTCACTAGGCACTAGGATGTCACTAGGCACTAGGATTTCACTAGGAACTAGGATGCCACTAGACACTAGGCACTAGGATGTCACTAGACACTAGGATGTCACTAGGCATTAGGTACTAGGATGTCACTAGACACTAGGCACTAGGATGTCACTAGGCACTAGGCACTAGGGTGTCACTAGGCACTAGGCACTAGGATATCACTAGACACTAGGCACTAGGATGTCACTAGCACAATAATCGTATTTCCTCTATGTAACAAAATATTTTAATGCCCTTTATTACTGTTCGAACGCAATCTACCAAATAAATATGTGAGAGAGTCAATCTAAACATGTCAAACCTTCTCTCAGAATTGGAAAAATATATTTTACTTCTACCTAATTCAAAGTTTATCACAAAACAATTCCTTGAATATAAAAATATATAGGCCTATTTAATCTTTATTTAATTTGTAAATCTTTTTTCATTATGTTTCGTAACACGTTCTGTATAATTGGATCAATCATTTTAAATCACAATTTTTAATTTAATTTTACTTAAATTATCTAAGTATAAAATATTCTATATATTGCCAATTAATGTGCACTGTTCCACAAGATAAACGCGTCTCATTATGACTTTAGTTTACTACAAGTTTATATTAATTAAAACTCAGGTTGGATTGGCCGAGTAATTTGTTAAGTTTGAAATTAAAGTTAACTGCATTGAATCTAGCCTCGTGGTGGAATTGTCAATTACATATGTAATACAGGGTAAGAAATGTTCAGGTGTACAAAACTGTCTTAGTATGAAGTATAGATTGTTTTCGAAAAAACCATATAATAAAGTAGGAATAATCGGAGTGTTCATAATCTACTTGTATTTATAATATAAATTTAAGACCATGTGAATTCTATATAAGCAATTATTTAATTTATTTTCTTTATTAAATATTATTAAACAAATAGTATTTACAATTGAATAATTATTTTGTGCAGTACTATTTATAAAAATACATCATTCTTGTATTTCGAAATAATAATATTATTTTCATTATTTGCTTCAACAATGTATTCTAAAAATGAAACGATTAGTTTGTGATAACTAAAAATATAAAGTGAATGAAATCGATACAAACACTTTCAAAATGTTTTGTATGTATGTATACGTGATTCTGTATACAAAGTGTATAATACTATAACGTGGCAATGAAAATTTCACTTCAAAAAATGAATAAACTTTTAAAATATATTTAATTATTATTTTTCGAAACGACATTCATATGATGCCTTAATATTAAAAAAAAAAATTGCATTAGATGCAATTATTAATTGCATATAAATATTAAAAACTTTAACCACCCTCCTCTCTAAATAAAAAAAAATGAAAATTAAATTCAGTGTCTCAGAAGGAGCATTTTAAAATTATAATTTTACTCCCCTTTATTCATTGATGACTTGGTAAACATTTGACAGCGAAGATTATGAAAAAAAAAAAAAATCAAAA
The DNA here is from genome assembly GCA_963513935.1 of Aphrophora alni. Taxonomy (NCBI): domain Eukaryota; kingdom Metazoa; phylum Arthropoda; class Insecta; order Hemiptera; family Aphrophoridae; genus Aphrophora; species Aphrophora alni. Next base: position 2,754,011 of record OY740778.1, on the reverse strand, counting down.
GAAGATTAGGAAAGCGTAGTCAAGCTACAATTATCTACGTAAATTACCAAAACTAGTAATATGTTACGTCTTCCATTTTATTTCTATTTATAATAACCTTAAAGTGATAAATTAAACGTTGCTTTTAACTCATTGGAAATTTTTCCTAGGGGCTTAAAATATCTAGAACCAAAAACGTGACGTAGACATATTTGTATTATTTCCCCCTACTTTCTAAATAATGTGGAATGTAAATTTATAGAGTATATCTCCAGAACAAAAGTTTAACAAGGTTATTCTCACAATACAACTCATTTTCTTAAGGTCATTTTATTCTCTCAAATCGCAATGCCTTTGTTGTATACTTATACAATACTCTAGAATAATATTAAGTATTGTAGAGTGTACACAGACTAAATGTCTTGTCATTAAACGCATTGTTAGACACGTCCAGTATTAGAGTATAATATCTTGCATTACGTATTTCATTGTAAAGAATAGGTCATATGTCTTAAGGTTTATTTGGTAAAAAGGTTTTATTAACGTACAATGACTTTATCAGTTGAAAAATGTGTACAGAAAATGTAGTGTCATGTATCTTGCAAAACATCATATCTGTCATCTTTAACAACAATTGATTCTACCGACATCTTGGGATTATGCAGAGTGAGTGAAACAAAAATTTGAACCTCTCTTTTATTTAAAGGATTAAATAAAGCAATAAAGCTATAGTTTCAATACTATTTTAATAATAAAATGAGCTACAACTGTTCACTTTTTCTTATAATGATACCATTGAAATAGTTAAATATTGTAAATTATCTTCTATCAACAGAACTAGTTATAAAATCTTATTTCAACTAAATTTAATCGTAAAGTCGCCTTTTATTTAAAAAAAAACCTAAGGAAAATGTTGGTTAATAATAAAGATAAAAAAGAAATGTTAGAAAATAGTGGAGTTTATAAAATATCTTGTCAAGATTGTGACTCTGAGTACATAGGTTAATCAGGTAGATCTATAAAAGTTAGAATTAAAGAACATGTAAATAGCTGGTAACATGCCTATAGAAACTCTAAGATTGCTAATCACCTTTTGGACTCTGATCATAATTTTGATCCGAAATTGAATGTTAAACTCTTACATATAGAAAATAAAAGCAATAGATTAAATAATTTAGAATGTTTAGAAATAAATAGATCTATTTCCCTTAGGCCTATTTTCAACTTAAATGACCAAATTGTATTAAATTCTTCACCCTTTCTAAAACCCATCCTTAAGATAGTTCATCAACCTTCATCTACCTGCTAGGTCATCCACCCTACCTTTCCTGAATACTCTTATTGTATTTCAGTTTCCTGTTACTTGTGTATGTATAAATAGTTATTTTGCAAATTATCAGTTGCCCGATGATGCTGCTAGGCGAAACAATTATAGCTCATTTTATTTTTAAAATAATTTTGAAACTTTAGCTTTATTGCTTTATTTAATCCTTGAATATGGAATTTCAACAAGAAATATCTGCTCTTACATTAAATATCTCTTTTATGTTGTTAATAATTAAGATAAGTTTTGTGATAATAGTCCTTGTAGTTACGAGCTGCTTCTATAAAACCATGTTTATTTGAGACTTGAGTGGTTGGTAGTAGGGCAGTGGGTAGTCAAAAATTCCAAATGGGACATACGGTAATGAGATGCATCATTTTGAAGAGACAAATTAAGAAGTGAAATAAATTTGTTTGTATCACCGTTAACGTGATTGATTGAGTTAGCTAAAAAGGAAATTGAATCTCTTCACTTTAACTTATTTTCAAGTGAGAATCTTCATATGCAGAACAGTTTCAAATTACAATAAACACACGTGTCTGACACTAAGGTTATTCAACTTGAAGTTAGCAAACTATACAGGAGAACTGGACTCTGTAAACTCAAAGAGTTTCAAGGAGAAATGCACAATAGAAAAAAGGAACACCAATCAGAAAAAAAAGTTCGCGAATATCAACCTATGAACTAAAACGGAAATACAAAGCTAATTTGAAATGATTAAGGTGCTTTAAAACTCGTGGTCAGTCTTTCAACAATAATCAAATAACAAGATGTATTCTAAAATAAAATTTGTTAGGAATAAAAATTTAAACAAGTTCATAAATAAAAATAATGAGTGTATTTCAAAGGCAAGGTAAGTCATAAAAATCATTATGAAAAGTGTTAAATGAAAATTCAGAAATTAAATCAATAATAATTACCGATAAAGAAAGGTGAAAGGTGTGTGAAGTAAAACTTAAATTGTACGAACGTAAGCACAGCTTATTATGTAAGTAGTGAGTAATTTAAAACATTTATGTAAGGGAGCTCTTAAAACTAAAATAGCTTAATTAATACTAAAACAAATTACCATAAACTTAAAGTCAAACAACAAATCAGATCCACAATAACCGAAATAATTTAAATAAATTATTTGTAACTAACGCTAGGTTAAAAAAATTCGAAACTCATTTAGAATAAATTAGCTGAAATAAGGATTACGATAATTTCCAAACAATTAAAAGAGCTAGGGAAAAAGTGTGTTAAAATTAATGTAAATATCTTATAGAAATTACAAATGCATTGCTTTAAGGAATATAAAAATACTTCATTATATTAGAGTGAGTATGAAATTGTATATAAGATTGTAACAAAACTCTTTAAAACAAAATGAATTTTTGTATAATTAAATGTTAACCGGGCTGTATAGAAAACATGGCAGTTCTTTCTATCGCAAATCTGAATATTTTTAATAATGATCAATTCAGTAAATTCTAGTAAGTTAGATAAGTATTGATATTTAAGGTTAATAAATTTTAACAATAAGTCTTGAAATACTTTTAAATTAAAACAAGATTATAATTCATTTAAACAAAATAATAATAACAAGTTAATCTCGTACACTTATTTAAAACACTGAGTCAGATAAATAATATCACAGTCAACCTGTAGTGATTCGGGAAATCGAATCTGCTGAACCCCCAACGTTCATAAGTCTTACGAGGTAAAAGGATAGTATACAAATTCTTACAGGTGGTGCGCCTTTAACTTTGCCTTTTTTGGCCCCTTAGAAGAAGAATTTTGTATGTTTAACTTCTTTACTTTAAACTGATTTTAATAATAATGGTAATTAACACATGGAAAAAAACACAATCCTATCAATCGGGTTTAAACCTTCAAAATCCAAAACCTGTAACAGTTCACTAGTCCTGAGATAAGTGTGCGTTCTGTAAACGAATCTGTCCCGCTCCCCCTCAGGAAGTGAAATTGACTTAACATTTTAAAATAGAATGTACGGTTATGTGAGAAATGTACGGTTCATTTAAAAGGTCTTGACGAGAACAAACAAATGACATTTAAAGAAGTGAAAATCTCACCAATTTAACCAATAAAACGACCAAAATGTGATTTTATTAATTATGTTTTAAAACCTAACTTGATCTTGTGTTAGTCCAAGGTTAAGATATTCCTTTCAATATAAACCTTATATATTCAAGGCAAGTTTTTCTGTGTTTAAAATTTACATTATTGTTTCTTTGTGTTGTTGTTTTGATACATTATTAATGCGCAACGACATTATTTCTGAACTGTCATAAAAGTTTCGTTGCACATATGTAAAGGTAAACACTAATATTCGACTAATGTAATACATTAACACACAAATTTAAGTTATGGTAATTCTACAAATAATAATATGCTAAAAAATGTTTAATTTAGTCTGGTAATTTAGACACGACCAAAACAGCAAGTTAAAACGGGTTGAGTACTAAAGTACTGATATTATCTACTGAAATGCTCGAATCTTTCAAGTATTTAGATTTAGAAGGATTTATAATGAATTAGGGTGGATCAATCAGAATATTCAACTTTCTTCAGAAAAATCCAGATGGTCTTAGGTTCTTTGATTTTTCCCTGACTGAATTTTGTTTTCTTAGGTCCCTTACTGTATTAGAATGTTCAAAGGTTATGAGTGTCTTTTTTTATATCTTATTTTCTCAGTTTGATAAAAGTTAAGAAAATAAATTTAAATTTAATATGGGGGGGGGTAAGAGGTCGAATACCCAGTACTCATAGGTGAAATTAAAATTAATGTTTTATAGGGTTTTTAGTTTGATTTGTTGGTTTTATGGTAAGGGACATTTTATAATCTGTTTTTGTCAAGGCTATTTGAGTGTAATCCTGATTATGGTTTTCGCGTTAAAAAAATTATCTCATTTTGCACAGACTACTTCAACTTATTAGTAAGTTAAATTTAAGGTTATGTTTACATTTCTGTGCAAAAGAAATGTATTTCAGCAGAGTTGTAGGTTTTAATTATATAAAGGCTTATTTACAACTGAGGTTTTGTAACCAGTGATATACAACACAAGTTATCTAAATGAGCAGTTTTTATGTGACTTTGTGAACCATATTCCTCTACGAAGATTATTTAATACTTGAAACTGTAATAAATATCGAGTCCGCTAAAGTGCAAATACATATGTCTACTATACGGTAAGGTTGAGCTCCTAATACGAACTTTATGATAAATTAATATTTTTATTTATAAAACAAACTATAACACGTATTTATATTATTTTGCGTGGCTTACATTAAATCAAAATCACACATATAAAATAAATACGTACCTGACGAAAGAAGTGGAGATTTTTAAGTATGTAAAGAATGAGTCAAATATTTGGAATCACTTATTTATAAGAAAACTGTTTTTGTTGAAAGTTCCAATAATTTGTAATTGTATGCACTCACTAAAGGGCACTCTTTGATAGGGTCATTGTTTTTTTCCCATTTTGTATTAACCGTTTCAATACAGTTTATGTTTTTAAAGAACAAGGGTGTCTGGTGATCCATAGTTTTAGTTCTGAATATTATCCCACCTCAAAAGCCAACAAAAAATATATTGCCCACATTTTGTATTTAATATTCAATCTGGGAGTTGTAGACATAAATAATGAATAACGTCGTACAGAGAGAGTATCGTATTTTACAAATATCTCTTGAACACTAGTATTTTTATTCGATTTGGACAGTAGGAGACAGAGAGTGTGAGAGAGAAAGCAAGGGACAACTAATGTAGACATATAATCAAAGAAGATAGAATAAAGTTTCCTAAACTGAAGATGTTACTTGTAAGAGAGTGCAGTATATAAATCGAACGGAGTTTGAAACAAATTGCTTTTCAAATTGATAAGGAGCAATACCAGGTCCTTACATTTCAGTTAAATACATAAGGCAACAATGGAACATCTGGCAACACTGTGTTTTGTAAAAAATCTTCATACAAACGTTTGATTTGAAATCAAATATTCAATTCATTTTAACATCTGTATAAAACTGTATATATTTCTAAATTTCAAAATGGAGAAAGTTTGAGACAATTTTTCGTAAATCCTTTGTGTCTATGAAATATGTTCAACTGATGATTAGCATGTCGATGACAAAGTCATGGTCAGTAAATAAACAGACACAAAATAAACATGAAAAATAATTCACGTCCTGGCATGTCAGAGTGTTCTTGTGAAGAATTGTTCACAGGAATAAATATAAAGTTTTTAAATGTATAACGGTTCGAGAGATATTAATGAAACATTCTTAGTTGAAATATAAAATAATAATTGTTAAATAATGATGTATAAATTGTACTTATAATAGAAGGGAAATAATTAACATAAATATAAATACATTGTTGTAAAACAATGCCAACAAATTACGGTTAAAGAGAATGTTGATTGTGTAATTAGACTTTCTGAAAACTAAATGTCGTAGTGGATCGTGAATTTTAAAGAGATTTGATTACTGTTAATTAAAAATATTTATTATTTTTAATTGAATTGGATTTTATATACCTTCATTTTACTTTTAACGAAATCCCAATCACGGCAAATTTGCTTCCTAGGTAAGCATAGTTAAATCGATGAAAAATTGAAATTGTAAAACTTAAATGAATATTTTACTTATCGTGACGTAGAAATAGGTTTAGACCACGTCCCTTCCTTCCTCATTCTGTATCAAAGGGTGCCAAATTTTACTTACAAAGTTAGCTATTGTTGTCCCACAAGCTTTCTTTGAGTGTCAATGTTGTATCTAAACCTGTCCGAAAATAAAAGGACCTTATGCTGACTTTTTCGTATACAGTACTACGTTATGTGAGAAGGAATCGAAAGTATAAACTACATTTCGACCAAAACGTTCCCGCACAATAAATATAGCTACATTTTACAATTAATTACGAATCATAAATGTCCTACAAAACAACTTGGAATCACTTTGCATATCTTACAATTTGTATATTTTTGTTTAATAAACACACAAAAGTCGTAAAAAGTGTAAAACTAAACATTTCACAAAATTTTGTTTATTAAATACATTTATCTGTAAATGGTAAAAGATAAATGGTTTTTAAATGACAAATAAATGTGATTAACTCTAGAGATAGAACGTGAGGGATAAAAAGTTAATGTCTATCATTAGATGAATGTGTTACGTCATTTACGTCTTCACTTAGACTGCAACGAGTGGAAAGAAGTAGATTACCCCATGATGACAATGTTCATAAGAAATATATTAGGTTCGAAATGCATGATGTGCATATAGGATAAAAAAGAAATTTAGATTTTAAAAAGTTAATATCGACCCTAAAATTTATGATTCAAGGAAACGATGTTTCTCCACATAGAAAGGATGTAAGTACTAAATGACAATTTAAGTTGACAAGCTGAAGGTTGGGGAAGGTATAACAAGTTGGGAGACCGGAAAGATGTTCTTAAAGAAAACGAAGAAAAAATTTAGTACGTTGAAAGATGGTTAAGTCGACCAAGTGAGAAATTAATGAGGCGAACTCTTGAAATAGACAAACCTACCAAGCGCTGTACAGCCAGTGGAGGAAACAATCACGATAAAATTAATTATTGATAAAGTTTAATCAAACATTTGCTATCATTTGGGTATATAAAAAAGTAATACATAACAATATTTGTGCCCTAAAGTTGAGAATATAAAGTTACGTGATAAACTATTGAGAGTGGGGGAAATTTGTTGTCCACCCCGATAATGACACAACTAAACCCCTCTTTGTTCGTTAACCAGTATATGTTCTCGTTATAATATTGTGCCTGCTATTTTCTGTTATTGTAAAATTCCTTTAAATTATAGTTTTTCTTGATCACAATAGTACATATTTTTTAGTAGCCTAATTTTAGCCCTGAGTTCTTTTCTTAGGTTAATAATTTTACTTTTAGTTTCCAATATAGACCTAGGTTACTAGGCTATGATAGTAAGAAATACTACGTTATAATACTAAAATACTAGTCTATGATTCTCAGATATTAGGATATGATATTAAAATAGTTAGCTATGATAGTAAGAGACTAGGTTATGATACTAAAATATTAGGCTCAAATAGTAAGATACTAGGCTATACACTAATATACTAGGCTATGATAATAAGATACAATAATACTATGAAACTAAGCTATGATAGTAAGACATTAGGCTATGGATATTAAAATACTAGGCTACGATAGTAAAATACTCGGTTATGATATTAAGATATTAGGCTATAATACTGAAATACTTGGCTATGGAACTGAGATATTAAAATACTAGGTTATAATAATAAGATACCGGCTTTATAGGATATGATAATAAGATATTAGGCTATGATAACAAGATACTATACTACTAAAATACCAGTCTATGATAATAAGATAATAGGCTATGATACTAAGATATTAGATTATGATAGTAAGACATTAGGATATGATAGTAAGATACTAGGCTATCATAATAAGATATTAAGTTATGATACTAAGACGCTATACTATGTTGTCTCTGTTATATTTTTCACAGGATAACGTAAATTAATCAAGAAATGTTGTGTATTATATTCTTTATATATATATATATATATATATATATATATATATATACAAAAATGGCAATCATTTGTATAAACTATACCAACAAAGTTATATTCTGAATTGTTACACAGCAGTGAACTATTTGGAAGAAGGGTAACAAATTAGAAGCCTCTAGTTTGTGTTTAAGTACCCTTACTTCTGTTTTCAAATAACTTAAAATCAAAATTTCATTTATTTACATATATTTCTTATCAGTGATAAGTCGATTTTAATTCAGACATTGTAGTCAACAGATTGTCTTTTTATCACGTCTGTTGATAGTTTTTTTTTATTTTGTTCCGATTACTGCAGTTAACCCATTATCATAACTTCATAAAACGTCCGCATAAATTTTGTTTTTACATTCTTTAAATCATCAAAGTTCAAACAATAAGTCACCTAGACACAATCATAACAAAAAGTGCACACACATAAAAACACAAACAGATGCGCACATGTAAAGAACGCACTCTGTGTCGTTGAACTGACTGGCGAACTAATGAAAAGAAGATGTTATTAAATTTATCAAACACTTTGGATATTTTCTATTATTTTTCTATATAAAACACCTACACTATTTCGAAAAAAGATTATTTGTATTCATTTCTACAAACGAAAACAAAAGTAAGGGTACTTGAACACAAACTAGAGGCTTCGAATTTGTCACCCTCCTTCCAAATAGTTTACAGCTGTGTAACAATTCAGAATATAACTTTAACCATTTTTATAACTTTTACATTTAATTTTTTATAAGATTTTGAACAATTCAACATATGGTTTTATTCTAACAAATGGAATATCCCCAACATTTAAATTAACAATAGCGCCACCTATTGATGATTTCATTAGTTCACATATCAGGATTAATTCGTTAAGGCAATAAGCAGATCAATGCAGTAAACTCCACTAATGGAAGCTTTAAGAGGGATTCAAATTGTATTCTATTTAATATATATGATTACTAAAATGTAATATTTATTTAAATGATTATTCAAATTATCAAACAGTTATAGTTTGATTGGTGTAGCTCGTGTATCACTGAAGAGGACGACCTTGTCGTTGAAACGCGTCTGATACTTAGGCGTATTTTTTGTGAGAATTGTGTTCTGTGTGTTTGTTATACTGTATAATTTTTCTCATAAGTCAAGCTCAACATTTAATAGAAATTTGGTTGTTTGCGATAAACTTAAATTTAGTAATGCATATTGTTTTAAATATCTTGTTTAAAGTAATGAAGATAGGAAGTTTATATTCTTATTTATTTTTAATTTAGTAAATTATGTAAAGTTATTTTTTTATTTTTCTGGGTTTGGTCGGTTGCGGTTTTGTCTACTTTAGTCAAAGTTAATTATACTCTTATTTTTTTATGTGTATTTTATGTTTTAGTGTGTAGTTTAGCATTAATTAGTTTATGACAGGTTTATAACATCGTGGTATTATTTATTTGTTTGTTTTGTATGTTTCCTGCATAAATATATTTTGTAAGAAATGAACAAATATTCTAATTTTGTAAAAAAATATATATTCATATTTGATATCATCAGAATGTTAGATTAATTTCACTTATATTAACGAAGTATTAAATATTATATGAATTGAAAATTAATTAAAACAAACTTTGTCTTATTACGAGAGGTGTTACTACAAGTTTACCTTAATTGTAACTGAGTTTGGATTGGCTGAGCAATTTGTTCAGTTTAACCGCACTGAGACATGTTCAATGATGGAAATGTCAATTACATAATTACACAAATGATACAGTGTAAAGTAAAGTCAGGTGTACCATACTGTCTCTTTATATAGTGCAGAAGACAATCTTAGTTTTATAACGTTGCTTCTTTTTTATTGTGTTACAATTATAAGAATTCGAGCTATTGTAAACTCCCTCATAGAAATCCAGCTGGCTGAGACAGTGAAACTTCTACTGATTAGTCTAAACCACCAGCAGAAATGGAGTATACATTCCAAATTTCAAAAAATAAATACACAGTTGCCTATATAATTGAACGAAATGAAATATCTGGGTCATCAAATCCCACTCACGTCAATCACTGTCCACTTAAACAAACTAATAAATTGCACAAATAACCTTATGCAACGGGTAGGATTTGAACTAACAAAGTGACGACTTAAACCTCGTACCTACCAGCACACAATGAAGTAATGCCTTTTACCACATTTGACTGGACATATCCTACCCTTTATTTATATTTCTTTGTTTAAATTTTCCAATCTTATTGATTGTTTTTACAAAATATTTAATCTTAGTACAATTTTGTTGAAACTATTTATGTAGTTTTGGGGCGTAACTAAAAAATTTTACATTCTTCCAGAAGTATCGGGAGAGAGAAAATAATTTATAGAATATCGAAATGAATTTTGACTATCAAAGAAAGGTGTTGTTTTTCTTTGATAAAAATTAATCACGAATTGCAGATTTTTTACGTAAGTATGACCTAGTAAATCACTCGTCAGAGACAGGTGGAGGGGGTCAATCATGTGTATTCTAGTTCAATTATTGTATTCTAATTTCATATTTCAATTTGTATGTTTATTGTTTGATTTTTTTTATTTGCTAAAGTGTATTATATTATTATTTTTGTCTAAATACTGTTTCTGGTCGTTTTATTTTTGTTTTTTATATAGTGTAATGAAGGGAATGGAATATATATATATATATATATATATATATATATATATACACACACACACAAAGTATTGTTTTACCTTCTATTTATATTTAAATACCATTAGTACCATTACCAATTTAGAAAAAAAAATTATATAATTGGTTTTCTAATATGTAAACTTTTATATCGGTTTATTGGATCGAACGAATTAACAAATAATTTCGAAACTCCTTTTTTGTAGAGATTGCAAAAATAAAAAAACATTTTTTTTATCCTTGAGACTTCATTTTACTAAAATTTCATAAAAATCCTCATAGAATATTTTAAGAAAAATCAGCAATTATAATGAAAAGAAAAGGAAACTTTAAATATTCCTCTATTTTTTCTAAAGTAGATAAAGAAATCAAAACAATCTCTAACACAAAATTTAGTCCTCTTTCAATATACATAATTTTGAATAGATGATGATTTGATTTAGAAGTGAGAAAGTTTGTGCAATATGTACTAGATATTTTCCTAACGTAACTTTCTCTTTATTTGAGGATGTAAAATTATTGTTATACAATCAGTAGAAGTGATGTACAGTGTTACCATGGTAACCCACCAATCACATCTACTGCTGCCAACTTCTGAGTGATTAATTTGTAATTACTTTACACTTTGTTATAAACAGTTTAACACTCCCTTAAGGAGTTTGTTATATTATATAACGTTGTAAGTCTATAGTTATGAGTGAAAGTGGACCCTAAGGGATTTTATTTGTGTTATTTAGAAGTTAATAGAACGAAATATCTGGAATAAACTAATCCATTCTTTAAATAATTACAGTTTTATTTGAATGGACGTTTTTGCAGTTAAAAAATTATGCTTTAACCATAATTTGATATTATTTTCAATTTAGGATCCTGTTTTATGTTTTCTTTACATTTCAGCCAATGAAAGAAATACATAAAGTCATCTTTGGGGAATTACGAATCAACAGTTTCATGGCCGATTATTTGGATTTTAGCGTTAACACACTAACTGTTATTTTTGGAAAGATGGCGACCAAATAATTTTCGTTTGTATAAAGTAAGTAAAGTGGTACATTTTACCAAACCAATGTGTTTGGTCTCAATTAGAAAATATTACGTTTAATGAAATTGAAAATGGTTAATATTACCTAATGATATTGAATACAAATACACTTCTTTCAGCTGTAATACTTTCAAAGAATATTCCAAATTTTATAACAACTGTTTTACCACAACCACGTAATACAAACAAATGACAAATAGGCGAAATAAAGGACGATCTCACTTTATTCGATCAGTTACACCACCCATCTCAAAATACCTCTTAAGCAAAGTTATACAAATTAGTAATCTAACAAAAATTAAGGTACTAATAAGGGAGGAAAACAAATCTGAATTTTTTAACTCACCCTACTCCTAAAATATTTTATTTAAGACGAAATTACACTAGTTTTACACATAATAAAAAAGCATGAATTATATTCTAACAAAGCTCTTTGGTTCGGTGTTAAACGTTTTCATATCACAAAAATATAATCGAGGGTATTTCAGTATTGAAAGCAATAAAAAAAGCTGATAGACTGACTACGGGAAGGATCTGTCTCTATTAAAAGTAGCGGTTTCAGGGTAGAATAACCACCCTGATGGATAAAATCAAAATGAAAGAGGAGATGCGATATAGTCTTACAAGGCATAGTGAATTACTCATTAAAGAAGTGCACTTTAAGAAAACGTTAAAAACTGACACAAATTTCGCTTTTCGTATTGGAACACTGTGATCATACGGTGTATTTATTAAGGTTAGGGTCATACAAAAGAGAACCTATTTCGGTCTGTTTTATACGACTTAACAGAGACATAATTCACACATCAAATTGTCAAAACAAAAGTATAATGTTATATAGGCCAAAACACCAAAATGTTTGTTTTTATTGTTGGTAACACACAGCTGTCAACATTGTTGTCTTATGTTACAGCTGGTCTTCTAAAATATAATTTAGTTGTAGTATACAGGGATTTGTTTTGTGGAGTTACTATTATAAAAAACCCTCCTCCGTACCAGAGATGATTTTAAATTAATAATAAATTAAAGTGAAGAGATGCACCTCAGCTATCATACAATCTGTAAACACCCACCATTTTAGTTACGATAGTAACATTTACACATTTCCCTCTGATAATTTTTCTTGTCTTATACATTTCTTTAAAATCGCCTGTCTTGTTTGAAAATTTTAACATACCTCCTGCCCTAACCACCTAAATTCTAAAATAAAATATGTGTCTTAAACAAACAGTTCATCACTACTAAGAAGATTTCCGCAAACCACTTTTAGCTATTTAACATCAAAATTCAGTGGGGAAATTTAATTTATCTATTCTATATACCTGTGTAACTCATACTTAAATTAGAGCTGGAGGCTTTACTTCGCCTGAGTAAGGAATAAAATTCCAGGTTTCTCCCATTCCCGTCTTTATCCTTTTACCTGCCTGTATCGAGTAGTTTACTTGGTAGGACAAGTAAAACAATTGTTCTTGAATAAATTTGAAGTAATAAAAACAAACCCAACCTAAGCATTCCCTCTATTGGTCAAAGTCTGAAACGAGTATATGGTGAGTAATAATGGACTGCTCAGATTGTTGTGTAGTGTAGCAACTGTTTACTTCCATTCGCCTTTTAGTTTTAAATCTACAATGAGTAAACTCCATTCATGCTGGTTATATAGTCTGATGGTTAGGATCAGTTCACATTTCAGAGTCCGGCTGTAGTAAGGGTGATCACAACTGCTACAATTCTTATTTTAGCAATTCAAAAAAGACTGGTGTAAAAAGGCAGCGATATTCTTAAATATTCAAATATTTTATGAGTAAGAATTTTCTGAAAAACAGAACTTGTTGGACATTTTACTCAATCTATACAATATACTGGCACAATTTTAAACAATTGATCTCTTATTATACATATAATTATGTAATTAACCTTTCAATCTTTGGATGAGTTTCAATTCAAACTGAACAAATTACTCAGCCGATTCAAACTCAGTTTTAATTCATATAAACTTGTAAAAACTGCAGTCATAATAACATGTTTACATTTTACCAAGCCCAGGTTAATTGGCAATTTATAAAATATTTTATACTTTGTTAAAGTAAAATTTAATTAAAATTGTGATGATTCAAAACGTTATATTCCATTATAGGGAATGAGTTAAAAACAAGGAAATTAAATGTATATAAATTACATCAATACTAAATACAGATTTTTATTGAAACAAAAATGTATATAAAAGTAACTAAGAACTTGTGTTAACTATACTATTATAGTTAACTGCATATATGAAACATAAGCCTTTCAGAATCATTCAGAATTTCCCTCAATCCTCAGTTGAGACCACAATGTATAGTAAATACTTTTCATTCTACAAGCCATATAATTGGATTGTTTTCTATTCGTCCCTAGTATTTTAAGTACAACAAATACAGTGTGTCTATAAAGTTAAAGTCGCGGTTTTAATAAATATATTTACAAATCTATACATTAAAAAATATTAAACATGACTGAAATAAAGACCAGAACAAGAAGTATTTTTCATGTATATCTGAGTTCTATGTAGGACACTAGGGCAACCTTGCAAACGTTAAAGAGGTATTTCAGTACTTCCCACACTTGAGGTAAGAACATCTGGAGTTAATGACGCTTCTTGAATTAGTTGTCTAAAATGTTCCAAACCCTTTCACTGTAGACGTTTTGTTTAACATACCCCCCTATAAATAAAAGTTCATTGGTTGTCAAAACATTATCAACGGTTGTTTGTAAACACCTACTTCTCAAATACACATTTTTGGACTTATTTTTTTCGTATTTTTTTAATAGATACATTTCTGAATGTTTTTTTTTATAATAAGTTAACAGTGTCATTCAACTGTTTGTCCTATTTAAGAATGTTATTTTCATTAAAAGTGGTTACACATTTATGAATAAAACTAAACAACTGTTTACTACTTACACTTTTTCTTATGGAAGCGATTCGAAACCACACCAGGACGTTACGGGAAAACATTATAAACATTATAAAGGATACATCATGATGTTTTATGATTTATATTCCCTTTCAGAATACATATTTTAAACTGACTTTCCTGTTGTTTTTAAATACCTAATTCTCGAATACACATTTTTGGATTTGTTTTTTCGTATTTTTTTAATAGATACATTTTTTAATGCTTTTTTTACAATAAGTTAACAGTGTCTTTCAACTGTTTGTCCTATTTAAGAATGTTATTTTCATTAAAAGTGGTTACACATTTATGAATAAAACTAAACAACTGTTTACTACTTACAATTTTTCTTATGAAAGCGATTCGAAACTGTACCAGGACGTTACGGAAAAACGTCATAAACATTATAAAGGATACATCATCATGTTTTATGATTTATATTCCCCCTTCAGAATACACTGACTTTCCATTCTTCAATAAAATTGTGCTGTCTATCGTTTTTGGGTGTTACGAACCCAAAAGATATAGATGGTTTGATATTACTAGACATCCCCAGGAAGAGACTCACAAGCTCCACGAATTTCAGAATCCTTCTGACATGGTTGTTTTAAGGAATTGCCTACCTCTGTCATAGATTCAAGGCATTCAGTGTTTTCCCAATAAAGGCATTCACATTCGATTGTGAAATGCTCACAGTTTCCTCTAGTAGGCCAAGCTTCTTTCACAAAAGCTCCCAATTGAAAATTTCTCTACACTGCATGTGTTTCTCGTAACTCTGTATACTTCTTTATTGTGGCTGATTAAAGAGAGAAAACGAGTTCAGTGGGAGGACGAAAGGAGAGTCCTTACACGTGAGATATTCTTCCACCTCATCTTGTAGTCTGTCCAAGTCCAAATGCTAATGATTTGATTAACCTTATCGATATGCCGCAGAAACTAAATGATGCTCCTATGATTATTTTTCTTATTGAAAGATGTTACTCACATTTTATTCAGTCGTCAGTCGTAATTGTTTCGTGTTATGTGTTCTTTATACAACCTCCAGTCGGAGTGAATAGTGTTGTTTTTGTTTGTTATATTGTATTATGTCTTTTTATTTAGACATAACTGATAATGGACAATTCCCAAAAATAACATGTGAGTAACATCTTATATAAATATAATATAATAACCACCAGCTGTAGTACATAGTACTAATATAAATGTATGGTCAGCTGTTGGTATTAAATTTTGTCACGTGCTAGTGATGCCATGTCATAGTACAAAGAAAGTTATGTGATAAGTCGAACAATATATGTAGAGTTTTGCGATTTTATCAGTTTTGCGGGTTCTTGAGTACAAAAACGGTTTTTTTGGAATAATTTCAGTCTGTCTCTTTGTCGGTTTATCGTTTGTTCATTACTGTACAACTATCATGTGTGGACTGATTTTATCAAATTTGTAAAGGAGGCTATAATTCTGTTTTCGTTTTTTTCGATAACTATAAATTTGGGAGTAGCTACAAAAAAACGCAAAATCAGGGTTTTTTCAAATAGGTTTTAACAATTTTAAACATGTCTTCAAATGTATTTTCTATGTATTTGTTCAAATGTATTTGGTTAAAATTTTATCAAATTTGTTATAAAAATAAATATTTAGACCATATCTCTATTTTTTCGACAACTAAAAATTTGGGAGTAGCTACCAAAAAACGCAAAATCAGGGTTTTTTCAAATAGGTTTTAACGATTTTAAACATTTTTTCAAATGTATTTTCTATGTATTTGTTCAAATGTATTTGGTTAAAATTTTATCAAATTTGTTATGTAGAAATGTTTAAACCATATCTCGGTTTTTTTTGACAAACAAAAATTTGGGAGTAGCTACAAAAAAACTCAAAATCGTGCTTTTTTCAAGTAGGTTTAAACGATTAAACTTTTATTTTCCATATGTATTTTCTAAGGATTGAAACTAAACATTTGTTTCCCATCTCTCCAAAAATGCCAGTTGATGATTTATCGGTAATTAAACCCAAATATCATCCATACTCTACAGATTTTGTTAAACTCTAGTGAAATGTGAAGATTACATATTTAAATCTCTGTACAAAATTGCAAGTAAAAATATATTTTAGTTCAAGTTTAATTTAGGAAGAAACAAAAATGAACATTGACAGCATCAAACACGATTTATGATTAGGACATGTTTTTGATACAATCGAAGTAAAATTTAAACCTTATTAAAATATTTTATTAAAATTTTGAAACAAAATCATAGTTTAGGAATACAAAATCCAACTGAAGATGTAATCTATCCGAAACATGTTTATATTGACGAAGCTAGTGAATTCAAATACATGTACATTGACAAATGTATTTTAAAAATATTCATTGAACTGTGTGACGTTTAGATTTAAATATAAACTGAAATACATTTGTATCTATTTAGCATGTTTGTAAACAGTGTCCCACATCTCTACAAATATAGAGTAAAGACCATCGCTGCGGGATGTTGACACTATCATCGCTTTGTTTCTGTTTCCAATCATTCAAGTCTCTGCAGATCTAAAACAATTAGCCTACATTATTTGTTGATTTGTTCTTGAAATTTAAAACAAACTATTTTCTTATGCAAATAAAAAGACTAGAATAATTCTATTCTCTCGCTGATTTAATTAAAAAAAGGAATGTTTACAAATTTAAAAAAAAAAATGATTTAGTATGGAAAACAGCTAAATATAGATTCTTGAAAATTGAATTTGCCAAAAAGGTACGATATGTAAAAGTTTGCCTAAAGATAGACTTATAAAACATATTAACATATATATTATAATAAAGTATTTTTACTTTTAAATCCGCCACGTGACCTCTGTTGTTCTTTTATTATGACGCGTTTCGGGTCTTCTATCCCATCATCAAGAAAATACGTACTCACTCAAATTTATTTATCTGATGATGGGATAGAAGTTCCGAAACAAGTCATATTAAAAGAACAAAAGAGGTCAAGTGATGGATTTAAATTTTAAGAAACTATTCAATTAGTTACCTGGATACTACAAAATTAATTAATTATACCACTGTATATACTTTTCCCTTAAATAGATAAAAAATCAAATGAAATATAACTTTTATACAATGTGTTAATTGTACGTCGTTTCATTTGGCCCTTGATGTTCCTGCAAGCGTTTCAACAAAGAAAAACAACAGATTTATATGAATATGTAGAGATTCACATTACAATTATTGTTATATTTCCATCAGTTAATTCTTCCTTGAAAGATTAAACAGTAAAGTTCTAAAATGTAGAGATTTCCAAAAATACCGGTTCATGTGATAATGTAGTTAAAAAAATTAACTTTGTGAACTGTTTAAATGTTCGAATATCTCAAAACTGACTCCTGTTATTTACATAAAATTTTCGTGAATTGTGTTTATTTATAAGCCAAATAAATGTCCACACAGAAATTACTAAAACATTTCTCTTTGTGACTATTTTCCCCCCAAAAATCCTGACTATCAGAGACTCATAAAAGGTGTAAATACTTTTTTCTAGTCCGTAGGTAAAACTAAGGACCTTTATAACTTCACACGCGTGTCAGTTTGTCTGTCTGTCGCAACTAGTTTGCTTAGACAAGTCTGTAAATTATATTTAGTTCAACCTTTGGGTTTAAATGATTTTTATTGTCCCACATATAGGAAAAATATAGAAGAAATGATTTTGGTGTAGTTAAGGGGCAAAAATTATGTAGTTGTAAATTTTTATTTTTGGAAATATTACGTGTGAGGCATCTAATAAAAGTATATTACAAATATGTTTATTTGACGAATAAATTAATATATTGGTGCAGGCTTAAATTTAAAGTGTTGTAAATTAAAACTGAGAGCATACATTTTAAAAGAAGTTTTTGTGAGATGTGAGACAAACAATTCAATAACCATTAAAAGATGGATTGCATTTTCATGCATTTCTCTTTATTAGGATCCGTAGTTTAAATCAAGGACTCTATTAATTTCACACGCTTGTCCGTCCGTACAATTAAAATTGCCGCTTAAAATACTTAACTTAATTTTTAGCACACGATTGAGATTTTTATTATAACTTTAAATTTTATAAATTCCCATCTTAAAACACTCTCAAAGTAAACACATATATGTTTTTAGGTTATGATTTATAAATTGAAATATTTATTATCAATAACGTTTATATGAAACGGAATTAATTCAGCTGTTATTTTTCTTACACTGATCACTATAATAATTTTTAACTATTAATAGTTACTTTCCCACTTATTTTAAACCTTATTTCTTTTAGAACGTTTGAAAATCGATACCTCTTTTAAATTCAATTTATGGAACAATTTTTTTGTCACACACGACTTACGGATTTAAAAAATTAAGTTGTAATACTTGTAGGTCGAACCATTGCTTCACAATTTTTACAACAAAACTAACGCTTAAAAATTTAATAAATAGCTTTACAGATAAATTTTTGTGAAGATGTGTTCTAGCCGAAATATGTCAAGCATTAAAGAGAAATATGTTGACCACACGATCTAAGGACTTTAAACATAAAGATTCGATAATACTCGTAGATTTAATCGTTGCTTCGAAATTTAAGAAATAATAATAACTAAACCTGAGGAAATAAAATATTTAGTAATACAGAAAAATGTTTCTAAAGATTTGATCTATTCAAAACGTGGCAGGCGTGTTTACATATGAGGGAATACAAACACATATGTGATTTTAAATTTAATTCTCTGAAGTATAGATTAAAATTTACTCAATTTGTGTCTATTTAGCATGTTAAAATACAGTGCCATGTAAATTTATTCTGTTTTAGACAAAGTAGTTTTCACATCTCTACAAATACTGACTAAAGTCCAGTACTGTAGGATATTTACACAAGCGTCGCGGCGTTTCTGCTTCTAATCATTCAGCCTCTGCAAACTTAATCAATCCCATTTGGGTTTTTTCCCAGTTTTTAAATAATTGATATTTAAAACAAATTATTTCCTCATGCAAATAGAAAGACTTGGTGAACTTAGTTAAACCAAATGTTTTCAAATTTATAAAATTCATGATGTATAGTGAAAGAATATATGTGCCAAAAACGGTTAAGAAAAACATGACTTTTCAGATAAAAATTCTATTTTTCACTTAGCAAACAAATTGACCCTATTTCGAAAAACTATATTTTATTTCCTATAAGACCGAACCATTGTTTTTTAAAACTGAGAATATCCATTACAAGCTCCCAATTATGAAAAACATAAATGTTTTGAAATCTTCCCTAAATTCAAATTTGTTTTACAAACAAACGACTGCTACCTATATGTGTTCAAATTTCTCAAAAATTAACGCTTTCCAACAGTATAATCGAACCTCTAATTTCATTTTCGTTCATGGAATTATTGGGTCCAGAAAGTTAAAAGTCGTGATTAAATAGGAAGGTAGTTTTAGATTTTGGTTCACTAATTGACACTGGACAGTAGAAAATTGTAATATTTATAAAATTATTTTTTTATAAATTTGTTTCTTAGTAAAGAAAGACAATGTTTTCGCCAGAGTTAACCATTTGTAATTTAAATATATTTATAGCTTTCAAGCTTATATTTTGTAATTATGAAACAAAAGGAAATTAGTTTTAACTTTATTTTATTTCATAACTGACGTTCAGATTGTTGTATCCAGAACAAACGCAGATAAATTCTATCACCTCGTATATTTTCTAGAGCAATATCCATCCAACGTTTCCACTCCATTGGACTTAATAAGCATGTAATTGGGAGCCCTTGATTGAGTTATTTCCACTCAGCTTTGAGCAACTGTCACCGTGGAACTGTTAATTACTTCCTGTGGGTGTTGATCTAACCACGATATCACATTTGGAATTATCTGTGTGCCCGAAACTTGGCGTATTTGTTTGCTTTCAACTGGTGATAGAAGGAAAGTGGGAATATGATAGCGGATTTTTATTGACCGGTATGTTAATGTATGCGCGCTTATGATTCGGTTTCTTTGCTGACGAAGCGGGTAAGACAGAGAGAGGAATAGATCGAGATAGAGAGCATAAAGTTCAACTGTCGTCTAACCATAGGCGGCGCCGTCAAGGTTATGAAGCTTCTTCGGCTTGGGCTTATTTACTTCTTACATGGAATAGCGTCTAGCATCTAGCGTCAGTTGTTCCCGAAGATAGGATGTGGCTGTAACGATTTCTCAATAAATAACGATTATTTGTGCGGATTTGACTCAAGTTCCATCTTTTCCAATTATGGTCTTCAACTCTTGTTAATGGGACTTAGTCGTTTATTTCTCCACCTGACATAATTAGCGTGTGGAAGAGGTTCTAATGTCGAAATGACATTAACGCGTCATAATATTAGGTTTCAACTTTATTTATAAAATAAATATTGTCTCTGAAACGTCAAAGTATACAAGAGAAAATCAATTAACTTCTAATTACTGCGTCTATTTAAAAAAAAATCAGTTCCAATTACGGTTCAAATTATACACCAAATTTGTCTGACAAAACATAGGTTGAATATCGTAAGAAAATGCGAAAATATGTTGAAAATTGTAGTTTTACCCGTTGCGACAAATATTGTTGTGATTGTTCTTTACCTTTGTTTTGGTCAGGTTGGACTCGTCTTGTTTCTCGTACAAGATTGGTGAGCCTTTAAAAGAGCAAAAACAGAGCCCCAAATAAAAGCCAAAAAAGAGTCACAAAAAGAGCTCAAAAAAGTAAAACAATAACCCAAAATTAGTGGCCCAAAAGAGCCCCAAAAGAGCGTCCCGTAAAAGAGCCCAAAAAGGCAAAATAAAAGTGCCCCACAAGACACCAAATTTGAATATAATCAGTGCTATAGTTTGGCTCGTAGTATGCCTACTGACAGAGTACTACTTCCACTAGTTAAAGTTTATTCTCACAAAACCTAAAGTTAAACTTGGTTTACCGTTTAATTTGTTTTCACAAAACCAAAAAGTTATACTCGGTTGACCTTTCACAAGGTATAGTTTATTCTCACCTAAAGTTAAACTTGGTTTTTCGTTAAATTTATTTTCACAAAACCTAAAGTTAAACTCGGTTGACCTTTCACAAGGTATAGTTCATTCTCACAAAAACCTAAAGTTAAACTCGGTTGACTGACGACCTTCCACTAGTTAAAGTTTATTCTCACAAAACCTAAAGTTAAACTTGGTTTTTCGTTAAATTTATTTTCACAAAACCTAAAGTTAAACTCGGTTGACCTTTCACAAGGTATAGTTCATTCTCACAAAAACCTAAAGTTAAACTCGGTTGACTGACGACCTTCCACTAGTTAAAGTTTATTCTCACAAAACCTAAAGTTAAACTTGGTTTTTCGTTAAATTTATTTTCACAAAACCTAAAGTTAAACTCGGTTGACCTTTCACAAGGTATAGTTCATTCTCACAAAAACCTAAAGTTAAACTCGGTTGACTGACGACCTTCCACTAGTTACAGTTTATTCTCACAAAACCTAAAGTTAAACTTGGTTTTTCGTTAAATTTATTTTCACAAAACCTAAAGTTAAACTCGGTTGACTGACGACCTTCCACTAGTTAAAGTTTATTCTCACAAAACCTAAAGTTAAACTCGGTTGACTGACGACCTTCCACTAGTTAAAGTTTATTCTCACAAAACCTAAAGTTAAACTTGGTTTTTCGTTAACGTAGACATGTAAAGAAATTTCTCTTGTTAAAACTCAGTTTGGTCTAAAATTTGTTCTAAAACCTGCCAATTTAAAAATTGAAACTGTCAAAATTTAAACTGTTGTGAAACACAGAATGGCCTTAATTAAGGATTTATTAAAATATATACCATCCTTTTGGAATCGGAACGCATGAAATATTGGTGAAAATTAAATGAAGCACTAAACAAACTTTTGTTAGATCCCCTTTGTACAGATTTCAGCTGATGGAGGGAACATATCTCTAAGCCACGGAATTTCTGACGGCCTGAAGTAAATATAGGGTCGTCGGATATACGTTGTTTGTAATCATCTCAACAGACTTGTCGAGTTAATTGAGGAGACAAATAATTCTCCCTACTTTGGTTTTTCCCTTTCCTGTCTTATTTTCCTATACTTTCTTCCCATCAGTTCTGGAAGTTTGAGTACAAAATTCCTCGTGGCTGAAGTGTGGCACTCAAACCATCATCATCCTCGTATAAACAAATAATGCTCATCTAGAAGTCTGTTATGTCTAGAACCTCTTAGCAACTTTTAACAAGCAATAACAGAACAAAGTTAGAAGTGTAATTGTAAACTTATTTCTACGTTTACATTTTCCTGTAGAAATTTAAAAAAGAGAAAGCCTTGTACCAAGTATTTGGTGAGGGTCTCATTAATAAACGGTGCAAAAAGATTGTACAAACCTTCCCACACTCCCATTCACTAATCCAACAAAAATATCACTCTACAATAAAATATAAATGAGATAGTTATCAGAATAAAGTAAAAATCAACCATCGTAGGTTTCCTACATTTCATCAAAACATTAGAAACGATTTAGAGAAATTTTAAAATATGATCGTTAGGTTAACATCTAAAATAATTTTGTAAATGTATTAGTAAAAAAAAGTAAACAGTAAGATATTATCAATAAGTATTTTTAAGAGATTGAGAAAAATGTGTTGCTCATTAAAAATTGGAAAGTGTTAATTCTACAACTGCTGAGGGGGTTATTGTGATGTTGTTTGATGTGAGAAATAAAATGTCTCTAATTAAAAATAAACAATAATGGGTATAACTGATTTTTTGAAAATAAAGTTAAAAATGAGTAAATGCTAGTATTTTTTTTCATCTAAATTTATATTTTGTTTTTCAAGATAATTGTTTTTTTTATATATATATTTAAATCTTACATTATACATTAAACTTTGTTTTTATGTTGTCTGCTGATCTTTTGAATGTAATGTCTTTATTATATTACTTTATAAAACGATTGTGTTTTTTTTTTTTCGATTATATATTCACATATACCATAACTATTCAAATATTGTGAAAAAAGTCATTATTCCTAAGTGTCCTAGTTGCTAAGTGGTTGAATACGTCACTTATCTATAAGCAGAATTAACATGTCATTTTGTAAATTCAAAAAGGCACAGCTTGTTTTTTCATATCTGTGATATTTTGAAGGGAGGGACTACTACAAATAATCGGTGGTTGGTTGACGGGGTTAGTTATAATCCACCTACATAAAAAACTAATTTTGTGAATATTATTTTCGTAGAAGTGTTACAAAAAATTAACTGTGATATTGAAGTATTGAACGCTTGTCATTAAAATAAACAATTTAAAACCATGTAAATCCATTTCCAAAACATAATTAAACGTCAGTAAAAGTTAAAAATATAATAATGATAAACGTTTAAAGCCTAGGTTACTCCATTCGCCTAATTATCCCCCCCCCCCCCCCAATAGAGTCCAATTACATATTTTATTAGTGGTTAACCTACAAAGTTTCCAACTGCAATAATCATAATATGTTAAAAATTAATTCTTAGTTTATAAATCTGATTTTTTATAATGAACTTGATGAATTTAGTTTCATTGTGTTTCGGGCACAATTTGACAGTTTAGTTTAGGCCTGTCAGTTCACAAAAAGGAAAACAACTACAGTAGTATTTCTTAGAAAGAAATTTTATAATTATAAGCTAGTAATAATTCCAAGGACTTATTGTTTTCAACAACTTTAGTTTCAAGTAGTGTTTTACCTCTTGTGCATATAAAAACAACATTTGGTAATATTGACAGTTTAAAATGTACCTCCAACAAATAATATTTTGTATAAAATTACCAACAAATTACATCAGTTTATCTTTACATTACAATAAGATTGCAGTCTGCTGCATTGATAATCTTCGTCCTAATCTCTCTTAACGTTTTCACACATTTAGCGGAATCTCCTCTAGAGATTGTACAACGCCTGAATTCCTTCATCAATCAAGGAGACGGTGTCCTTCTCCGAAAGCAGTTTGTCTAATTTATCCCACAGGATTTTACCAATCGGATTCCAGGCATTAACGATCAATCAAATTATAAACCCATAAAACCTAAATTTCAAATTGAATAACATTTTCAAAACTAAGAAGACATTGTTAATTATAAATAATAAATTGAGTTTTGTTCAAATAGATTTTTTTCTTCTGTAGAGAGAAATATAATGATAAGGAACAAAACTAGATTTTCTTGCTTATTATCAGTATTCGATTACCGTTATTTTAAAACTGCTTGATTTCGTGACTGCCTTTATGTATTAATGTTAATCAAGATATTTAGTCCTGTTCATTTCAATTAAATATAATTCAACAAATTTTGATGATTTTTATAATATCGTAAAACGATTTAAAACAATTTTAACGTTGCTAAATATTTTTAAATTACACAATTTTATTTTTAAAATACAGGTTTTAACATGGGATATTTATTGATCCTGTAATATTCACTAGAGCTGTCAGTTAAATTTATATTTTAAGTTTAATACTATTGTTCAGTTTGTTTATTAAATTTTGTTGTTATTAGACAAAGCATGTAGACAGAAGCAATAAAATAATTCATTCATTTTGTCAAAATAATATTGATATTCATTGACATGTTTTTAATGTTTGATTGTTTGTGTTTTTTTTTATTACTATTTCAATCGTAATTGAGTTATTTTCATCATAATGCAACAAATAAGGGTTTTAAAAAATGGCAATTCATAGACTTTTTTTTATACGCAGTATGATATAAGAGTTATTAACAAACAATTAAAGCCTGTAAAAATTGTGCGTGAGATATGTGGGAAGTTTTAGAGCCAACTTTAAAAGACCATCTCGGTCTATTTTAATCGTTTAGAAAAAGATTTAAAACATTTATTTCACGGATGTTTATGATATTTAAAAGTTGTACTCGTATTTATTATTTTTTGTCATAAAATTCATATTTTAGGAAATAATTGTGAAAAAAATACTTTTCAAAAAAGGATCTTTTCAAATAACTCGGAATACATAGATTTCATAAAATGAAGTATTTTAACCCTACAGACGGCGCATGTTAAAGATTTTGTAAAATTTTGTTTTCTTAAAAAATTAATAAAAATATTATTTTTATACAAAACCTAACTTATAAGTCATCATTTTTCTCAGAAAGGTGCATAGAATTCATCTATGTAATCATTTTTATTTTTCTTTAAACGGTTATGGAGTAAGTATGTTAGATGTCAAAAAAAGACGTTAACATTTTTCAGAAAAACCTGTATCATCCAAAATCAATAGCTTACCACCTTTTTGTAAGATATACAAAAGTTTTGTGTAATATTTGTGAATATATTTAGAAAAAAAAATTTGTTAGATTTTCAAAATTTAAAAAAAATATATTTTACGAAAAAAGGTAAAGTGATAATTTTTTTTCTAAAATTCACAAAAAAATAGTAAAACATATTTTATACACAACTTCTATAAATCATTATATTCAGAAAGGTGCATCGAATTTAGGTGTGTAATGAAAAAAAAAGTTAGATTTAAAAGACAAACTCTCCACCCTTTTGTTTTTCCTTTACTCAGTAGGAACTATTAGGGTAAGTTTGATAATAGGAAACAAAATTCGACCTCTGTTTTTTCCAGTGATCTTCACGTTTCATTGCCTCAGGAAACAGAAAAGTTATTTTTGACGCCGTCCGTCCGTCGTCGTTGTCGTTGCAGTCTCTACGTAAAGGCCTTTTCACACCGGCGTACTGAACGTCCTGGACGTTTGGTAGGTTTTTGTCAAAATAAATCGCTGCTATCAAATGGGACAGTTCACACCGCGCGTACAGAACTTCCCGAACGTCCTGGACGTCCGCGACGGTTTTCGGAGGATCGTTCGGAGAGTGATTTTCCACAAACGTCCAGAACGTCCACGGCCTAGCGCATGCGCAATGAACACTTCAGAACCACGTGCTCCGCTCCCCTCATTTCTGCAAAACCCCGCGTCATCTGCAGTGTGTTTATTGTTGCTGATGCTGGTGTTTTGTGCGTTTGTACCATGGAAGCGTTGTTGGAGGAAGTTCGTGATCATCCTGTAATCTGGGACACAACCCTAGAAATATACAGGAACCAGGTTATGAAGAACGCAGCGTGGGAGGAGATTGCTGCAAATCTTCAGAAAGATAGTAAGTTGTCATTTACTGTAATGTAATAACATTAGAGCAACGATTATATATTTATATTGTTATTTAATGGAAGTCATCATAGTAATTAATTAATGACCTTATTCTATATTAGTTTTACTAAAGGCTCAATTTAATGGTATTCTCCAAACCTCTTCCGTTTTTTTATTTATGGGATGTATCCATTTACTTCTTTTTGTTAACGAATATAATAATACTAAGTCGTCATCACTATCACTACTCGACTCGTTCATCCACGGAACAGAAAACCCGGTCTCACACCAAGGAACTGGCGGAAAAGACACCTTTGCACAGGTAACAACTACACTGAGTGAGAGGTGGCACTTGACTGATCCTCATGAGCGAATAAGTGGACGTTTGGTACGTTGCTGGGCGGTGTGAAAAGGCCTTAAGCACGTTAGCAGCCACAAAAATAATATAAGAAAGACAAACTTGGTTTAGTGGACTGTAGTGTGCTTATACAGAATTCTATTGAAATTTAGAAAAATCGAATTATAAATGTAAAAATGGTGGATATTTTAAACAAATTTGACTTCATATCTCGTTAGTTACTGTATTTATAAAACATTACATTAGATGCTGGTTTTCTGACAATCAATGGTACCAACCCCACATATCTACGAAGATATTGTCAAAAATATAATTTCAAACGCTGACCTACCATGAAAATGTGATATTCGTATAGTTATGAGAAATCGCAGGACTGAATCATCGACACGAGCGTAGCGAATGAATCTCCTTCATATATGTACACTTGAAGCCCGCTATGGCCGAGAGATTTATACGAGCGAAGCGAGTGGAGACTGTTATATACGTGGCCCCTCTAGAGCCTAGGATCAGAAAACCTGTTTAACAAATGTTTTAAGCAAACTGGTTCTTAACATTTCCAACAAAGCCTATGAAATCAACTTTTAGTACCACTTAGAGAGTCCGCTTGTATTACTTTGTAATATAGGGCTGGGTAAGTAGTATGAAGTATCTTTACAATCTATTTTTACTTAACTAAATCATGAGTATGCAACATCTCATCTAGTACAATATGAAGAGGTGTATATATTGTGCAATATCATTCATCTACAAGAAGGATGAAGTGTTCAATTGGAGAGAAGAACAGGAAACTTTTGTCAGAGTATCATTTGGATGCTGAGAATTGAAATTTATTTTTAAAAAAAGAAAAGATTTTGTTTCGTATTCCCTGGACATCCCTGAAGTGTCCTTTAACTTGAAGGAACAATTTGTCTGAGTAAATCCAATTTGAAAACTTGATTTCTATTTCTCGACTGGAGTTTCTTGTTACAAGCGCAGATCTTTTGTACACTCTCACATCTTCAAACTCAGTTTTACATTGTAACAAATATAGAGTTGTTTAGAGTTTAGAGTTGTATTGTAGTTTAGCGGTAGTTATGTTATGAATCAAAGAAATCAGTATTGAGTTTATCACGAAAATATTGTGATGTGTGTGTGTGTGGGGGGGTGTGTGTGTGTGTGTTTATCCAAACTATAACTAACCGTAATGTTTTTACTTATGGTTTCGCACATTGATTTTAGTTATAGATTTTCATATTTCACCCCAATTTAATGAATTTGAATCAATGACTAAAATAACGTAAAAGTAAAAAATAACCACAAACAAATCAATATACAAGAGAGAAAAGAAAAATCACCTTTAGTAATAAATAATAAGAGATAAAACTCAAAAAATAAGCTCACACACACACACACACACACCACACCACACACACACTAACACATACCAATCTCTTCACGAATATAAAGTACTGGGCAAATAAACTTCAATCTCTACTTATCTCTACTTGGACCTCCCTCCCTATGTTTACCAATCGAGTTATCAATCATTACCTACACGTGTGTAAATAAAACTAATAGATGATAATTCTGTCCAGTTAATTCACCGACAAGTGTGCGACAAGGTCATAAACTAAACTCTTAAGAGAGAGTAAAACTGATTTACATAATGACAAAACAGTTGAATAACAACAAAATCAGAACCTTTTGTGATAGTTGACCAGGATACGTCTTTTCAACTATGTGTTTTCTATTTCTTTTCTTATTGTACAGATTTGTTGACATGTCGTTTTACTTGATCACATTTGTCTATACTTTTATTTTTTTGACCACTGAGTAGTTTTAGATATGAATTCCTTCCTCAAGTTATTAGTTTCCGTTATGATTTCTAACATAATCCAAAATACGAAGCTATACTGGTTCTCGTTATGCTTTTGAAGTTCTTAGTTTTTCACTTTATAACGGTAATTAATCTTTTAAAGTTCTGTATTACTTTTTGTACACACAATCTATGACAAATATCCCAATAAAAAGTACCAATTCCATCGAAAAATTACCAATCCAATAACCCCCTAAACCAGAATATAAATTAATTAATGTTATTCAATTTTACAAAACGTTTTCGATTTTTTTAAACCAAAAACTTGACTAAGCTCCTTCGAAAACTTGAAGTATTCATAATATCCAAATGAAAACCAGAAGTAAAGGTACTTAGACACAACCTAAATGTTTCAAACTTTGTTACACTGCTCCCAAAGAATTTCCTTTGTATGCAGAACACAGAATGAAACTATAACGATTTTCCCGATTTCTAAATATCAATGTGCATATCCGATTTTGAACAATCCAACAATCATTTTTAGAAACGTAGTTTGATGCTCATTTCAAATCTTCGCCTTAACGAATGGAATAACAATGTTTCCCATATTCAAATAACCAACACAAAGGGTCAACCAATACGTGATTACAAACATGGTTCACTTAATAGATTAAAGTAATAAGTAGACCAATGCAGTAAATGCCACTAATGGAAGCTTTCCACTGTATTGTATCTAAATATCTACCGTAGGTGATGAAAATTATGCAAAACCCCAATTCTTTGCTTTGTTTTCTCTATTTACTTAGAGACAATAAGTAAAGTACAAATTAGTAGTTAAAACATTTTGTGTATTCAGCTTTGTATGCGGATGTTTTACTTATTAGGCCAACATGTCGGACACTGTTTAGTACAAAATAGTACAATCGAATGGAAATCGAACGATTTCAGAAAATACTGAGTACGGAGTAAATTAATATTGTAACTGTTAGGAATTAGAATAGTTTTATTTAGAAATAGAGTCTAAGTTCTTTTTAAGAAGTTAGAAAGACAATAATTATTGTGACAGACTTGGAAAAATTATGAAATTGCTTACATTGCAAGCAAGACAGACGTCATTGATGCTACAATGATATAAACCCTTGGGTGAGAGGAAACATGGTCGGTGGGTCAGGAATGATCACTGGAAGGTGTTCCAGGAATTCTTAAGATAGCCAGATGGACTTGGCGATTTAGAGCTTCTAATAAGAGCCTTCGGACGAGCTCTTACATACAGGGTGAGCAAACTTCGTGTATTAAGAAACTTTTAATTATTTCAAAGTCAGATAATTAAACTATAACGTAGAATCAGATCTGTGACACAGCAATTAGAGTCATTCTGGGTTAGTAGTAACAATATGAATATTGGAGCATTTTAATAAAATAGGAGATAGTTATACTTGTTAATAAAGTTTAATAGAGTACTGAACCATTTGATTATAATGAAAATAAAGAACCCAGACAGGTTAATGAAACGAATCCAAACATAAATTGTAATTAAAATTTTTAATTTAACATTTATTTTAATTTATTACTTCGTTTATCTCAGCAATATACATAATAAAAAGCGTGAAATGCTTTTAAGCAAAAATATCTCTTCGGTTAGGTTAGGTTAGAAACTTTCATGTTCAAAACTTTCTCAAAAGTTTAAAATAATTTGAGGTTATTGCAATACTGAAGGCAATGAAAAGTTCTATCTGTTGTACTCAGTGATATTCACCGCAATTGAAGAAAAATTCTGAACTAAGAAAACTTGCAGGTTTCTTATTGCGACACTTTGATCTTAAAACTGTTTGTAGTTCATTATCTTGGTGACTTCTCGCATGACGTTCTATTCAGTAGAATATTAAGACGAGTTGAAGGGATGAATTTACTTAAGTAGGCATTAGAAGCTCACTAGTTCAATAGACTATATTACATTTCAATAACAGGGACTTTTATTCTCCTTTACTATTTTTATCTAATATAATCTACAGAATCTACGTGTGAAGGCAACACTCCACAAGATCCCTTGTCAACACCTCCGAGCAATACAGTACTACAGAGATTCCAACGTTGAGTGTTTGATAAAGGAAAATACATATATAATAGTTCAAACATCAAATTGAATTGAGGTTAGTTACACATAACTTTTATTGAACAGAATTCCTGCTCGTTTATTATCCACAGTCTACTTCTATTTCTCGTATTATAAATCACTATATACTTTGTACAAAGTCAATTACACAATCAATATTCTCATGAACAGCAATTCATTTCTGACATTGTTTTAGAACAATTTATATATCTTTGGTTTACATATTTGTTAATTTTATCCCTTTAATTAAAAATAATTTTTTTATTTATCTGATAAAGTTTCATTGGTATCCCTGAAACCGTTGTACATTTAAGAAGAAACAATGTTGAACTTTCGGTAAACATACAATAGTTAACACATATTCAATTTAAGGTTAGGTTACCCATGACTTCTATTTTTAATTAACAATATTCCAGCTCGTTTGTCACAATCAAAATTATCATTAACAGCAATAAATTGCTAATATTGTTTTACAACAATTTATCTTTGGTTTTTATTTTTGTTATACCACTTTAATTATAAATACAATTTGTGGAATCATCATCCATATTATTTAATATAACATTATATAATTCAACTGACAACAATGTTTCATTGGTATATCTCGAAGAAGTTTTAATTTTTTCCCGTGAATAATAATGTAAATGCATCTGAGATAACCGGACATGAATTATTTTAGATGATTTTTTTTTTTCACAATTAAAATTATTATCACAAAATAACATTGCTCTTTAAAAACCTTACAGTTGAACTTAGCGACTTTGTACTTTGATACTTTAAGTAAACTTTGTACTTTGATATTAATAAAGTTTGATTTTGGATAGTAGATATTTCATTAACTTTATTTACAAAGTATTCCATTGTTATCTAATTAATATTATTAATACACTTATATTTTTAATTTAGCCTTCTATCAAATATTTTAGACAGATTTTAAGTTGTAAATTTGACTGTCTTAAAGTTTTTTAAATTGTCATAGTAGTAGTACAACTCAGTTAAGTTATAAAACCAAATGTAATTAATATATTCAACAATGATTTTGAAGAATATTTTTAAACTTAGCTTAATTAAATTTCATATCAAATCGATCATAGCTTCACACACTCTGTAACGTACACACTCACCTTACCAAACAATCAACTACGTTTTTTTACGCGGTTTCACGTTGTAACGTAGCCCTGGTGTATTTAAAAAAAAAACACAGAAACCAATTTAAGTTAATGAAAATCGAAAATTTTAAGTGTTTAAAGTACACACATTTATAAAAGTTAAATTCTTACCTGCTTTACTGAAGAACAAGCTCACCAACCTGGAATTTAGCTGGATTTAAAACAAAAAATGAGAAGCCCTCTACAGGATATAAAATCGAAACAATTACGACATTTATTTAAGTAGTTTTTGTTTTTTGTTGTTGTTTTTCTTCTGACATTCACTTTATCGTACAATCTCTGTTCAGATTTTCTTTTGAAAAAAAAAAAAAAAAAAGAAAAAAAAAAAAGGCAAAAGTTTTGAGAACAATCGTCTACAACAATTGTTAATTTGTGTAAGTTCAGAGTTGCTCTTAAGATCACTTATTTCACAAAATTAAAAATGTTCACAGTTATTTTTAGTGAACCAATTTGAATGTAGCTTCTTTAGAAGAGTTGAAAAGTTGAAACTGGAAGTTGTAACTGCTGGTCTTGAAACACACATAAAAAGTAATTATAATATAATAATAAAATAATATTATTAAGGTGTAATTACACATTTTTCTATTTATTATAATGACTATTATGTCCTATCTCTTTCTTCTCAAAATAAATTAATAACAACGAGAATTTAGTTTTAGCATTAAATCCAATATAAATTATAATAATTATAGTTTTAGTGAAATCATTTACTGCTATAGTTAACAGCGTGATTTAACAAGATTGTTTTTCTTAAAAAGCATAGAAATGAAATATACCAAAACTACTATGCATATAACAAGAAAATTAAAATACAAAATTGATTTAAAGCTCTCAATTTCCTTCAGTGAGATCATACTGGTGTGTAACTCAACATTTTCACTCAAGAAACAGTTTTGTCGTTTCCGAAGTCTTATTTCACGTCTTATACGATTTGCACAATTTTAAACCTTAGAACAAGCTTCCATGTGGGGGGGGGGGTTGTAACTATTTCATAATTTCCATCACTAATTAATTAGACAATTTGTTATCATGACCATGTTCACTTACTGCTAGATTTAAGATTTTCCCCTTCATTACGTGGTTGTATGCTTTGATGCATTTCGGGTTGCCTATCTGGGCAGGAGACCTCACAATGTTAACTGTAAGTCTCACTCGTTTAATCAAGCCAATGTAACAGTTGATAAGACGAATCTGCTTATCTGTGTAACTTATACAGACCAGCAATTCATTGATTTTAGTTTAAGCTAACTCTTTATTATCTTTGAAATTTAATTTTCATTTTTTTGACAGCTCAGATTTACTGGAATTATCTAAAAAACTGATTCTGTTAACTCTGTCACAGAGTTGTTTGGTTCCCAAATTTCAACCAACAAGTTAAAATTTATGTTTATCCTTATATGTAATTTTCAATAAGCACATACTAGAAATATTATTTTAAAAATGGAAAATACACACAAATATATAACATTCACAAACATAAGTCAAAACTATGAAATGTTTTTCTTATAAAATAAACTTAATTTTTCCAAAATGAATAAAATTTCAAGAGTACAAAGCTATGCCAGTTTTACAAAAACTATCAATTATTTACAACTATACCATATCAATCTAATTATTGGAAGAACAAAGCAAAAGAGTTATTTAATTAAAGATGAATTTAAATATCTTAAGCTTTCCCCTAAAATAATAATTTAAATAAAAGAAGATTCTTCCTAATTTATAACTTCATTTGGGGTTTTAGAGTAACGATTTTTCGGTCGTCAAATTTGGATTTTCCTTATTCGGGAAATTCTCCTTTCAAATCGTATCCACCGACTGATTTTCCTTTTGGTTTTTAACTTACTACTGCCAATGTCATGGTTATTTATGTTTGTATAGTTATATTCCTAATGTGCTTTCATATTTATTGATATTCATTTAATATTCACACTTAATTTATAACACCTTCATTTAATTATTATTTTAATTTTGTTCCTTTTTGTCTTGCAACATTTCGCTCTGTCACATCATCTAGACCTTCCCCCACTACGCATTTTGAAATAAGGATGAGAAACGCTTGTTCTAACTTTGGCGAATCTTCTTCTTCTTGTTGTTCTGCTGCCTAAGTACACAATCGGTTTGTAGTTGTAGCACGCTTGGTTTTGTAGTAACGATACTTTTACCTAATTGTTCATATTTGACTGAAACTGTCTTTTATTGTCTAAACTCGTTGGTCTATCACTATAACGTAATTAATTGTCTCTTTTCTATCTTGCTTCGTTCTGAAGATAACATCTTTTGAAGTTTGATTTTTATTTCCTGAGTGGTTAAAGAACCTCATTTTATGATTCTAATTGTTTTGCTTGGTCTCAATACAATACATCTTATATATTGGATATAACTATTACTTTTCTTTACCCCTTCTATTAATAGTATACAAACCTTTATAATTTAATATTCTATATATTCAGCCATGCTTTTTGGTAGAGTATACAAATTATATTTATCAATCTGATACTTGTTTATATTAAATCATGTATTTTTCTTGAAATATGTTTAATGGGATTATTTTTAACATTTAAAACTCAAGTATTTAGTATTTATTTTATTATTTGAAAATAACTGAAATTATTAATATATTTGTTAAAAGTACAAAAAAAGTAGGGCATTAATACCAAAATTACAACATTTAAAGAATCTTTCATACTGTACTTCAAGTTAATCGTAAAACGTTTTAGTTGCCTCATCCATAAAGCCTAAACATTAATTTCGTTAGGGCTAAACTTAAAAAAGATGATAGCACTAATCTAATAGAAAATATTTGGCTGTGTACCTTGTAATAAACATCTTTGGTAACTTGCTAAATTTTTCTTTCTTCCCTTGAAAGTAGCACAAAAAATAGTATCAGAAAACATTTTAATCGAAATATGTAATTTATCAAATTAAATGTCAAAATTGTCCTTAAAACTATAATGGCCTCGCAAATAATTCTTTAATAACGAGCAAATGTTATTGACCAAAATAAAGAAACACCTGTTTTGACGCAACGAAGCTTTGAACATATAACCTAAAACAATCTCCGACAAAAATAAATTGAAATTGCTACAATTAGAACTAGCTAACTAATAAAAATACCTGAATAATTGATAAAATAAAGTAAATGTATAGTATACAACAGCTGATTAAATCTAACATCTGACTTGATTGTTTAACAATTATTATTATATCATTTTATTTTTTTATTTTTGAAAAAGGCTTAAATTTATAGAATTTTCTATTTTTATTTTATTTTATGTAGTATAGTAGTTAAATCATAATAGCATTTTTGCATTTTGTATATACTACAATGAATTCTCCCTAGATTTACTGGTCACTTTAGCACATTATAATTTCTTATTATTATGTGTTATTTATTATGTGATTCGGCTGTTAATTATTACCCGCTCGTATGTAGGTAGTATAGAGAAATTACGTGTTAAGTTAGAAATTATGTGAGACACACCAACAAATTAACAAAGCACATACAAACAATAATTAAAAATTTTAAATACAGGATACTTCATACACTAAAATATTCAATAATAATTCTTGTATAAGGGAAACATTTTAACTTTGGACTAACGCTGTCATTTTAAATTAAAATACACTATTATCGGTTTCACATTTTGGCCGAAATTTCAGTTTAGTTGGTGACATTTTAATTTCTTTAAATGTCATTTGTCTAGTCTCACCACGACTACTTAAATGAACCGTACTCTATCTCATAAACCGTACTTCATATTTAGACATCCCCATCCACTGAGGGGGAGCAGAGTAGATCGGTTGAGAGGTCGCACACTTATCTCGGAGTAGTGAGCTGTCACAGGTTTTGTAGTTTCAAGTACGGTTGATACCATGGGCGTCATCACCAGTTCATTATTGGGGGTGGGGGTCTGGGGCTATGGAAATGTTTTAAAATTAAACTTCTCAAAACATCGTTTTTATACATTTATTTATGCGTTTGTAACAGAAATGTAATGTTAAAAACCCTAGTAAAGACAAAGCCCGATCTTAACCTTTTAAGGTTTTAAGTAAATCATTCGTTTTTAGCAAAAAAATTTTTACATCTCAAATATTGGGGGGGACGCGTCCCCCCGCCCCCCGGCGATGACGCCCATGGTTGATACCATTGTGTTTTACATGTGTTACTGCCCTCTTTAGTAGCCTAACGAAAATAATTTAAAGACGTTTAGCATACAAAAATCATCCCTTAGAGACCAAAAACCCAAAATTAGGATTTAAAGTTGTGGAATGAGAAGATTCACACACAAAAATAAGTTAAAGTGGAAATATTCAACTTCATTTTTAGTTACATTAATTAATATAGTTAACAGTCTCCATTTCAGTTAAAACCCTCCAAATAAATTCTCTTCATTGTATTTAAACTTTTCAAAATAATGTATTTCAAAACCACATGTATTATTTGAACTTTTAACTTACCTCTAACCTATAAACCCTTGAAAAAATGGTATTATAGAAGAAATCCCTCCACTTTACAGAAGATAACCACAAAAAATATTTAAGAATCATAATAAAAACAAAATTAAAAGAAGGACGCAAGTTTATTTTCACTGTGTAACTGTCAAGCATCAATAGAAGTTTTAGTTTTGTTTAACAATGACTGGTATGATGTTTTAAAATACGTGACATTCTGTAGACAAACTTCAACTGAATAAGTCAGTCTATTTTATTAACCCTCTTAGCCAAGTAAACCAGAAAAGACACCTTCAATGAATTTATAAACACGTAAGATGTATTCCTATATTTTACGGACGTGTCTCTTCTACAAAACAATTTGTTTAATGACAAGACATTTAGTCTCTCTGTGTCTACACTACATGATGTACAACTTTATATTCTGGTTGTGTAGTGTATAAGTATACAACAATATATAGATCAGGCTTTGCAATTTGAGAGAATATTAATTTATGTAACTGAGTTGTATTGTGAGAATAACCTTATTCAACAATTGTTCTGAAGTTACACGCCACGCATTTTAATTCCACATAATTTAGAAAGAAAGGAAAACAATTCAATATGTCTACGTTACATTTTTAGTTATTGAACTATTTAAATTTTGTGTAGGGAGAGGGGAAAATTTAATTTGTCAACAAGTGGAAAGCCAATACATTACAATCTGAACGCAGAAGATGTTTTCAATAAGTGCTTTCCTGACGGATAGATTGGAAGGAATGGTCCCGTTTTGTGGTCATCAAGAAGCCCCGATCTGACGTTTATGGATATTTTATTCTGGGGTTACGTCAAGAAAATTATGGATCCCTATCAAAAGAAAAAAAATCACTACCGACATAGTGACTGTTAATCCTGGTCTAGCGTACCCGATCTGAGATAAACTATCGTCTTTATCTATTTGATTATAGTTTTTAAATATAGTAATTATAATCTTTTTTTTTCTTATATATTTAAAGGTTAAACAATGCTAATTTCAATTTGTGATATTAAAGAAACATTAAAGTGATCTATCCAAAGTTTTTGGATATTCTAAAGTGAAATTAAACTTCGGGTCTTGATTTCACTCTATGCACATAATATTAATCCTGAATACCTACCATTGATTTTGATAAATAATTTGTAAATTGATTGTAAACATTTATTTTGAAAGTCTTTATTTTTATTAAAAATCAGCTCAAGAGTGGAATCATTCAGTCGATGTAACATTTAGCAGAATGAATGAACTTTTTGACACTGGTTTCATTTAAATCCGTTTAGTAGATCGAAAAATATTTTAAAAAATCAATTTTGTAATTTTAAATATTTTATATGCTTGATATTTGGAACCAAACAGTATAATTTTTAAAAAATTGTCTGTCCCTGACCTTTAGATGTTGTCTGACATCTCTGAAATTAAATATTTCATAATAATTCTGAAAAGGTAAATGTAAATAAACGTTTATATTAAATACTTCACTAAAATGTGAGAATTTAAAACACTGTCTCATCTCACTACGAGTAAAATGAAATACTGATTTACAAAAAGATTTCCTTTTAACCAGCCCCCTTGCTGTAGTTATATAACAGTGAGAAAATATTTAAATAAGTTTTAAAATTGTTACAATTTCAACTTCAATATATCTTTAAAATCGGTTTAAATTTTAACATGAAATGATGGGTCTACAAAACATACAAACCAACAAAATTTATAATAATGTAAATATTGTTTTAATTTTTATTTTTATACAGACAGTAATGTTATTATTTTATTCTAATACTTGAAAATGTTATATTTAATTTTTCTTCACTTTTATTCTATGTAATATGAGGGCTTAAAATTATCGAGCTTAAATTTAAGTACTTTTGTAAGTAATATTAAGTTAGAGTGAGAAGTGGTGTGTGTTCTGTAAAAAATAAAAAAAAATTGTAATTAGTTATTTAAGAACTAAACGAGAGTACAAACATAGCAAAACACTCTGTATCATAAATGTATTGGAATGTATATTGAAGATATATAAACTATCAATATCTAAATGTTGACTTTGGACTGATTTATTTTGTCAACAGGGTTGAAACGTAGGAATAAGGGTGGATGTATCAACAGTGATGTCAATATTGACGCAGTTCCATCCCTTAGTCACAGAACTTCTGTACTTTCATCACCTTTGTGGAAATATTTGAAATTAAATTTTTCATATAGTGGCAACACTGAGTATTAGTGAATGTTGTTTTTTTTTTACTTCTTGGTCTATGAATATTGTTGTCATTCCTCACGCTAGGCTGTAGCTATATTGATTTAACGCGTTAAATTAACTCAGTACATTAAGACAGTTTAGAACCTGTACAAAGTAACTCACGAACATTATTGTTCATTCATTCAAAATAAGAAATAAGTGAAAATTGTCCAATTAATTACAGAAGTGTTTATTACAATTTTTTTATCACTGTAAATACAACTAAATTGAACAACAGAAGAAATTGAGGGAAAGGCAGGGAGAAATAAAAGATAGTAGGAAAAGTGTAGAAGAAAAATAGAAAGAGAAAGAGCTCGTCAAAGAGCAAGTTAAGATTTTTAGAATTTTTTGTTAATTCCAAATTCATAAAAATATACCTTTGTCGGCTCGTATAGGTTGTAGAACAGCCAAAAGATGTTACATTATCCTGAAATTTACTTGCTTTCTGACAACTTTATTTTTAATTTTTTTTTTATCCAATGGATAAATTTTAAAACACTCCACTTTAAAATTCATCGAAAATATTAACTCTACAATTGACTGTTTTCAAAAGCTTCGGATTAAAGTTCTTCTTTTTTATGTTCCTATATAGATATATTATTTAATTTCGAGAACTTAAAATTTGGTGTTTTTAGAGCTTAGAGTTTGTATGTTTATCTTTACAATTCCATAAGAAGGTGTTATGATTGGAGACGTCTTGGTGGTAAGCACAAGTAATAACATTAAATCTCCTGTGAAACATTCCACTGTTTGTTTTAAACTGTATTAAACCCACGCTATTTTAGTTAGGTTAGGTTAGGTTGGGTTAGGTTAGGTTAGGTTAGGTTAGGTTAGGTTGGGTTAGGTTAGCTTAGGTTAGGTTAGGTTAGGTTAGGTTAGGTTAGGTTAGGTTAGGTTAGGTTAGGTTAGGTTAGGTTAGGTTAGGTTAGGTTAGGTTAGGTTAGGTTGGGTTAGGTTAGGTTGGGTTAGGTTAGGTTAGGTTAGGTTAGGTTAAGTTAGGTTAGGTTAGGTTAGGTTATGTTAGGTTAGGTTAGGTTAGGTTAGGTTAGGTTAGGTTAGGTTAGGTTAGGTTAGGTTAGGTTTAACACGATGATGATGGATGGTAATTCAATGTGATACAACATGGTAAGTCTTCAATGTGTTACAAAAATGACTACCTCACTCAGTCTTGATCGCTATTGTATAAACAAACACTGCAAGCATTTTCACCAATATGCTAGCTTCTATTTTTCCATTTGTATCTGTACACCATAACGCCAGTTATAATCTAAACATAAGTATTTCCCTTTGACCTCTATCAGAATAGGGAACTAGATTGACACCATAACGTCAGTATTGAAAAATAAAACATGATTTCAGTGAGAGTAGCGCAGTCTATTACAATTCCAGACAATTTGATTACTCTTGTTCTAAATGTTTTTCAATATGATATATCAACCTTGTTAAGCCTTATATATTTTGTCTAAATTTAAACACAAAATTTATATTGTTTTGATCACTCCAGTTTTCGCTAACTTCATTCTTTAACAGTTATTTTAAGGGAAAGTAATTTTAAGAATCTTAACTCTGTTCTAACCAATGTAAATATATATTTTCTTATCACAGATTTTAGAATCTGTTAGGAATTAGGGTAGTTTTAGTTAGAAATATAGTCTTTTTAAGAAGCCAGAATGACAACAATTATTATGACAGACCTCGAAAAATTATGAAATTGCTTACCTTGCAAGCAAGGCACACGTCATTGATGATATATAAACGCTTGGGTGGGAGGAAACATGAACGTGGTCAGTAGGCCAGGATTTATCAAACCTGGTGTTGCAGGAATTCATTAGATAGTCTGACAGACTTGGCGAGGAAGAGCTTCCTGGGGGAATTGAGAATTCGGACGAGCATCCACAATAATTACAAAAAAAAAACAGGCTGAGCAAACTTCGCGTATTAAGTAACTGTAAATTTCAGAGTCAGATAATTAAACTCTGACTTAGAATCATATCTGTGATTCACAACAATTAGAGTCATTCTGGATTATTAGTAATAATAAGAATATCACAACATTGTAATAAGATAGGAGATGGTTATTCTTCTTAATTGAGTACTGAACCATTCGATTATATTGAAAATAAAGAACCCAGGCAGGTTAAAGGAACGAATCATAACACCAAATTATAGGTGTTTTCTATGTTAAGGAAGGCAGATACATATACTCTCATATTCATTAAGAATTACTGTAGGAAAAAGGAGAAGATTGTATCAGTAGGATCAGAATATTTACATAAATATATATTTTTAACATTTATAAATTGAATAAATTTATAAATTTAAATAAAGTAATAACTTAAAATAAATTTATAAACTTTTTTTTTTTAATTCTCACAGTTTAATTTACAGAGACAGGAGATCTTATTATACAGTTTATCCTTTGACATATCGTCTCCACGTTTGTGTATTTGTTACTAAGTTACAGTCAAACGCGTCAACGATTTGATATAAAACTTAGGAATAAGGATCAATTACTAGATAGAAAACTATGTGTGTTTACGATAATTTTGTCCGTTTAAAAATATCCCAGTCACTGACATATTCGCAGGTGATCCAACTGCGAATAATTTATTAAACACAACGGTGTGTAAACAAACAATCGTGAGTAAAAACAACAACAAATAATAAAAATAAAATTAAATTTTGGGGACGAATTTCCCATGAGAAGTTTTAATCTCAAGAAAAACCAAAACATTTTTCACACAATACTTTTTCATGTTTTTATTTACACGTTTCCAAAAATTATTTATATAATAGTTACAATGTTTTTTTACCTGAATTTTTCTCTATAACTTGATTTAACTTTCTTATTATTTGTATATATAATAGTAGTAAAATCGTTTAGGTATCCAACAAATTGGATCACCAGCCAACCTTGTCCACCAATAAAGTTTGATTCAATATAAGACTTTAGGGAAAATAGATACATCGATGGGTACAGTTTAATATTACACACAACCATTGCGCTCACAATGAATGTTAATCACAATCACAACACAAGCAGCAAGTTTAAAACACATAAAACATTTAACTTTTATTATTTCACCCTGTGAGTGGTGTACAGTATTATTTACTGTTACTTCTTAGTCTGTGAATATTTTATGTCACGTGACACGCCAGACAGTAGCCAATTTGGTTTACAAGAATGGTTTATGGAATGTATTAAAATATCCAAAGAGAGAGGTGTGTTATTCAAAGAATCACTAATGGCAAACTTATTTTGCCTTTGAAGCTAACTTGAAACAAATTCCTCTTACAGTTTAAATTCTGCTTAATCTAAAATGTTCTCTGTAGAACATGCATATTGCCAACATTTAAACTTGCATTAGAAGGAAAGCAAAACACCGGGCAGTAACCGCCAACTTACTAAACCTTAATACTACATAGTCTGCCAGAATCACTTATAAAATAAAGATTTTAAGATTTGTTTTACTGAAGAATATATATAGTATTCCTGGTTTATTTTTTATTGAATAAAAAATATTACAAAAAGAATATCAAATGATATTTTATTGTAATCTTCTCTAAGTGATATCACCGTTATATATTCATTTGCGATTTCTTGTTTAATAACTAAATTCTTAATAAACAATTTGTATTAAAACATTATTTGATGAAAATATAGTGGTAAGACGATATATTATGAGAAGATATATAATATAAGACTCGTAAAAAAAAATATATATATATACATATATATATATATATATATATATATATATATATATATATATATATATATATATATATATATATATAAAGATACAGGGTGTTTGAAAAGTAAATAATTTGGATTGTCATAGGGGACATAAAAACGTCATAAGTGCATGATAACTTCACTGAGAAGTTTTATTAATATTTTTAATAAAATTTAATATTTCAGTACTCTTTCTGAAACAGGAGAAAAAGTTTTTGTTAGATTTACAATTCACAAGACGACCTTCAATTGTCCTTTAAAATTTACAAGACAATTTGTCAGACTAAATCCAATTTCAAAGACTTTATTTCTAATCTCCCGTTGAAATCTCTTGTGACAGGAGCGTATAATAAAGTATCAACGCAGACAAAATCATTGAAGTCCTTTCGAATTATTACGTTATATCCTGATTATGTATAACAAATACATTGCATAAAGGAGATTTTTCAACATGTGCCAAAAGATACATTCATATATTCCAGTAATGATGTGAACTTTTGGATCTTTTATTACATTCAATAACCCGTTTTTGTAAACCCAATCTGGTTGGTGTGTGACGTCACGAAACAATATTTATAGACTAAGTACAGATTCATTGTTACTGAACACTAGATAAAAAGTAAAAAGATTGATGGAAACATCACTAATAGATGTATGTATTTTTAATAAAATTCAGTGGTACTTTTGGTTCTCGGAGTATTACAGACACTGTAATGTTGCAATTTATTTCAGAATTAGGACAACAGATTGTGTTAGAATTACATGTTCACATTTATCCTGCAGAAGCATAAGAGAAAATTTAAATAAATAATCAAAAACATGATTTCTATTCCCCGTTCCACTCTCTTGTTACAGGAGGAAATAAAAAAGTAGTTATGCTGACATTCGGCCGCCAAGCAATTTTGAAATTTAACGATGACTTTCACGGGAGATTCCAAATCTGAATTGGCCGAAATTGATTCAACAACCTCCGCCAAGCTATTTTGAAACTCCGAGTAGTCGTTCTCGGAATATTCCAAATCTCATTTGGCCAAAGATGACCCAACAAAGTCCACCAAGCTATTTTGAAATTTCCCGTTAGCGTTCACGGGAGATACCAAATCTTATTTGGCCGAATATAACACAACAAAGTCTGCCTAGCTATTTTGAAATTTCCCGTTGTCGTTCACGGGAGATTCCAAATTTGAATTGGCCAATATTACCCAACAAAGTGCGCCAAGCTATTTTGTAATTTCCCGTTGTCGTTCATGGGAGATTCCAAATTTGAATTGGCCGTAAATGACCCAACAAATTCCGCCAAGCTATTTTAAATTTCCTGTTGTCGTTTAAGGAAGATTCCAAATCTCATTTGGCCGAATATGACCAAACAAAGTCCGCCAAGCTATTTTGAAATTTCCCGTTGACATTCACGGGAGATTCCTAATCTAAATTGGCCAAAAAAGTCCCAACAAAGTCCGCCAAGCTATTTTGAAATTTAGGGTTAAAGTTCACGGGAGATTCCAAATCTTATTTGGCCTATATAACCCAACAAAGACCGCCAAGCTATTTTAAAATATCCCGTTGTCGTCGCGGGAGATTCCACATCTGAATTGGCCGAAAATGACCCAACAAATTCCGCCAAGCTATTTTGTAATTTCCCGTTGTCGTTTAAGGAAGATTCCAAATCACATTTGCCCGAAAATGACCCAACAAAGGCCGCAGAGCTATTTTGAAACCTCCCGTTGTAGTTCACGGGAGATTCCAAATCTGAATTGGCCGAAGATGATCCAACAAAGTCCGCCAAGATATTTTGAAATTTCCCGTTGACGTTCACGGGAGATTCCAAAAGTAAATTGGCCGAAGATGACCCCAATCAGTCCGCCAAGCTATTTTGAAATTTTCCCTGTCGTTTACGGCAGATTCCAAATCTCATTTGGCCCAATATGACCCAACAAAGTCCGCCAAGCTATTTTGAAATTATCCGTGTCGTTTACGGGAGATTCCAAATCTCATTTGGCCGAAAATGACACAACAAAGTCCGCCAAGCTATTTTGAAATTTTCAATGTCGTTTACGGGAGATTCCAAATCTCATTTGGCCGATTATGACCCTATATAGTCCGCTAAGCTATTTTGTATTTCCCGTTGTCGTTCACGGAAGATTCCAAATCTCATTTGGCCGAAAATTACCCATCAAAGTCCGC
Organism: Aphrophora alni; assembly: GCA_963513935.1. Taxonomy (NCBI): domain Eukaryota; kingdom Metazoa; phylum Arthropoda; class Insecta; order Hemiptera; family Aphrophoridae; genus Aphrophora; species Aphrophora alni. The sequence goes on along the minus strand of OY740778.1, from coordinate 2,709,293 downwards.
CAAGCTATTTTGAAAATTCCCGTTGACGTTTACGGGAGATTTCAAATCTTATTTGGCCGAAAATGACCCAACGAAGTTTGCCAAGCTTTTTTTTAATTTCCCGTTGTCGATCACGGGAGATCCAAAATCTGAATTGGCCAAATATCACCCAACAAAGTCCGCCAAGCTATTTCAAAATTCCCGTTGTCGTTCACGGGAGATTCCAAATCTCATTTGGCCAAAAATGACCCAACAAAGTCCGCCAAGCAATATTGTAATTTACCGTTGTCGTTTACGGGAGATTGTAATTTTCATTTGGCCGAAAATGACCCAACAAAGTCCGCCAACCTATTTTGAAATTTACCGTTGTCGTTTACGGGAGATTCCAAATCTAATTTGGCCGAATATAACCTAACAAAGTCCGCCAAGCTATATTGACATTTCCCGTTGTCGTTCATGGGAGATTCCAAATTTGAATTGGCCGTAAATGACCCAACAAATTCCGCCAAGCTATTTTGAAATTTCCTGTTGTCGTTCACGGGAAGTTCCAAATCTGAATTGGTCGAAAATGACCCAACAAATTCCGCCAAGCTATTTTAAAATTTCCCGTTGACGTTCACTGGAAATTCCAAATATTCTTCTCTCACTAAATCTAGAAAATCATCGATAAGCTTTCGAATGATTACGTTTTATTTCCTGATGATGTCTAATACATTCTCCAACTCATACACCACAAAAAGCAAATTTACAACACGTACTAAACATATACATTGATATTTCTCTGTAGTGATGGAACCGTGTACGCTCGGTCCTTTTGTGTTTTAATGGATTTAATAAATTGATTCTAAAAACTCAATGTTCTTTACAATTGATGTGTACACAAGGTTTTTTTTCTTTTTCTTTCTAAGATGATGGTCGCACTATACATATTTCATTGACAGTTTTCCAGCTAGTTATTTATTTGAACATATTTTTAATTTCACTCTTTCTACATCGTTTATTTAATTTAGACGAAGATCAAAATAAATAGAGGAAAACGTATTCTTTCTTTTCATGATTATATAAAGGATATAAAACGCGTCTGCTGTATATATATATTAGATATTGGTATGTATATATTTATATTGGATTAACTTCTATACAATTAAAAAAAAACAAGTAAGAAAATCATTTATCTTACGGGCTTTTATATCTGTGTGCAATTCTAGAACGTCTGCAAACGTGTCACTCTTTTATATAAAGATTAACGGTTTAATAGGGAGATTTTTATAGTAAACAACCAACTATTTTTTACAAAAACGAACATTTACTACTGTCAAAATTAACTGTTGTTTTTATATGTGAACAGAAAGAAAAACATTACTTTAAATATGTCGTTGAAATCAGTCAATCATTGTATTAATTTTCTTATCAAAAAAATATATATACAAATCTCAAAATATCATAGTCGTGCATTATGTGTGTACATTTTAAATAGTGTTTTAAAAAGTATAATTTTAAGTGATATTTAAGTAAAATTATCTAGTGTTCAAGACAATGTAACATGGTGTATTGTATTGTCCTGCATTATATCCTTCAAAAAGTACTTCTTTTCAAAATGGGTGAACGAGAAACATTGTGCTTCATTTTGCACTGATTAATATGCTGAACTATTTCAACTGATAACGCCCGACAGGAATTTCTGATAATGTATAGTTTATTGTAGTTCCACTGCAAAACAGAGAAGCATAGGTAAATCTAGAATCTCACTTCTAATTTCGTTAAATTGTTATTCGTTAAAGTTGATAATTGGTTTTGGAGTTAACAGATTTCTAGTTTGCAAATAATTTTCTAGACACTGTAGTTCGAAGCGTCAAATTGGTCGTTCGTATCATTGCTAATGCATATTTTTAAAGGAATTATTTTTAAGATCGGTGAATGTGAAAGATTGTGCAATCATGTTCCACTGTTTATATGTTGCATTACATAGCCCGAACTATTTTATCTGTTGACAACCAAACGTTAATTTTTGATACGTTGACGATCACGACGTTATGTTTGAGTTATTAGAACCTACAATTTTATCAAAATCGGTAAAGCCAAAACATACAATTCAATTATGATGGAAATTTTCCTCCCCAATTTGAGAATATATATATATATATATATATATATATATATATATATATAATATATATATATGATAGTGGTGTGACACTGTATAGTTTATTTTGTTTCTACTGCGAAACAAAGCATCATCTCTTTTCTAATTTATTCAATTTTTACAGTTTTCAGGATATACAGAAAAGTAGGATACTGTTAGGAAATTGGTATTGATTCCCGCCTGGGTTCTTTGTTACAATAAACTAGACAATTAATTGTTTCAGTTTATAAATACTAAATCCCTTTAATTACACAAAATAAAATTATTTTTTAACACTTACATTTAAGTGGTTCAGTCATATATTGCTATCATTATTATTCAATTATAAATTCAGAATGATTCCAAATATTATGACCTGACTGTACGTTATTTACTTTTGAATAATTACAAGTTCCTTTACATCAAGCTTGCTCATCTTTACTGTGTCTTCCTGTATTTTCGCTGTCTTGTTTAAATCCCAAGGAAGTTCTCTCTCTCTCTCTCTCTCTCTCTCTCTCTCTCTCTCTCTCTCTCTCTCGCTCTCTCTCTCTCTCTCGCCAAGTCCTTCTGGCTATCTTCTAATCTACCGGCGGTTCTCTCTTGAAAGAGTTACCTCATTTGTTCCCACCCAAGAGTTTATACACATCCCAACTGGTGACGTCCTCCTCACTTGCAAGTCAAGCTATTTCATCAGTTTTATATCTCTGCCACATTAGTTGTTATCATTCCGACTATATTTAAATGAACTTAAACGGTTTTTATTACTAAATTATATCTCTAATTCATAATAATATAGTGACATAAGGAAACAGTGGTTATATCCTAGAGTCAAGCACAACCGAAGTACAATATTAGGTTACCTGGACTTCTCCTGCTGTAGTATGATGGCTCGTAAAAAACCTATAAGCATGCCTCAGAACGTTTAGCTGCCCCAATACTCTAGAATCACCTTTAGGAGATACCCTCTATGGGTCATAGAAGTCTCCAGAGAGACATTCCAATTCTACGGTTGAGACCAGCACAAAAGGTACACATTATGAAGACGGTAACAAAAGTCTTCTACTTTTCTCTCAGTTAGTTTTTCAATTCAACACTACACTAATTTAAATATAACAACACTAAACATATATTTACATTAACACATTAAGGATTCCCACATGGGCATAAGCCTCTACATTGGAAAACCTAAATTTAAACACTTTTAAATATGTCTACATTAATAAAATTTAAAATGGCATTCGTTTCGGAAAATTAAAATACAAACAGGAATATAACAATAACATTAAGTTGGGCATGTTGGCATGACTGTATAATTGGTTTACATGACGTTAAGTTAAACAGATTTAAATGTTTTTAATGGTCATCGTCTACAGTGTAGAGGACACTTCACCACCGTGCTTCATAGATTTCTAATTCAACATAGTTGTATTGTGGGTTGCCTGCCTTGCCCCCGATTCCGGTAGAAAACCAGATGACTCGAAATAGCAAATGCAAACTTACTGCGCGCAGGAAAAACAGTACGTATCTTTCAGTTGAAGTGGTAGGAGGTGTTTCTGTATTATGGGAGGACTTTACACGATCAGCACTTCAAAATACGGGTTTAAGACCCGGCAGGGACTTAATTAGAAGTGCACTCGTGAATTGGCTTTATACAGTTAAAGGTATGTGATTTTATAACTGAACCTATTTCCCTGTATATCATTACATTTAAATGTTTTTATGTAAATTTGATTTATTTATTTTTATGTTCATCAAAGATGACTACCGTAGTTAATTAATCATGTGTCAAGACAAGCTGTGCCTGACCTGGCAATGTGATCCACGACTCTTGGTACGCCCCTACCGACATATCGGTGTAACTATTAGAAATAAATATTTAATAATAACAATCCCCCGCCCTCAATAGCGCCAGTTATCGTTGCAGTTGGTAGCAGAGCAAAAGCCAATCCTCGTAGACACTGTTATAACTTCAGAAATATGTATTATGATTTTGGTAGCACTGATATCCGGTGCAGTTTGATTCGTGTAACATGGTGGGACCAGATTGTCCTTACATTATGGGATAGTTAAGTTCTTTATAGTTATGTTTAAAATGTATAGTGTTAGACCTATACAAGAGGTATTGATATTATTATTATTATGTGGTTTACATTAAATAGTTACACCAGACTGTGTATCTTATTTATTGTAGTATGCAAAAACCCAACAGTGGCGACGAGGAAAATATTAGGTTATGAAAAAAAGTGAGCCACGATGTCTCAAATTGGACTCCTACATTTTGATCACCTCAACACAGACTTTTTTGTTTTTAAAACAAAGTTATCGAATCATTTTATAGTGAATGATATTACAGATGATACGAAGAAAAAAGCTATATTAATAACGTCACTAGCTGATGTAACTTATCAACTTTTGTTCAGTTTGTGTGTACCGAAAGATCCGGATAATGAAAAATATGTCGACCTAATTCAAGTTTTACAAAAATATTTTTCACCTGTAAAATCATTTTTTGTGGCAAGGAAGACATTTTATCAATTTGTGCAAGAGAATGGAGAAACTGTACGGGAGTTTGCTGCAAGGTTAAGGAGTTTGGCTGCAAGTTGCAGTTTTGGAAATGAATTAAATATACTACTTCGTGATATTTTCATCATTGGTTTGTCTTCAAGACGTGTACAAGAGAGACTTCAAGAAGAAGATGCAACGAGAAAAGAGACTACATTCGACATGGTGGTCAACTTGGCTGCATCTAGAGAGGCTACAATTAAGGATCATGACCAGCCTAACCTAAATGGAAGGATGTCAAAGTTCAACATTAAAGCAGAATCAGCAGACTTACACCATGTTAAGAGTAGGCCTAGCAATAACAAGAGGTATGTTCAAATTAATAAATATAATCCAAGTTGTAAAATTAAATGTGAACATTGTGGAAGATTAAATCATACTAGTGAAAAGTGCTACTTTAAAAATAAGACATGCCACAACTGTGGAAAAAAGGGACATTTGGCTCCTATTTGTAATAAAAAATTTCAAAGCAGTAATTATAAGCCTAAATCAAAAAATAAATACTTAGGCCTAGGTGATATGACTGAAATTTGTGACATTAATGACTGTTCGGATAGGTTAGGTGATAAGTATCCTAGGGATGAACAGGCTATTGTAAATTTAAGTGATACCTTCTTTAATATGGTTACAAAGGATGATGGAAATGACAATAAGTCTTTAAAGATGTTTAAAACAGTTCAGTCTATAAAATTAAAGTTAATTTTAAATGATGTACCTCTCCAGGTTGAAATTGATACAGGTTCATTGTATAATGTTATGTCAAAGGCTTGTTTTGAGAAATATTTTTCTCAAGAAGTATTAATTGAAAATGATGTTAAATTAATTGATTATGTTGGTCATGTCATTGAACCAATAGGCAAAATATCTTTATCCAGTAGGCTCAAACGTAAAGATCCTGAAAACAAATTATTTTTTTATGTGATATTGAAAGGAGGTCCGCCCTTACTGGGTAGAGAGGGTCTCAAAGAGTTAAGGTTGTTAAATGAAAAAGGTTTACATCTAGATTTTCAAGATAAAAATATTATGCCTATTGGTCAGCAAAGTTGTAATAGTTTAAGTAGGTTACCAACCAAATCTATAAATATGCCAAATGAAGTAGAGAACATTTTAAATAAATACCCAGATGTTTTTAGTGAAAGTCTAGGAACTTTCAATAAATATAAAGTAGAACTAAGGGTTAAAGAAAATTCATGTCCTAAATTTTTCAAAGCTCGTACTTTACCCTTAGCCTTGAAAGAACCTGTTGAAAGGGAACTAAATAGACTAATTAGCTTAGGTATATTAAAGAAATTAGATTACAGTGAATGGGCTACACCCATAGTGCCTGTCCTAAAATCTGACGGATCAGTCCGCATTTGTGGAGATTTTAGATTAACTTTAAATCCAGTACTAGAAGGTACCGAGTACCCATTACCAAGAATAGACCATATTTATTCTAAATTCAGTAATGCTAAACTATTTTCTAAAATAGATCTAAAGGATGCATATCAACAATTATTACTCTCTGAAAAGTCAAGACACTTGACTACCATAAATACCCACATAGGATTGTTATCTTATTCTAGGTTATGCTTTGGCATTAAAAGTGCTCCTGCTGAATTTCAGCGGGTAATCGATAATTTACTGTGTAATATTGAGGGAGTAGGTGCATTATTAGACGATATATATATAACAGGTCGTAATCAGAAAGAACATAACATTAGGCTCAATTTAGTTTTAAAAATTCTGCAAGATTGTGGACTTAGAGTTAAAATAGAAAAATGTTCATTTGCTCAAAAATCAATCGAATACTTAGGACATAAGATTGATAAAGATGGTCTACATACCACAGATAAACATGTAAAAGCTATTCTATCAGCTCCCAAACCTGATAATGTGACAATGCTTAAATCTTATCTGGGTATGGTGACATTTTACTTAAAGTTTATACCTAAAGCAGCTAAAATACTGCAACCATTGTATGAATTGTTAAAAAAGGATGTCAAATGGGTGTGGTCGGATCAGTGTAACAAAGCTATTGAACAAATTAACACCATTTTAACCTCAAAACCAGTTCTGGCTCATTTTGATCCAAAATTACCGGTGAAACTTACGGTGGATGCCAGTGCAAAAGCAATTGGTGCCATTTTGTCTCATGTTTATGAAGATAAATCCGAAAAAGCGATAGCATTTGCATCTAGGAAACTCTCAATAGCGGAATCAAAATATTCCCAAATAGAACGAGAAGCATTAGGCATTATATATGGCATAAAAAAATTTAATGACTTTTTATTTTGTAAAAAATTTACTCTTGTATCAGACCACAAACCTTTGTCATACATTTTTGGAGATAAGAAAGGTATACCAATTTTTGCTGCTAATCGTTTGCAACGATGGGCATATTTACTATCTAATTATGATTTTAAAATAGAATTTGTCAAATCAGAGAAAAATGTTGCAGATTTTCTTTCTAGGGTTGAAATTCCGCAAGATATTGATCAAAAGTGTAACTATGATGATAGTTTAGGTTATTTACATTATGTACATGAATATTGTCCATTTGTCGTAGATTGGAAAAAGATAAGGAAAGAAACCCGTGTTGATCCTGTATTATCTAAAGTAGTGGATATGGTAATTAGTGGTTTTAAGACACCTGAAGATCCTAAATTTAAACCTTATTGTAAAATATCACATGAATTAACTGTTGATCATGGATGTCTAATGTGGGGTTACAGAGTCATAATACCTCAAAAATACAGACAATCTCTATTAGATGAATTACATGTAAATCATTTAGGAATAAATAAAATGAAAAGTCTGGCCCGATCATATTTCTGGTGGCCTAAGCTAGATGCAAATATTGAACTTATGTCTAAAATGTGTAATGTATGTTATAAATATAGAAGTTTACCCACAAAGTCAATATTGAAACCATGGCCATGGCCAAAAAGAGCATGGACACGTTTACATATTGATTTTTTGGGACCATTAAACAATAACAAATATTGTTTTGTTATCATGGATTCTAATTCTAAGTGGATAGAAAATTTTATTGTTAATTCTATCACAACTGATGTGGTAATAGAGAAATTGTCAGAAACGTTTGCACGATTTGGTTTGCCAAGATTTGTAACTTCTGATGGAGCCACTTGCTTTATGAGTAGCTTATTCCAAAAATATTTACAAAGTATGGGAATACAACATTTAGTTGGTGCTCCATTTCACCCTCAAACTAACGGGGAAGCAGAAAGTGCAGTAAAAATTATTAAAACGTTCATTAAGAAAAATCAAACCAAACCAAGTGGTGCATCACTTGCTGTACAAATAAATAAATTCCTTTTACAATATCGTAATTCAATACATTCAACTACTGGAATTTCTCCAGCTCAAGCTCTATTCAATCGAGGTTTAAGAAATATATTTGATTTACTAAAACCAATGACAGAAGAAATAGTTGAAAATAACCAATCTAAACAAATTAGAAATTACAAAGGTAAACGTAAGTTGGAGTTGGAAGTAGGACATAATGTTCTCGTAAGAGATTACAGAGCTCGCCATCATAAATGGCAGCCATGTGTGATCACAGGAAAACTTGGTTCACAAACTTTTGAAGTCAAAACTCCAGAAGGCTTAACTTGGAGGCGACACCTTGATCAGATGTTGTGTGGTGAAAATGTTCAAGCTAGAACGTCTGAAAATTTTAGTAATCCTAGTTTTCCTAGTATTGACACTCAGACATCAAAAACACTGATGTGGAAACAGATAACACAACACCCACCAGAGTGTCGGTTCCAAAATTAAGACCTAGAACATTAATAAAAAAACCAGACAGATATTCACCTACATAAATAAATGGATAAATTGTTTTTATAATTTCATTGTAATTTGTATAGAAGATGTTAATTTTATTTTATCAATTAGTTGTAATTTTCATGTAGGGGGAAGGAATGTTATAACTTCAGAAATATGTATTATGATTTTGGTAGCACTGATATCCGGTGCAGTTTGATTCGTGTAACATGGTGGGACCAGATTGTCCTTACATTATGGGATAGTTAAGTTCTTTATAGTTATGTTTAAAATGTATAGTGTTAGACCTATACAAGAGGTATTGATATTATTATTATTATGTGGTTTACATTAAATAGTTACACCAGACTGTGTATCTTATTTATTGTAGTATGCAAAAACCCAACAGACACCTAAGTGTTTTATCGTCTTTTTCTTTTTTCTCTGGCGTCTAGTCTTATTATAAAATTTTAAATTATACTTTCTTCTCATAATAATGAACCAATAATAATAATTTCGATTTTCAAACAAAAATTTTAATGGTCAGATTGAAAATGGCGGTATCGAGATTGATAATTTTATTTTGAGCAGTTTCCAATTATTTCACCCCCCTCCCCCCAACATGGTCGATTACTCGGGCGACTTACCAGTATTCTTCCCTTTTCCACTCAACAATCTCCGATAGAAAATGGAACAACCTTCAACATCATAACCATAAATGTTTTTGCCTACTTTGCTTCCACCAAAAGTTTTTATTTCCCTATAACTCAGCTTCAAATCGACATTATTAAGCCAAATGAGCCTGCCTGGATGGTATCACTCATATTTGTACGTCACTATGTTATCCCAACCCCTCACGACATAAGAGAGTAAATAAAAATTGCGAAACCGCAATTCGTATATTGAAGTAGCCCGACAAATCGACATAAACTCTAAAGGGATGTTTATACAAAGGGGGAGTTTTATTTTTGTAATCTACTTGAAATGTTATGTAATTTCTTTTTATTTACTGAATTTTTTCAGCACCCAGAATGTTTAAATAGTACCCTAAATACCCTTTTCCGATCAAAAATATTGTAAAAGAAAATATTGGTGTTTTGTTAATAATGTGTTTAAATTTCTTGTAATTTGACTTTTTTGACTGAATTTATTCATAATCAAAAAAATAATACTTTCAAAGTTATGATCTACAAAAGCATTTCTGTAAAAAACCCAAACGCTTATAAAAAAACGCAAATCTTAGATTTTGGTTCCAAAAAAACGTATATAGACATCTTTGGGAAATGTTTTTTCCGTAATCTTTTATATAATTTTCCTTTTACTTCGATGACAGAAATTTTTTAAAAAATAGTACCCTTAAGGGTGGCTCTTAAGGGTTTTTTTATAATCTAAACTTGTACCTAATTTGAATTTTTGTTTGGCTGGATTTGCTCAACTCTGAGGATTTTCATAATAATAGCTTTAAAATAGTACTGGTTGTAGATAAAAAATAAAAATAAAAAAATAAATAAATAAATCGGTGTTGTTTTTTGAGGAATTAATTAAACTTTCTTTTTAATTTGACTTTTACTTTGAAAAGATTTATTCTAAACCAAGGATTTTCAAAAATATTTTTCTTAAGTTTTGCCCGAAAGGGGTGAAAGCTTTATCGGCATTACAATTTTCGGTACTTACGTATTAACGCCAACGCAGCAGAAGCTGCGCTAATGCGCATGCGCCAATAAAGAGCCAACTGGTTTAAGGGAAGCAGAATTTCATTTTTTTCAGCTTTGAGATTCATATACTTTCATTTTATGATTTGTCGCAAAAATTGTAGGCGTAGATTGGCGGCACTTCACTTTTAAAGCTCATGTTTATCCATGATCTAATTTCAAATTATTAACTTCAATAAACTTACGAAAGGTTTGGCCAGGTGATTACATATATATATATACATATAGCTACCTGGCCAAACCTGTCGTGATATATAATTATATCGCAAAGTAAGCAAATATTGGCGCATGCGCTTTAGCAACTTCTGCTGCGGTGGCGTTAATACGTAAGTACTCTATTTTCATTATATACACATTCTCCATTTTTTTCTATTGATTAAACTCAGTCTGTAATACCTAATAGGTTAGAACTATGATTAGAAGCATTTTAAAATAAATTACGACAAATATTGTTTGTTTTTCATTTTCGGGTTGGTGTGTAAGAAAGTTCATGCATTGTTTTTACAAACTTTATTTGGTCATCAGTTGTTAAGAAACGTTTTGCTTTATTTATTGTATTTTAACACGTACAGCGCACTCGGTTGGTGTGTTATCAGTGCGGTACAAGGTGTAGGCCTAAACAGCTGTTTGATTCGTTGACCTACATTACATCTCCTCCCCTCCTCTCCTTCGCTTCTCAACAATCAGTAATGTCATCTGGCTTACCGTTCGCTTGTCTTTGTTTCAGTTATTAATTTAAACGTTGTTTGATTTCTTTATACATTTAATTTAAATTGTGTTTTTGTGTTTATTAGTGACTGTTTTTGTGTTTGCAGTGTAAAGAAGATACAGTGCGTGTTGTTTGTCGTGAAAAATATCAGAAATCGATCGTTCGCACTTTGAGGTTAGGACAGAGAGTAAGTTTAGAAGTTTACAGTTTCTTTTGCATGCAGTTTAATACTTTTAATAGTGATATGTAAATTTTAGGTTATGTAAGTAGTTGATGAAAATACCTGTTTGTTCCCCGTTTGTTAAATATACCTTTATGCGTTACGATTCATTTACCAATTTGTGATACAAATATAAACCGGTATTTACTTAGAATACAGAGGCATAAACAAACAAGTTTTATCTAATATTTGAAATATTTAATTTAAATTATTGTTATGTAAGGAACGAAATGATGTTTATTAATGGGCCATGGACCAATTTGAAAAAAATACAGGTAACATCTTGTAAGAGGAGAAATTTAATAAAAACTGTAGGCCTATACTTGAGCCCGGTTCTAGAAAACTACACCTTATTCAGGAGCTTTCTCGCTTTTGTATTAAAGTGTTATTACGAATGTTTCATTAATTTATGCTGAAAAAAAAATAGTTTGTTCTGCCATAAATCGAAGCAACTTGAGTTATTAATGAATTGTTTAATTAATTGCAAATAAATTTAAATGTAGGCGTGGAAACAACTTCTAAAAGATGTATTTCAATTTGTACGACTAAATCAAGTAAAGTATGAACGGAACTACTCCAACCCGGCTAGTTGGAACTACAGTACATAATATGGTCATTAAAATGCAATGAGCACTGCGGTGAAATTCCCAATATTAATTTATAACTCTCCTTTAGGCCTCTTGTACTTAGTTTATTTCTATAAATGTACTTACGCGCAGTGTTTTGGTTTAAAGTGTAGGTCTGGAGGTAAATGTCCAGTTTATACTACGTTGCAAAAAGAAATTTTATGAAAAGGTGTTTTACATAACTCATTATTGGTAATTCTGAGCAATTACTTGGTCAACCCCAAACTTTTTCACATTTTACTACGGTCATAAGGATGTTCTCAGAAAGCAAGAAACATATAATTCAAGGCCCGCAAGGCCATCGTACAGGTGTGATATCAATGCTGCGATATGAAGCGGTCCTTTGAAATCAGTTCTAATAGTTATATATATATATAGCTACCTGGCCAAACCTGTCATGATAGAATATATCACTAGCCATAACGGTACTGTCACAACTGGCCTTCCGCGCGTCTCCCGCAAGCCACTGTTATCGCGTGGACTTTGAACCTTCTTATCGCTCGGCAACCTCTACGATGGCCTTGCGGGCCTTGAATTATATGTTTCTTGCTTTCTGAGAACATCCTTATGACCGTAGTAAAATATGAAAAAGTTTGGGGTTGACCAAGTAATTGCTCAGAATTACCTTATTATTAAACAATTGGATCATCCAAGCTGGGAATACCCTTTTCAAGTATCAAAATCCATTATTTCTGTCACAAATAAGCAATTTAAAAGGTTGCATTCAGTTCATAATACACAATGAGCCTATGCGTCTAGGTTTCATAGCTAATAGAACAGCATGTCTTTAGATGTATGCGCATTAACTGTCTTCTAACAGTTAAATATTACTACGCTGTATGATTTCAGAAACACGTGAACTAGGTCTCAACAGGTCAATATGTATATACGGGGTGTTTCGGACCACATGGACACTATCTGTAGAGCCTAAACACAGATAGTGTTTATCTCGTTTCGTTTAGGCGCTACAGATAGTGTCCATGTGGTCTGAAACACCCGGTATATTGACATGCCAAGACCTATAGTTCCTTTACTAGGTCTGGTTAGGTAACCATATATATATATATATATATATATATATATATATATATATATATATATATATATACAGTGTGAGTCAAAAGTATGGATACACCCTGTTAATTTTTAAATGGATAAAGATAGAAAAATGAAACTCAGAACACCTTTCTAGGAAATAAAAGTGAACTTTTTAGCCACTATCACAACTTTGTCCATTTCCCCAAAATGGGATTTTTGGGGGGCAGCTCAAAATTTTTAAATGTAAAGACCCATTAAGTGACACCTCATTTTAAAGTCCTTGATTAAAGATGAAGAACAGTGGAAACCAGATCTTTCTATCTCAACCCAGTACAAAATGGCAGCTCATTGAAATTAAGTAACCTCACAAACGATAATCTCACAAGCCTAGGATATCGTACTTGAATATTGCATACTTTAGAAAGAAATGTTGGATTTTTACATTTGAAAAGGGTCTTCCCAGCTAAAGGAGGTTGCAATTGTTTAATAATGAGCTTTGTAAAACACGATTGCATGAAATTTCTAAATTAAATCGCAACAGGATCTCAACTGCACTTTTACCAGAATATGCTATTAAATACACAAGTTAAATATCCGTTTACCCTGCTTTTGGGAAGAGTAAAAAGCATTTTTCACCATTAAAAAAAATGTAAAAAGGGTATGTTTTATAGTTTTCCTTTTACATAATATATTGGTTTCTGGAATTCGTCGACTGTTGTTCCTGCAAAACGTATGTACCGATTTTTATCAAACTTTTTATGTGGTCATTTGTTGATCATATCACGAAAGTTATTATGGGGGGTAGCTGCCATAAGAAAAACAAAAAAAAAAAGATTTAATAAAAATCAGCTGTAAATATTTCGATACAAATGTCAGTGAAATGTAAAGATAAATAATCCAAAATATTAAGTAAAACCATATTATGGTTCAGGAATTTAAACTTTATTTCATCTTGTATTATTTATTCATGACGAGTTTATGACAAAGGTATATATCAAGTTCATAATGTACTTTAATATTGTTTAAAACAATCTGCATTAAATAGGACAACAGTTAAATATTACTACGCTGTATGATTTCAGAAACATACAGATGATTTAGTCAAATAGGACACGTTTATACCACACGTGAAGAGAGTTTATGCTCTATTTAAAAACATATATGTTGTTTTTTTGAGTTGGCGTTCATACTTCATTTTAAGTTTTTAAACGACAACTACTGAACTGATATTTCGGTGAGAAATAGTTTTGGTTGGTTGGTATTTGGTTTTTGGGGTGAGTGACCTCTTTATACTTAGTTTTGTTTGTTGAAGAGAATTGAAGGTCGAGTTAAATATCCTAAGGATACAGGAAGCTTTCTAATTAGAGGTTTTAAATCTCCTTCGTATCATTGATGACTGCAGCATACAGGATGTTCCTAGTAGTCAGGACAATACAGGCGGGAAAAAGCGAATGTTCAGATCCAGAGTGACTGTACACATTATACTAAACTTATGAGATAGCTCATTTTGTTCGTTAGAATGTCTAGATCAAAGTTGAAAACAGTTTATTGTGGGGCAACTTAATAATTTCTTTATTAATGACTTATTATACTATATTTCCTTGCTTGTATCTTTGTAACTATATAGATTTTTTTTAAATGGAAATGTTAAATATTTATAGGTAAGACCATTATGTATACATAAATGCAACGAAGTAAAAAAAATCCAAAAATTGCAGATAGAACTCTCTGGTTCTGTCGTCTCGACATGTTAACTTGTTGCAGGGGCTTTTTACAAACTTGTAACATGTAATCTGTTTGTTTAATTGTGTTGTTTAAATTGTATCCTTGGTAATTCATTGTAGGGTCTCTTTTACAGTCCTGCACTATTTATTCTAACTGTTGCAATTTTATTTACCATAGTATATATATTATGTTAACTTGTTGCAGGGGCTTTTTACAGACTTGTAACATGTAATCTGTTTCTTTAATTATGTTGTTTAAATTTTATCCTCGGTAATTCATTGTAGGGTCTCTTTTTCAGTCCTGCACTATTTGTTCTAATTGTTGCAATTTTATTTACCATAGTATATATATTATGTTAACTTGTTGCACGGGCTTTTTACAACCTTGTAACATGTAATCTGTTTGTTTAATTGTGTTGTTTAAATTTTATCCTTGGTAATTCATTGTAGGGCCTCTTTTTTTAGTCCTGCACTATTTGTTCTAATTGTTGCAATTTTATTTACCATAGTATATATATTATGTTAACTTGTTGCACGGGCTTTTTACAACCTTGTAACATGTAATCTGTTTGTTTAATTGTGTTGTTTAAATTTTATCCTTGGTAATTCATTGTAGGGCCTCTTTTTTTAGTCCTGCACGATTTGTTCTAATGGTTGCAATTTTATTTACCATAGTATATATATTATGTTAACTTGTTGCAGTGGCTTTTTACAGCCTTGTAACATGTAATCTGTTTGTTTAATTATGTTGTTTAAATTTTATCCTTGGTAATTCATTGTAGGGTCTCTTTTTCGGTCCTGCACTATTTGTTCTAATTATTGCAATTTTATTTACCATAGTATATATATTATGTTAACTTGTTGCAGTGGCTTTTTACAGCCTTGTAACATGTAATCTGTTTGTTTAATTGTGTTGTTTAAATTTTATCCTTGGTAATTCATTGTAGGGCCTCTTTTTCAGTCCTGCACTATTTATTGCAATGGTTGCAATTTTATTTACCATAGTATATATATTATGTTAACTTGTTGCAGGGGCTTTTTACAGCCTTGTAACATGTAATCTGTTTGTTTAATTGTGTTGTTTAAATTTTATCCTTGGTAATTCATTGTAGGGCCTCTTTTTTTAGTCCTGCACTATTTGTTCTAATTGTTGCAATTTTATTTACCATAGTATATATTATATATATATATATATATATATATATATATATATATGTATATTATGTTAACATGTTGCAGGGGCTTTTTACAGCCTTGTAATATGTAATCTGTTTGTTTAATTGTGTTGTTTAAATTTTATCCTTGGTAATTCATTGCAGGGCCTCGTTTTTAGTCCTGCACTATTTGTTCTAATTGTTACAATTTTATTTACCATAGTATATATATTATATTAACTTGTTACAGGGGCTTTTTACAACCTCGTAACATATAGGCTAATCTGTTTAATTATGTTTGTTAACTAGTTTTAGTGTTGTTTAAATTGTTTTTACTTTCATTTGTAATTGATACATAGTTTTTCGCCTTACCTTCCCCTCTCCCCTCCAAAAATTATGTTTAATAACTATGTTTTCTAACTTTCTAAATGATGAAAGAGGTTGCTCTTTTACTTCTGATTAAATGATTAAGTTTAATAACAAAACTGTAATGGAATGTTCTTGTGTGTAGAACAGAAGTGATTTAACCACTTTTGCTTAATGAACTTGACACATGCGCATTCATATTTGCACACGTCCAGCTTAAACAAACCTGATAACGCCATTATATTGACACGAACAATTCCCTTTGTCCCGTTCACAGCAATTTTGGAATTAAACAGACAGAGCACACTATATTAATCTGATACATTGTGTTACAATTATTATTTTAATCTTTCTATATGTAGAACTTTTATACTACCTTTTTACATTGTAAGACTTAGGTGCGCACTGTTTTTGAAAAAGTCATAAAAAATGAAAATTAAGGAGTAAACTCGAAGAATTTGTGTTGTATGGTATTTATGAATATACGTGGATGCACTGTCTTTACAAATAATTTTCAAAGTTTGTTTGATGTATAAAAATACAGGTAACACTCTTGACAATGAATTAAAATACTTACCATTATTAATATGTATTCTGGGAATAATTTTCCTTTCTTCAAACATACAGCAAACACTTCCACATTGCTGGAAACTAGAAACAAGATGGCTACTTTTCACCAACCAAACAAAACAAATATTCCTCTTTTTCCTTCTTCTAATTAGGTAACACTCCTGAAGTAACACTCATGACGGGGTGTTGGGGACAGTTGTTTAAAAATGTATATTTAAATATATATATATAATATACATAAGTAGTAAATTTTATATTTCCAATCTATATTCCCTAACAATAATATTATTCCATAAATAATATGTTATATATATTTTATACTTCTTGTAAATGACTTCTTTTACAAATCTAAACCGTGAATACAGATGAAAGGACAGCAGAAAATTAAGACTTACCCACATATAAGAATTTAAAAAATTTAAAACCCTAGAAAAAAGGTTTGGTGTAAAAGTTGGTTTGAATAAATATGCTTCCTTATTCTGTATATTTAAAACAAGCTTAAATCATTGGGAAACCATAAAAGAAAATAATAATAAAGTGGCGGGACTGTAAAGTTACATCCAATTTGAAAATGACCCTTATCTAACTTACTAGAATTTACTGAACTGATTATTATTAAAATACTCAGATTTGCTCCAAAAAAACTGCTATATTGTCTACACAGGCCAATAAACATTAATTAGACAAACATTCATTTTGTTTTAAAGAGTTTTATTACAATCTAATATACAATTTCTAACATGTTGAAATATTTTCATATTACTTATGCAATTTTATATCTATATATTTACATAAATTGTAACTCCCTTTTTGATTTTTTGTAGCTTTTTTAAAATTGCTTGTAAGGTATCGCAAGATCAATATTTCAGCTAATTTATAGAAAAGGAATTTTGAATTCTTTTAAACCTAGCGTTAGCTACAAATTGTTGACTTCAAGATTATTTCCGTTATGGAGAATCTCATTTGTTGTTTTGATTTTAAGGTGATTAGGTGATTTTAATTATGAGATTGCCTTTACATGATTGTTTTAAATTACTGACTACTTACATAATTATCTGTGTTTCCATTCGTAGCATTTTGAAGTTTCACTTGACACACACCTTTCACCTTTTTATATCGGGTGTTATTGTTGATTTCATTTCTGAATTTTTTCTTGAGCACAACACTCGTTTTCTTACGGCTTTTTAGCCTTACCTTGCCTTTGAAAAACACTCTGTAGAGTAGAATCGAAGTAAATTTAACATCTGTTAAGATGAGATTTTTTTTACCGATTTATCTCGGCAAAAAATACTTGAGGAAAAAATATTTTTATGCCATAAATAAGTATAATAATTATTAGATAGTTTTAGTGGGTTAAGACCAACTTTCCGATCAATGAAATGTACCTAACACAATTGAATAATCTGGCAATTCTTTTACTAAAATAAGGGTACAGACTGCACCTTAAGAGGACCAACAACTTAAGAGAACCATAAAATATTTTGAAACAAATTACTGCAATGACAAAAAATATATATTTTAGTTTTTTACTGTAAAATGTTTTTGACGTCCATAAAAATATATTTTAGGAATATTTTGAAACCCCGTTTTCAATCGGTTTTTCGAAATTTTATAATTACAATAACAGCTCACTTTTTACAACAGACGATCTTTGTATTTCAATGTTGAGATTGAGGCCAACAATCGAAGAAATACCGGTACACAAAACAAATCGCATCCTCTCCGTTTGAGCGTCACCTGCGTGTCAGGTTTTATTTTCCTTTTCCTTAAGGACCTTTTAATATTATTTTTTAAATATTTAATTATATAAATGTAGGTTTTATTTTCCTTTTCCTTAAGGACGTTTTAATTTCATTTTTTAAATATTTAATTATATAAATGTAGGTTTTAATTTCCTTTTCCTTAAGGACCTTTTAATTTCATTTTTTAAATATTTAATTATATAAATGTAGGTTTTATTTTCCTTTTCCTTAAGGACCTTTTAATTTCATTTTTTAAATATTTAATTATATAAATGTAGGTTTTATTTTCCTTTTCCTTAAGGACCTTTTAATTTCATTTTTTAAATATTTAATTATATAAATGTAGGTTTTATTTTCCTTTTCCTTAAGGACCTTTTAATTTCATTTTTTAAATATTTAATTATATAAATGTAGGTTTTATTTTCCTTTTCCTTAAGGACCTTTTAATTTCATTTTTTAAATATTTAATTATATAAATGTAGGTTTTATTTTCCTTTTCCTTAAGGACCTTTTAATTTCATTTTTTAAATATTTAATTATATAAATGTAGGTTTTATTTTCCTTTTCCTTAAGGACCTTTTAATTTCATTTTTTATATATTTAATTATATAAATGTAGGTTTTATTTTCCTTTTCCTTAAGGACCTTTTAATTTCATTTTTAAATATTTAATTATATAAATGTAGGTTTTATTTTCCTTTTCCTTAAGGACCTTTTAATTTCATTTTTTTAAATATTTAATTATATAAATGTAGGTACACACAGTGTATAATGTAAACCTTGTATTAGTGTACAATTCCCCAAAGTTAATCTCATCACGCTATCCATTTAATGTAATTTATATAATGGATATACTTAGTCCACTGAGCAACACTTTTGTTTTACTTACCCCTCTAGGGTGAGTTTCGACTTCTGTTTTCTGACTGATAAGCCTTTTCTGACTTCATTTATGGCCTCAGCGAACCAAAATAATATATTCGTTACTAGTACCGAAAGTGACATTTCCCTGTGAGCGGTTGTGTTTTACTGGGAATTCGATCAAACACCGGAAAAATACTTTCGTTGCGAGTAATAAACGACACTTTTCATCATGATGCAAAAAGACGCAATACGCCTAAGCAAAATAAAAACTAACAC
Organism: Aphrophora alni; assembly: GCA_963513935.1. Taxonomy (NCBI): domain Eukaryota; kingdom Metazoa; phylum Arthropoda; class Insecta; order Hemiptera; family Aphrophoridae; genus Aphrophora; species Aphrophora alni. The sequence goes on along the minus strand of OY740778.1, from coordinate 2,689,865 downwards.
ATTTCTCATAATATAAACTTTTCATTAACAATTTTTATTTATTTTTTACAAACAATATTATCTCATCGAACATAAATGAGTTAAAAAAACAACATAAAAGTCTACAATTTAAAAGTTCCGATTCATGTTTATGGTACAATTTTGATTATTGGTAACACTGATTCATTTTGGTTTTTTTCTGAAATCACTGTAATGTTGCCACGTTTGTAGTGATCATGTTTGTATTATCCATTTTTTTTTACTTTTGTTGTTCTACTAATCATCTGATTTTCACTGATAACAAAAATCAGTTTCACTGTCTACACTTTTGACAATTCTATTGTTAATTATTTAAGATGAGTTAATTTCAAACGAAAAAAATCATTGGAAAGAAATATTAGCGCTGCTGGTGGGCAAACACGAAAATAAATTAGAGCAAACCGAAAGTCAGAAAGTTTTTCCTTTGCTGTAAGTTTGAGGTTTGGGAAACAATCACGTTAGTTGTTGTCAGCTGTTGGAAAACAGCTGTTTTCGATGCAGTTTGATGACAAAAATGATTTTCCATCCTTCTTTGTTGTTGTCGTTTGAATGTAAATACGATAGTTAGCTGCCACAAAAATTTTGAGGTTATTTTGTTCTAAGTCGTAATTAATGTAGATAAAAAAAATGCAATGTTTTTACATCTTAAAATGAATACACATCGAATTGATGTAGAATACAATATGTAGGAAAATCTGAACTTCTTGGCCCCGCCATTTTGAATTGGTGTATCGTAGAGGGGTTTACTTTACACCAATTTTCTCGTCTCAACAAGAGCATTAAAATGAGGTAACATTCAAAAGGGGTTGCTATTTAAAATTTGTGACTTGCAACAACCCAACCACAAACAAATAAGGGTGGAATTCATCCATACCCCCTAAAAGGTGCAGAATTTTCACAATATAACTGCCTAAAAGTTTGAAGTTAATACGCATAACAGATTTAAAATTACGAAAGGATTGCGGTACTTTTGCATCGCCCTGTATATACAACTGCGTGGTTCAGAAAACCTGTGTAATAACATTCAAAAGGGGTTGCTATTTAAAATCTGTGACTTGCAACAACCCAACCACAAACAAATAAGGGTGGAATTCATTCATACCCCCTAAAAGGTGCAGAATTTTCACAATATAACTGCCTAAAAGTTTGAAGTTAATACGCATAACAGATTTAAAATTACGAAAGGATTGCTGTACTTTTGCATCGCCCTGTATATACAACTGCGTGGTTCAGAAATTCTGTGTAATAACATTCAAAAGGGGTTGGTATTTAAAATCTGAGACTTGCAACAACCCAACCACAAACAAATAAGGGTGGAATTCATTCATACCCCCTAAAAGGTGCAGAATTTTCACAATATAACTGCCTAAAAGTTTGAAGTTAATACGCATAACAGATTTAAAATTACGAAAGGATTGCTGTACTTTTGCATCGCCCTGTATATACAACTGCGTGGTTCAGAAATTCTGTGTAATAACATTCAAAAGGGGTTGCTATTTAAAATCTGTGACTTGCAATAACCCAACCACAAACAAATAAGGGTGGAATTCATTCATACCCCCTAAAAGGTGCAGAATTTTCACAATATAACTGCCTAAAAGTTTGAAGTTAATACGCATAACAGATTTAAAATTACGAAAGGATTGCTGTACTTTTGCATCGCCCTCTATATACAACTGCGTGGTTCAGAAATTCTGTGTAATAACATTCAAAAGGGGTTGCTATTTAAAATCTGTGACTTGCAACAACCCAACCACAAACAAATAAGGGTGGAATTCATTCATACCCCCTAAAAGGTGCAGAATTGTCACAATATAACTGCCTAAAAGTTTGAAGTTAATACGCATAACAGATTTAAAATTACGAAAGGATTGCTGTACTTTTGCATCGCCCTGTATATACAACTGCGTGGTTCAGAAATTCTGTGTAATAACATTCAAAAGGGGTTGGTATTTAAAATCTGAGACTTGCAACAACCCAACCACAAATAAGTAAGGGTGGAATTCATTCATACCCCTAAAAGGTTCAGAATTTTCACAATATTACTGCCTAAAAGTTTGAAGATAATACGCATAACAGATTTAAAATTACGAAAGGATTGCGGTACTTTTGCATCGCCCTGTATATACAACTGCGTGGTTCAGAAAACCTGTGTAATAACATTCAAAAGGGGTTGCTATTTAAAATCTGTGACTTGCAACAACCCAACCACAAACAAATAAGGGTGGAATTCATTCATACCCCCTAAAAGGTGCAGAATTTTCACAATATAACTGCCTAAAAGTTTGAAGTTAATACGCATAACAGATTTAAAATTACGAAAGGATTGCTGTACTTTTGCATCGCCCTGTATATACAACTGCGTGGTTCAGAAATTCTGTGTAATAACATTCAAAAGGGGTTGGTATTTAAAATCTGAGACTTGCAACAACCCAACCACAAATAAATAAGGGTGGAATTCATTCATACCCCCTAAAAGGTGCAGAATTTTCACAATATAACTGCCTAAAAGTTTGAAGTTAATACGCATAACAGATTTAAAATTACGAAAGGATTGCTGTACTTTTGCATCGCCCTGTATATACAACTGCGTGGTTCAGAAATTCTGTGTAATAACATTCAAAAGGGGTTGGTATTTAAAATCTGAGACTTGCAACAACCCAACCACAAATAAGTAAGGGTGGAATTCATTCATACCCCTAAAAGGTTCAGAATTTTCACAATATTACTGCCTAAAAGTTTGAAGATAATACGCATAACAGATTTAAAATTACGAAAGGATTGCGGTACTTTTGCATCACCCTGTATATACAACTGCGTGGTTCAGAAAACCTGTGTAATAACATTCAAAAGGGGTTGCTATTTAAAATCTGTGACTTGCAACAACCCAACCACAAATAAATAAGGGTGGAATTCATTCATACCCTTAAAATGTGCAGAATTTTCACAATATTACTGTCTAAAAGTTTGAAGTTAATACGCACAACAGATTTAAAATTACGAAAGGATTGCGGTACTTTTGCATCGCCCTGTATATACAACTGCGTGGTTCAGAAATTCTGTGTAATAACATTCAAAAGGGGTTGCTATTTAAAATCTGTGACTTGCAACAACCCAACCACAAATAAGTAAGGGTGGAATTCATTCATACCCCTAAAAGGTGCAGAGTTTTCACAATATAACTGTCTAAAAGTTTGAAGTTAATACGCATAACAGATTTAAAATTACGAAAGGATTGCGGTACTTTTGCATCGCCCTGTATATACAACTGCGTGGTTCAGAAAACCTGTGTAATAACATTCAAAAGGGGTTGCTATTTAAAATCTGTGACTTGCAACAACCCAACCACAAACAAATAAGGGTGGAATTCATTCATACCCCTAAAAGGTGCAGAATTTTCACAATATTACTGCCTAAAAGTTTGAAGTTAATACGCCTAACAGATTTAAAATTACGAAAGGATTGCGGTACTTTTGCATCGCCCTGTATATACAACTGCGTGGTTCAGAAAACCTGTGTAATAACTGATTTAAATAAACTTACCCTATTGGATAAAACCGCTTGATCTATGAATACAATTAAACATCTTCCATAAGACCCCAAGGAACAAACTTTTGGGGTCCATTACATTGTATAATGGGGCGGAGGGCGTCTATAAACCTGTGTTTATTTATAATAGTGAATGTAACTGTGTACTTCTAGTGCCTATTATCCTGAAAAAATTGAAAAAAAATCATGTAAATATAACAAGTTTGTTAAACGTTTTTAGGTTCCACTACCTCAAAAAACTCAAAATCTATTTTCCCCCATTACATCACATTTCTTCTCACTATGTATGTATGAGAAACACAAAGGTTATTTATTAAACTCAGGGTAAATTCGAAACTGATGGAGTTCCACAAAGATGCAAACTGCTTCTCTGAAAGTCAATAATAAGTTGACTATTTCTATGTAAATTTATATACAGAGTGTTGTGAAAATAGGGACCGTTCGTTTTATCCCTAAACCTGAGTAAATAAGAAAATGCTGTTGTAATAATAAAAAACGTCTAGTGCTAACTATGGAGTGTAAACAGTAAATATTTAAACTGAGATAACACAGTTTGTTTATCTGTCCACTCCGCCCGAAGAATATGAACTGTTGGATCACATTGAGAGATTATTCTTATCTAATACCAGAAGTAACAAAAAAAAAAAAATCAACCATAGCCAACATATATTTTTATTTATAAGGTTCATTTATAATTGCTGCGTAATTCATTATCTTTTATTGTGCTATGATTAAATTGTAATAATTAGCTAAATCGTTCAGTTTATTCTTTTGTTTATTTTTCTATAATTTATATATATACCGAGTGTTCAAAAAGTCTGGAAACCCCTTAATATTAATTTTATTAATAAACGCAGAACAATGAAACTCTAGGATTACGTCCTCACTGTAGTTACCGACTTTTTGCTCATTTTAACTGTCTTTTTTCGCTTTGGGGGGACGTCCTGTGGAGGAAGTCTAAAAAAATCTTAAATGTAAGCATAGGTCGAATTATACCTCATTTTAAAGGTCTTTGTTAGAGGAACACATTGCCGCAATCCCGACTGAAAAAGGACCATTCGTTTGGAAATGGCAGCCTCATAAAGTTTGTTTGATTTTAATGCTAATTCAATGTCAAATTTTTAGTAAGCTTTAGTTTAGATGACAATGTCACTTAGTGAGACAGAGCAAATAACCATTCTGATGATGAGGGGTTATGGGGATAGAACTCGTTCATATGAGGAGGTATGGCGCTTGTTCAATGAAACTTGCTCCAATTGACCACCTATTCAAAAATCAACAGTGTTGAAGACCGTACAGCACGGTTCTGTAACAGATCGGTCAAGATCCGGACGGCCAAAATCAGCAACCAATGCAACCAATCAGCTACACAAGGACACCACTTTGATTACCTTCTGTAATACCTTCCATGGTTTGTTTTTTTTTTATAATTATTGTCTTTCAAAGTAAGTAATTTAAACATAAACAACTGACATACTGTCTTTTCAATTTTATTAATAATGATAATTCTCCCCAATTACATCTGTACACTCCTAACGTTTTTAAACAATTAAATCGACCATTACTGATATTTCTTATCCCTCCACGCTCCAGCTGTGAAATTCTCATAGCTAAAACACTAACATAACCAACACGGTTGAGTATTCACTTCTGCCTCTTAATCTTCGCAACGTAAAGTTAACAAATTGTAAAAGGCTGCCATTTCCAAACGAATGGTCCTTCTTCAGTCGGGATTGCGGCAATATGTTCCTCTAAAAAAGACCTTTAAAATGCGGTATAATCCGACCTATGCTTACATTTAAGATTTTTTTAGACTTCCTCCACAGGACGTCCCCCCAAAGTGAAAAAAAGACAGTTAAAATGAGCAAAAAGTCGGTAACTACAGTGAGGACGTAATCCTAGAGTTTCAATGCTCTGCTTTTATTAATAAAATAAATATTAAGGGGTTACCAGACTTTTTGAACACCCGGTATATATAGATATATACAATAGTTACTAGGAGAAATTTATATTTATTTACATATAATAAATAAAGCACAATACTGTCATTGGGAATAATTATTATCAATTATTTTAAAACAAATTATCACGTGATTTAATTAGGAGATACAAATATAAATCAGAAAAGTTATTATCTAAAAACTAAGAAATAGTTTGTAATTAATTGATAATTATTAACCGCAGTGTCATTTGCATTATTTATGTTGAGCAAAATATAAATCTCTTTCGTATTAATAGTAATCTAACACTATTCCATTTTTAAAATTTTATATTCCTTGGTGAGGAAGACACATATATCAATCAAGAAGAAAGTTAACACGGATGTCACATATTATTAGAATTTGTTTTATTTTTCAGGTTTTCTTCTTTATTTTGTTAATTGTAAATTTCAAAACTGCATGTAAGAATAGGTTATCTTAAACATATAGCAATCAATTAGTGTATTTGTTCTGAAGATATTTAGTAAATAATATTGGAAATCAGCAACATTGCAGTTTGTATATCAAACAGGGTATTTCTATAATAAATAATTTATAAATTATCAAACAGATAATAGTTTCTATATGCAAATAAAAAGTATTGAAATCCCAAACAATGATACCATTCATTTGTAGAAAAACTCAAGTCTTTACCTGGGGAATTTAATTATATCGAATTGAACATAACCAAATTCCTTGATCCATACTCTAACGATAAATATTATATTATAATTTCAGAAATATTATATAAATCAAAATCATGAATTAATTAGTCATACCTTGGATTGTCAACACATAAGGAAAGTTATTAATGATGAAGTCCAAATATACTCTTTAACATTAACTCTGAAATATTTAATTTTATTTGAATTTAATTTTCAATTGCTTTTGATTTTTATTTTACACTATTTGCTCAGGGGGAGCTCTTTAATGAACAATTAATACAGTGAGTGAAATTTTAATAATACAGAGAATTGCAATTTTAACAATTTAGTTTCCAATTAAAGTCTATAATAATTAGTACAATACCAAATCCACTTTTGTTGTATTCCTATGTAAGTAATCCAGTGCTGATAGTTGAGTGAAGAACTTTCACTTTATTATTTGTTAATGATGTTCACCAAACACTACACTGTACTATGTGATTTATCAATAAAATGATTCACTTCAAATTACCACGAAGATGCACTCAACACTTTGTAGATGTACCTCTTTAGTACTGCAACGAAGATTACTAAAGTGTTAAATACTTTTACTTTGTAAAAACAAACACGGTTAAAACATACGTGTTAAAAAAACAATTATTACTTTACTATTACTAAACTGGAATTATAACTTATAGAAAATACTAATTTCTACATTAGGAATACTTTTGGCTTTACTTCGCCGACCCCTATGCTGTGAGTTTCTCCCCAAGACTCTCTATATAATTTTTACTTTGTCGATGCTAAAAAATACTTATTCCCTCTCTCTTAATTTACTTTAACCAATGAACGTAAGAAGCTACTTTTTGTCAGCCAATCAAATTTTAATGTTTCAAAATTGTGACCGTTTAGAAAACTATTGTCCCGTTATATTTTATGAGTTTTGTGTGTGATTCTCCTTAAGTTTCTAATATTATAGTTATTTATGACTTAATTGCCTACAATGATTCTGGGTATAATTTAAGTGTTTTTCTTTAAAGTTGTGAATGGTGTTCTGACTGATTTATAACATATTCCCCTAACGCTTCACCTTTGTCGGCTATCATAAAACGTTTAACATGTGTCCAACAAATGTATCTATTTCTATATTCTTTTTAAAATATTTGACCATTACTGGAAAGCTTATTGATTTCGTTATAATACAGTTTTTATACTAAACTTTTGTTTGTAACTCGTTCTGGTTTGTAGCACATGGAATGTAAAACAGCTAAGGAATTTTCTTTAGTTGGATTTAGAGGAGAGGGGGTGACCTAGATTGTTTGTCGTTAGGAAAGAAAAAATATTTTGCTTCTTGTAAGTTTTTTGTAAAGTTAACGGTTTTTGAGATATCTTTCGTTAAATGGCCGTTATTTTAAGAATTGTTAAAATAAAGTCTTGGTGTTCGGTACACTTGCAAAACGTAACAAACAAAATACTTGTCGTAAATTTGCACTCAATATCTTTACTATTTCTACAGTCATAAGGTTTTTTTTTGAAAAAAAACACAAACAAAATGGCGGATAGACGGAAATTAAAGATGACTTCGTCTATGTTATATGACTTTTTTTTTGGTTTTGATGTATATAATCCGAAAATGAATAGCCAGACCTTCATTTCCGTTACCGTTACACTCTGTATAACACAAAGAAAGTTATTTGATGGAATTTTTAAGTTGTGAGGTCCTGTGAATCCAATACTTTTGTCTTTAGAATAATGTCAGTCGTCGTTCTATATTTAGAGATATCTTGAGACTAGTTTATGTTTTGACAACCTAGAATGTGAGGGTAGTTGCCATAAAAAAAATATACAAAAATACATTTTTCTCTAAATCTGTTACGACGATTTTGATGAAATTTTGTCCATCCTCTAAGAATTCAAACAAAACTTATTGTTTACCGATTCTCCAAAAAATGGAGTTTCGTTAAAGAAATAACAACAAAATCAACCCTGTGGCGTTTACGTAAGAAATACTTTCTCAGAATCAGATACACCGATATCGTTTAAACTTTAGTGAAATGTAAAGATGACCGTAACCTGTGCGCAAAACCACTTGTATATAAAATATTAGGGTTCAGGAATAATTGGCAAAAAAACAACAAAAAAAAGAAGAAATTTGTTCCTTCACAACGGTACGTATACTATTTGCAAGACACATCTGTAGTTAGATTACATATGCACGCCTAAATTTATTATATATAGAAATGATATTTTATTTCAATCTATGTCTATTATTACTAAAATTAATTCTATATAGATTTTCTATATACTTAGGTTTTAACACACATATACTAAATGTAGTCCGTTTTCGAGTGTATATAAATATGTAATATTTTTCTGTATAGTATTTAAATTATGTTGTCAGCTGTCACGTTAGTTTTCGTATTTGAGAAATTGCAGATAAACCGTAAATTTTATTTACTTGGACCGGTTACTTAAATTTTGGGATGTTGGTTCACCAAAATGTTATTGGACATGTTTCTACATACTTTAAGGTATTTCAACTTTTAACCGATAACTACCCTTAGGGGTTCATATCTAATGAGTGAGATTGTGACAATCCTGAGTTCCCTAGCTGGATCTACACTTTTATTGATTTAGTCTTGGATTAAATCTTCCTCTTTCATCTATTCTAACATCGAAAGCGTCTAATAATGCAGTGATTATATAATATTTTACGTTAGATGACTTAAAATCACTAAGCGTCTAATAATGCAGTGATATTATAATATTTTACGTTAGATGACTTAAAATTACTAAGCGTCTAATAATGCAGTGATTTTACAGTTTTGTTCAGTCTTTTCTTTGCAATTCGTTTCTAACCATCCCCATCAACTTCCACTCAAGTCAACCACTGTTTATTTATAGTGGGCCCTCCCTCTGACATACTACAGGTTAGGAAGAACCAAACTACAAAGAAATAACTTTTGTGTCTTTGGTGGGATTCGAAACGACACTATAATGCACCATTAGAGGATTTGCCGCCTTACATTCCTCTACTATTTTCACACTTAGAGTCAATGTTTTAACTTCATTTGAGCTGTGTAGCTGGGTTGCCTATTCCGCCTTGGATAACACAACACAACAACCCAAAACCATTTATATTTCTCGATTTATGATTACCAGACTTTCTTAAATGATTTGGGTTTCCAAAATAACGAAATAACATCGACAATAAGAGTGCTTGCTACGTGCTACGTGGTGCTTGCTAAGTAGGGAAAACCCCACATCCTCAATTATCGTATGTGTTTTTCACTCTATAATCAAGAGTTGCGCTTGCAATTAATTATCTAGCGTTTAAGCGACGACGCCTTTCGAAACCAAAGCAATGACGATTGTATTGCTGCCCTTCGTAACATAAATAGTATAGTTTTTTAAATACAACATAATTTGTAAATCCAATATGGAGGAATTGATACTGGTATAGCCTTAGCAAATAAATATATTAAGTTATCTAGCAAAAAGCGATATATTCGTTTAGTTACAGCCAAGTTTTTAACTCTTATTTATTGGCCCAGAGTATACATGTATTTAAAGTTTTATCTTGCCCCAGTTGGCAACATTGCTCTATTATAAATGCTATAAGTACAGTCTGGTTATCTACAACTGCCTGTATGACTGTGTGCCAAGCTTTTGACTTTACTATTCCGTAATTGCTGCAATTCAAAGTCTCTGTATTTTGTAACTACATACTTATATAAACTATATATTCAGTGTTATTAGTACCAGGTCTCAATAGAAATAAAAAGTTTGGAAAAGACTACAATATTGTCTCTATAATAATTTAAGTAACACAATAAAACTGTCACGTTATTTACTTTCCAAAGTTACCTTAATGTCTTAATCAGGTATTGGAAAACGTTGTGCTTTATTTTTACGTGTAAGGTTTTTAAAATTATCGTCCATTACTTTCATCCATAAGTGGATAAGAAGGCAGCCTCTTATGTATTTAGTGCTTCTATTAAAGTGCATTTGTGTGTCACTCTCTCCAACGTGGTGGAGTCAAGGTTTTGTTTTGAAGTTGTAAAACGTTTATGTTAAATAAAAAAATTATACCAATCAGAAAAATTTTAGGATAATATATAAACTTATAGAGATCAGAGAAAGTGAATTTGAACAAAAATCTCTCAGAGTTAAAAGAAAACAAGAAATACTTTAATAGAGACATCCTAGCCCTCGATTACTTCAAGTACGGGTTAAGTGTTGCTCAAGAGAGACAACTTTGCAGTTAGTTATTTTTAAGCTGTGTAAGGGAAGGCCCGTTTGACATAAACAGTTGTTGGTATGTTTGGACTTCTTTTGTATCTAAGGCAAAAAACATCGTACACAGTTAAAAGAACAGAAGAAACACAAATATATAATAGAGACATCCTAGCCCTCGATTACTTCAAGTGTGGATTAAGAGTTGCTCAAGAGAGACAACTTTGCAATTAGTTATTTTTAAGCTGTGTAAGGGAAGGCCCGTTTGACATAAACAGTTGTTGGTATGTTTGGACTTATTTTGTATCTAAGGCAAGAAAAATCAGAGTTAAAAAAACAGAAGAAACACAAATATAAAATAGAGACATCCTAGCTCTCGATTACTTCAAGTGTGGATTAAGAGTTGCTCAAGAGAGAGAACTTTGCAGTTAGTTATTTTTAAGCTGTGTAAGGGAAGGCCCGTTTGACATAAACAGTTGTTGGTATGTTTGGACTTCTTTGTATCTAAGGCAAAAAAAATCGTACAGAGTTAAAAGAAAACAAGAAACACAAATATATAATAGAGACATCCTAGCCCTCGATTACTTCAAGTGTTGGTCAAGAGAGACCTGATAAATATGATGGAAGAGAGGGATGTTATAGATCAAGAAAGGTGCAGATCCAGCCAGCTTACCTCAGGTTCGCCAGTCCTGTACTCATTACAACTGAATCGCTTCGGAGGGGGGGGGTCTGGCAAGTTGACAGGATTGTTTAGAATCCAATTGAACAGAAAAATTCATTTTGTCAATTTTATTTTTGTATTAGTAAAAATGGTCTATTCATCCATAACTTCATAATTTCAAATAACTCATATCGATTTTAACTTTAATGAATATTTATTATGAATTAATTATGTGTCAAATTTATGAATAAAATGAATTTATTATTTATAAATAATAAGTTTAAAAACTAAACAGCTGTTCTTCAGATATACAGATAAACTATACACTATTTTTTTCGAAAGAAGCAGTGTGTACATCTCTGTTAAAGAACTAGTGAAAAGCGCCCTAGCTTTTATTGTTAGCCACACGTTTATGAACATTTTTTGGCTACTGATGAGAAATTGATTTTCTACTTTGTAATAAATTTGAAATGATAATAGGCTATTTTTCTTTCTCTCTTTTAAAAAAACTGCATTTTATCTTACGAACTAGTAGAACAAAGAACAAAATTGTGTGTAGAGTTTTATTTGAAACGTTGTAAGTTAAAACTTAACTCTGATTTATTTGTATCTTTTTTTTATATATAATTCAAAATGTAGAAGAATAGCAAATAAACACTGCATAAACATTCCCGTATACAAAACCAAATACCATTCAAACTTAAAATTTATGGTGGAATGTATGATGACATTAAAACACAAAATCTTTGTTATTTTCAAAATTACTGTAGGCTAGAGTTGAATAAAATGTTGCTAAAGTATAAACATTAAGGGCCCTACAAAAAATGTGGTCACAATCTGTCCAAAAATGCTGATCAGTTAATTTTCAGTTAATAATAGTGGTCAAGGTTGATGTGGTATTTTACCAATTGCTAACGAACTTTTAGCCTGGATATTTCGACGTAATTTAAATCTAAAGGCCTTTCGCCAATTTTGAAATATTCAAACTTTTACGATGGTTCTTTTCTTATTTTTAACTTCCAAAACGACAGTTTAGAGTGACGTCGACTTATGCTATTACTGTTTCCTTAAACTAAGAATATTTTCTTTAGAGGAGGTGCTTTTGAGGTAGATACAATAGGATGTGAGGTGAAGCGTGGATTTCATCCCTTGAAGCGATCCCAGTAGCTAGGCCACATTGTTGTATAACTTAAAACTGGGACATATCTTTATTTTGATGAGACCTAAAACTAATAACTACTTAATTTACATAAAATAATCTAAATAGTAAAGAAGAGGATTATAATATTCTAACACTAAATTGCACGATCACTTTGACTATACGATAAGCCTAACACGGTCAACCCTTCGGTATTTATATTTCACGGAGACGAAAACAAGGGATCTGGTTAATTAGAAACACACTACCTTCCGGCAGTTTTAAACAGCGCATATCACTATCAACAATTCACTAAATACACTGACTAACGGATCGTTGGCTCTGATAAAAGTCGGCTTAAGAGGAAGTAGCGATGTTGATACTCGGGTGAAATAGATACTCGCAATACTCGGCTTCGAATGATTTCAATACTCGTATTATTAATTCGACATCGAGTATTTGCGCAGAATGATTATGCGCATTATGTGTGTGTGTGTGTTATATTTCTATCTATTAGATTGATCCACCAAGTATTTATTTTTTTAAACAATATGTGATTGACACTTGTAATACGTAATTAAATGTTAATACAATTATTACCAACATTAATAATTTAGTTATTATTTAAAATAAGTTAATTTACTATATTTTTTATAAAGATGGTAACCTAATAATATTTATTTAAATATAAGTAATAACAATTAAATAATAATTTTATTTACTTTTTGTTAATGTGGAAATAAATTAATATTATTGTTATTTTAAATTGAACTTGTTACCGAATCTAAATCATTATAACTCAAAATCGTAATGTTTAATTAATGTGTAGTGAAAAATCAGCTTAGAAACTAATGTAACCAAAGTAGAAACACCGAGCATTTTGTTTGGAATCGACACAACACTAACTAACGAATATCGTTGTCCGAGGATACTCGCACACCGAGGAATACTCGCACATTACCTCCTCCTTGTTCCTAGTTACGAGGATTTTATCCGAGTATTTTAATACGAAACCGAGGATTTTAATATTCGGACTCTTCCGACGATTTTGATACTCGGAATCACCGAGTATTTTAATTCGAACTCACACATCACTACGAGGAAGACCATCAGGTCCCTGTGCGCACCCTCCACAGGAGAGGAGGAGGGCAACGATAAAACGTAATAAGTAGACTTAAGACGATGGTTAGTGATTGACTTTTAACTCGATTTAACAAACAAAAAGAATTTTACACTCAATAAGGGAGTGGTGAACCGTATTTCACAACAATTTTTAATTTTGGTTGTATAAAAGCCAACTTTACAAATGAAAATTACACAATATGATATGACCAGCTACAAAATGATGAAACTCATTTGAGCAATTCACAGGTTATAAACGATTGACAGGCCTACCTCATACCAAAAAGTACTTATTTGGACAATAGTTGTCTTAAAATTCATAATTTATTTAATTAAATATCAATAATGTTTTTGCTCCATCTCAGTTGTGGTGAAATCCTTTCACCATCACCCTTTTTTTCCCGGAGATACTTCTATGCAAACAGCTCTACTAGCGGGTTGCGTAAATTGTAAATTGCAGGGGAACTGTTTTCCATCAAATCAGTTTACTCTCTACCTCGGTGATGAAAATCCTTATCACGTATCAAGGTTATAGAAGAATAGTGCATCAATCGCAAGAGAGACCATGTATGTTCAAGGAAGTGCATGTCTTCTAGTGTACAGGATAACCGATATTTCAGGTACCTCCCAAATTGTACACCCAACAAATAATGGCTAATAGCCCCCCCTCGGGATTGGTCAGACGGCCCAGGGTTTTCGGTGGTTCGTCTTCCAATTTCGTATTAATTTATATATGTGAAAGTAAAAGGAAAGGATTAACCCCAAAAATACAACAAAAAAACACTAACAGCACAAAAACTGTATAGTTATGTTTATTCTACATTATGTACATTTCAGTAACATAGATACCATCCTCAGAGGTTGAGTATTAAACAAACACCAAATCTATAAATTTTATAAAACGTTGTACAAGTGAGATTTCAACCCCACTCCTTCCTGTGGTTAGTTCAACCAATGGCATTGAACCAAGTAATTAGCCTGGTCAATGCCCTTGTCCCTTTCACTACCTGGAATGTGGTTGAATACCCTAACAATTGTATGGACAATATATTCTAACAAAATAATCTTAACTAAATAACTACCTTAATTTTTAAATACAAAGTGAATATAAAAATCATTCATGGAACAAAACTTGTCTTTATAACATATAAATTATAATATATAAATTTAAAATATATAACACTAATAATAATAATAATAATAAAATAATTTTTAAAAAGAAATAAAAAAATGAAAATATATGAAAGTAGTTAACTGCCATTTTGGCCTAATACGGTTTCCTAGACCACTAGTTTTAAATAGAGTCATTCCCTTAATATTAATCATAAGTTAATTTAGTCTATTATGTATTACAATTAATAACCTAGTTTTAATCGTTCATGAAGCTGGCTGGCTGAGCTGTCAAGTTAATCCCCCCCCGCATTTACCCAAATTTTCTTCCCAAACCCAAACTCTTAAAGATCCACCCCCAGCCGCAATAATCAATATAATTAAAATCGCAGGTTGCTGCACAGTATTATATGAACTTTCACATTCTGTAAGCAAAGAAATAAAAAAGAGGTTCATTTGAAAACATGTGTTTTTAGATTGGCAAATAAAGAAAGGCAGTGTGAAATGTGCACGTGTGTTTATTGCATGATAAGAGGTAAAGCAACCACTATCGCAAACCATCAAATTTCGTCAAAAATACAAAATGTTGGATATGAGGGAATGAAATCAACTAATTTGAAATTGTATTTACTTGAGGCGTAAAGTTGTTGTGGAAATAAGACGGGGGTTTGAGATAAGCTTGAGACAGAGAAAGTTGTTTAAAGATATCATCAATTGTGACGTTTAACATTACATTGTTGTCATTCAATATTTAACTTGCTGCTTGAAAAAAAATAACGATTTTAAAACTATGATTTTAATTCATAAGAGACAGTTTTATAATAAATTTTTGGGAGTATCTGTTATAAGATAAAAACACAATATTACTATTTTCTCAAAATCGGATTTAACAGTTTTTATTAAATTTGTATGTGGCCCCCGAGTACCCAAAGAAATCGTATTGGTGGATTTATCCTTGAAAACTAATAAATCGGCCATTATAAAAAACGTTTTTTTCTCAAAATTAGCTCTATCTATTTTATAATAATATCTATGAAGTAAATATTAATCAATAATAAAAACAATGTGAACATTTCAAATAATAGAAAATTGATGTCGAGTTTTTTGTGGATACATCTGTTTTGAGGTTGCATGAGGCCAAAAGAGAGGTTTTTGGATGATGTCTCTCTAACGTCTGTTGTATGATCAATGCTCTACAGCCTCAAATTGCAAACTGATTTTACTCATATTAAACCAAAAACGTTGGTTTGGATATAAAAACAAACGTATCTCCCAAAAAATGTCGGTCCGTGAATTATTGACAAAAAACCACAAGAAAATTGATTTTTAGTGGTTGTACAACTTCTGTTCTGTACTTTGCCTCACTTTTACGCTGTATTCTTAATTAGATTTTTTGTTGTGTTTGGAATGCTATTCCGGTTGACTCCCACAAGTAAGTTCCAACTCTACTGACAGCCTTACAAAAAACTTGTTTTTCAACTCAACATATAAAGTTTATATTGTTAGGTATTATATATCGTTTTAAAACAATCATTGCCGTACCATAATAGTTTAAAACTTTAAAATCAATAAAAGATATTCGTACGCTAGTCAAACTCTCCTTAAAAAATATATTCTCCTGATTTAAAATGTAAATATATTAAAAACTGAGTTAATTAATCTTTTAAAATCAATGATAAATGAAGTAAAAAGAAAGAACCTCTCCTTTTAGAGGATACGATAGTATTTGCATTAATTAAGGATAAATCCTTTACATTAGTCTTTGAGAAAATTTCCTGACAAAAAGAATTCGTAATCGTTTCAATTCATTTTAATTAAGCAAGTGGATGATATTTTTATATTGTTTAGACTGATGACCGACGGTACTTGATAGAATTCCATTTTAACAAATAAAACACAATTTTTCTTTTGTAAAATTCTATAATTTATTATTTACCAAATAAATTATAGAATTTTACAAAAGAAAAATTGTGTTTTATTTGATGATATTTTTGTTTTAAGAAATGAATGGATGTCCAGTTACTTTTGTATTCCAACCTCAGATTGGAAAATATAGCACTAAATTTCTCACATTGACATCTACAAAAGAAATATGATATTCATTACCATCTCCCGAAAATGCTTGTATGCTATTTATAAATGAACAAATATATATTTACAATATCACATATATATATATATATATATATATATATATATATATATATATATATATATTAAGCTTGGTTCGCTTGTTTGTCAAATTTTATTTAAAATCATTTTTTAATCAACGTTCATTCTCATTTGCTTGTCAATTATTACAAAACCGTATATTTTTACTTGTGATCTTATACATTGGTTTGGGACAGTAATTTTCAAGTAGTGTACCTCTGAAGATGATAGCAGAGCTATCGAAATGCACATAGGTAATATAAACACATTATACAGTTTTGTTTAGTTGTGTTATTTTCTGGTTTGGGATTTTTTTCCTTGTTCATATACAATCACCACAGTGCTCTAGTGATTTATTTATCTAGTGATTTATTTATATTAATTTACAGATTTCACAAAAAAAATTAAAATCTGTAAATTTTGTCTATTGAAATTGAATCTATCCCGAGTTTTTAGTTTTTTACCGGAAGAGTAAAACTGTAAATTTTGTAGGGTTTTTTGATGAAATTAGTAATTTTGAGAAGTACATAATTTTGTATTTTGATCTTACTAACTTGCCAATCTTTTTTGAGGAAAAAACTTAATATGCTACACTGAATTTCATCATAATCAGTTAACTCGTGTTTGCTGCACAACGCTACAGAAAACAATAGATAGACGTCATTACAAAAACTATATTTTAGAGCTTTATAACCACAAAACGAAAAAAGTACACAAAACTCAATATAGTTGTTTAATTCATCTCATATTTTCTCTATACCTGTAATAAATACTTCTATGTTTTCATGTGTGAAAAAGTTTGATGATAAGAAAATAAGATAAGTAAAGATTGATTATATCAACTTGCATACGAGAATTGAAGGCGACACATTGTATTTTCCTGTTTAAATAAATCTACAAACTGGTCTTCAGCTTGGCAAATCCACAAGGGGATGAAAGCTTAGTATAACGTTGTTAAAAATCTCCTTACCAGGCCCATACTTTACCCTAGGAGGTAAACCTTTGGGTTTCAAAGAAAACTCCAAAAACCTGTATACATGAGTTTAAGATTATCTTATATATATATTTAAGGATTCAGGTGAAGAACGGCTGATGTGTGACGGTTGCCACTAAAAAGATGTCAGACAAAAGACTTGAAAACTGGCAGGTGAGATGGATGGATTTAAATACTGGTTCTAAATAGACCAGAAACCTGATCCCCGTTCTTAGAGTGAACCTGAAAAGGAAACACTGTGAAATAAATTACATTCTCATTGAGGCGCTTAACGGCCATGGAGTGAGTACTTGCACCGTTTGAAAATTACGGGGAATTGAAAATGCTGCTATCGTGAAGAGAGTGATACTTTGGAACATATATATTCTTTTACTGCTAGAGGTAGCAGACTGATATTGTGAATGAACTTGGTTAACGTCCGACGCTAGGATCATAGTTTCGCTATGCTGGATAGTTGGCACACCTGAGTGTATTGTCCAAGTATATCACATCCATCCTCAGGTAAAAAGAGACAGTAGAACGTCTAATGTTGAAAGCTAACATTGAATTGATATTTTTTGAACGGTCTTTAGCGTTATCTTAAAAGAAAATGGTAGGTGGTGGTTTAGTGGATATGAGCTCCTCACTTTTCGGAGTAGCGTCCCCTAGAGTCAGCTGACAGAGCTTTCCACCCCCGCCTAAGAAAAACCTTAACCTAACGTACTTTTTTTTGAAAATCGTGACGAATATTATTATTTTATGAAGATAAAAGAGTGAGAGAGGTAATTCAATATTTGTCACCGTTTATTTTTTAAGTAACTCAAAACATACTTGAAAATATATGGTTGTGTTTTTTAATTAAGAATTACAATAATTAGAAATGAGAGCCCCTGTTGAGAAAATCTTTTTAAATGACTGGTGAATTTAATTTGTTGTTATAATGCTGTAAGGTATATTTGTGACCTATTTTATGTGATGTTTAGTACTAATAAGATCTGAAATAATTAAAATCCCACTCTTTTTAAGTCAAGCTGTTCTAGACGAGGAAGGAAATTCAATCTTTAATTGTTTTGAAAGTCTCTACATTTACGAAAGAAATTTAATTATTGTGTGCATTCCGTATGATTATAAACCTTTTTATTAGTGTTAATTTCTAAGAAACTGATCGGTACAAACTTATTCACTCGCCATTTCCTAAATAAACGAATCAAAATTAACAAAAAGTAATCGACACCAAAATTGTCGCTGAGGTGGTCAACATGGACACCGTCTATATATTTAACTAAGGACCTAAACTTGCTTCGTACAACCTCGTACTCAGGGTCATGTTTGATTAATAACGAGCTCGGTCCGTTTCCCCCAATTATTTCTAAAACGTAAAATTTTCTTACTTGTGATTTGAACAGGTTAGGTTAGGTTAGGTTAAGTTAGGTTGTTTAATCTTCACATTACATTAAAATGTTTAACGAAACAGGTACAGGTTTTGAAAATTAGTTATGTCAACACACCCAACGGTTGATTTTATTCGGGGGGTTTTTACCGATAATTCACGAACCGGGAGTTTTTGAAAAATGGACCAGTGTATTTTATTTAGGTCCTTAAGAATCTGTACTTGTACAGAACAAAACCATATCGTTATAACTGATTTAGGGAAACATGTATTTTGATATTTGTTTTATATTTTAAAATATTGAGTGTAAGAACCGTTTCTAACCAAAATAGGTCTAACCAAATTTCATAAAAATTGGTTGTCTATTTATTGCTGTACAATACTACACATATCTTACACCTGACAGATATCATCTCCAAAATTATTTATAAAAAAGAAATCGGCCATTGCGTTGTTGTAAAATACGTAATTTCTCAAAAACAGCTCAACTGATTTCGTTCAAATTTTGTTGCAGTGTGAAGATTAAGGACTCAAATTGGTGCGCGTAATCGAAAGTAAATTCACATTACGGTTGAGAAATAATTGACAAAAGAACAAAATGAATGAAAATTTCGATTTTCAATTGGTTTGTGAGAAAGTTTGTGCAATGTTTTTTTACAGAGTTTATTTCATTTCTGATGGGAAAATATATTTTATTATTGGAGCATATTTCTGTTTGCTCAGTGTATTTTGCAATATATAGAACGGCTGAAAAGAAACTTAATCTGTCTTTCTCACCTCATTTCAAGTTTGTTATCATTATTTTTGTCAAACTTCTTCAATGAACGCACATATTCTATATCTCACTTGAGTCGGTGAGAGTAGAGAGGGTAAATCGAAAATTTCAAGTGGGTCGTTGATCACGTGATATATCATTTTAAACGTTTGTAGAGATAAGATAAACGTCGCGAAGAAAATTGTTTTTAACCACCCTAACTATAATGGGGGCTATAACGAAATTGTATTAACATGGCTACAAAGGAAATTGCTTCACCACACCTTATAGCTATTGTTATCTGATAAGAGAGGCTACGTCAATTCCTAATTTTTGGTTTTTAACTCATCAGAGGTGGGGATGGCTTAAAACTATAGATGGTGTATATCTTCCAGAAACAAATTACAAACAATTTAATTGTCTTCATCCTTGCTGCTGCCTATTTCTGGAACATTCAATAATGACCTTTGAATCCTCATGAGTACTCTTGAAAGTAGAGTCCAGGTATAAAAGCACTTCAAGGATAACCTAGAAATACCATATGAAGACAGTTACACTAAACTTTAATCCTCAGCCATCATGCCAGTCCAGCATAAGTGATAAGACGTTTCACCACAGCCTCGTACAGCCACTGTAGCGGTTTCAGACCAAGAAGGCACTTACTCACCAAAATAAACTGACTAAATGGTACAATTCAGTTAAGCAATCCAAGATTACCCTTGGGTGGCTGTTACCTTATTCCAAACAGGAATGCACATTTACACAAAAATTGTCCTAACCTCAAATGATGGTACAAAATGTATACGAAAAGCCTAATGTTATTTGTTCTTAGACACATGTATCAAAGGGAAAGTTTTCAGAAAACTTCAATTGTTAAAACTTAGCAAATAGTTACTATCTGGAGCAGGAGTTGTTTCCCTCCTGTTCATAAATAAATATCATTGGTTGATATTAACAATTTATATTTTATACGTATAATATTTTGAATGTAGACTATATAAACAAATTTATGTCTATTACATAACATTATCTCCATATTTCTATAAAGTAAGATCTATTTCATCCCTAGTATTGTTTACTTTTAAACTTTAAATAAACTCTTCTCGCCCATGTTATCAAAATTTCATATCTGTGATGAAAAAAATAAGTTATACCTAAATAATAAAATATTTTTCTCGTGAATTACAAATTATACCACGATAAAAAGTAAACTTTATAATAGTCAGTTTTTCAATGAAATATTTATTTAACAAGAGAGGCAGCACAATGTCAATTTCGTTGGTAGCAGTTTTTTTATTATACTGTGTACAGTGAACTGCCCCACCATGAAGTATTTCTATAGAATGTGCAATTCAAGTTAATCTATTCATAAGAAATGAATTCCTTTCTGTAATTATACGGGAATTCCTTACCTTGGAGACTTCAGTTTGGAATTTCACTCGAACAGTTCTCTCCTTTTCTTTATACACTCTCTCCCGCAATGCCACGTGTACTCTTTCTCATAAATATTATTGAATACAGTTCGACGTCCGGTTAGCCACTATTATATTCTACTCAAACCGTCGAATGATTTTAAGTTTTCGTTTTATTTTTGTTGTATGAGCTACATGAGATATTTTGTCTAATGATGTACATTTTGTTAAAGGTCTTATGACGCGGTGGTGAGATGTTTGAGATAATGGTGTAGCCGATGGTGTGAAATTGGTACGCGCGCCACTCAGTAAGTATTAGAACAATAAGTTTAATATTTCCAATGTCACATTGAGAAGCGATAAGTCATTGGTAGCAGTCAACTAACGAGTACAGTAGCCTCAGACTAGGAGTGTGTCTGGTGTAAGGGGGCGTGTCTCCCTTCTATTAGCCTGACTTGGCGGTACAACCCATTCCAAGAAAACTAGGTACACAAATTACTGCTTAGTTACATTTAATTCCTAATGTTACAACTTCGTGACAGATTTTTGTAAACGTTTTATTTTTATTTACACCGAAAAAGAAACGAAAGTAGGGTATGCGTTTACACAGAAGCATTTGAGGTCTATATTTTTTTATTGGGGTTGTACCGCGGAAAGTAAACGCAACAAAGTTTGGGGGCCTCTCTTTTCCTCTCTACCCCAGACACATTCCTACCTTGATGATACTGTAACTCCTAAGATATTATGGTGTTTCATAAATGTACGCCTTTCTAGGAGTTGCGATACGAGAGGGTAACTTCCCAAACTCAAAGGATTGCGTTAAATCCGTATCGGCGTGCTTAATTAGTATTTAGCTACCTCAATTTGTTGTTATATGCCAAACTTTCTACACAGATTGTACACACTAAAATAAAACTAAAAGGTTTTATAAAATAAAACACTAATTAATAGAGCATGAAAAAAATATATTTTGTTCTAAATAAATTTACTTTTTACGAAAATAGACACAAATTTATGAAGCAGCAAAATAAACTAATTATATAGGAGTATTATAAGGGGGAATTTTTAATATTTCTATCTACAGAGTGTGTCATAACGTATGCTCGATACAGCGAGAGATGAAGAGTGGAGGGTTTTAAGAACGGTTAGTTTAAAGCTTTGTTTTTTGTCTGTCCGTCGAGATGAGTTAAACAAATGTTTATATAGCGTGTCTAATTTGAGATAATTACTTTAAACTGATTTAATTGTGTACCATGAAAATAAAATATGTATTTTTTTTTAATAGCGGTAGTTCGAATTTTCTAATAAAAAGCTTCACGAAAACCGTTCGTTTTGCAAAACATTTACGTGTGTAATAAAAAAAAAATTGCATAATTTGTGTTTATATATAAAGACGAATTCCAATAAAATACTGTAGAGTGCGTTAGTTATAGTCTAAGCTATGAGTTATGAAGACACAGCTTAATGGAGGGGAGAAGCTTAGGTGGCGAGGAAATACTCTAAATTGTATTACCACTCCTAAAAGCATAGCAATCGTATTTGTTCTTTGTTGAATAAATCATTAAATTTAGTAAATGACAATAATAAATCGTTGTAAAAATATAATCAATACATAAATTAATTGTCTATTGTCTATCGTCTATTGTCTTCTCACTATTATCTGTGCAAACTATTATTATATTTGTGTAATTAAAACTCTTCCGGAGTGTTTAGTTGGTTTAGTGGTTTTCAATCTTGTTTGGCTTGCGAGAGGAGGTCAAAATATCAAACAGCAAGTTTCCCACAACAGATCCGTTTAGTGTCGCAGTGGAAGACGAACCTGGATCCCCAAAAAAATCCTTTGTCGTTGTGAGTTTATCGCCAAAATACTCCTGTTTTGTTTATAATTTCATAACTTTGTTGTTTACTTAGAAATATAATTTTTGTTCCATTTTTAACAGAAAGTGTTATTTTATATTGAAAATAAGTAAAGCTAACGAAAAGTCCAACAAATATTAATTTTAATATTATTAAAACTTTTTTTTTTTAATCCCTTCTGGTAGTAAAAGAATAAAATATTTTAACCGTGGGAAAATTGTTTATTTAAAGGTCGCTTATTCATGAAAAAATGATTCATATTGGTTTTAAAATAATCAAACAATGGACATAAATCTGTAATTTACCCAAATTTTTGCCTTCTTGTTTCATAAACCAAAACTTATTGATTATTGTTTCTTGAGATTGGCAAAGGAGAACTTCACTCTCAACATTTTGCTCAGAATTTCTGCCTTTTCATTGTTTAAATTGAAATATCAACCTCAGCAAATGTCTCTAAATGTAAACTAAAACAGAGCCGCTTAGTCAAATCACCGTCAAGAATAAACCATACATCCTCCATCCAATTTAATCAACTCTTCTGCTAAATCATAGCTCATACCTGCTGTTACAATAGTAAATGTTAAGGACGCATCCGAATAAATGTAAATATAGATTTTCTTTGATCGAAGTCCATTTTTTTAAACTTTGATATTTAATCAAAAATATCCAACTTTAGTACACTTGTATTTTTTTGTAAAAATAAACTATTTTTAATAAAATGTCCATATAGATTTTTTTTTAAAAGCAACCGTTAATTTTTTTTTTAATTTATACAACTAATACACAATTACGTATATAAAACGTATTATTATTTTTTATAGCAAATTCAAAGGACTATTGATTTATAAACATTTTTATAAAAGCAAGTACTGATGGACAGGCGGAAACCAAAGCGTCTCTCAAGAAAGTTCCCATAACACTTACTACTCCATACAATGTTCCCTACCATTTTTCACGATGTTAACTCTTCATTGGAACACCCTCCATATCAAATTCACAATGTAACATTTGATGTAATTTCACTTACAATATTAATACAATTTAATTAAGACATATAGAAAATAATCAAATATATCCCCTCATAAAACATTGTGATTAAAATATTTTTATTTCATAAGTTAATTTAATTAATTAGTGACAAACTATAGATCAACAACAAACGAAAGTACAAGCTTGTGTGCATGACCGAGGAGCTACCCCCCACCCCATTTCCCCGCTATTTCGTCGTACTTCTCCCACCTCTTCCAGTCAAGTATAGTTTTTCCCTAAATTCTTCATACTATTGTTCTTTTATTAGTTGTAGGCATATGGTTCATTATTCATTTTCACATATTCTCTAGATTTTAAATTTATATCTTATTTTAAATTTTTACTTCTCACATTTTCGATCCAAAAAAAAAGTTTATTAATTATTGTTAATATCCTTTTCAAGTTTTCTGAGCTAAAAATATAGTTTTTTCAATTGTTGTTTGTTTTCTGTATAATTCTACACTCCAAACGAACAGACCAATATGATAGTGGGTCAATTTTAGCAACATATCGTGGAGTTTCTTTTCATATTTTCGTTTACTCAAAATTTAATGTAGCTGCTGAAAGATAAAAATTATAATAACTAATTTTAGCACGTGTTATTTAATTGTGTAAGCTAAAAACAGACACGAAATGGATTAGTCTAAATCCCCCTCCCCCGCAGTAAAAGTTGATTCGGGATTTTTTGGTTTAAAAATGGCTGCCGAAATTAAAGTTAGATTATCTCAAAAACTGTACAAACGATTTCCATCAATCAGTTTTGTTGAAATTTTAAAATAATGTCTGAAGCTTTGATTCTCAAGTATTTTGGAAAACAACAACAAACCATCTAGTTCGTTTTTATCTTTCCCAAATTACTACCATAATTTTTTTTTTTTTATGGTTAGTCAAATTCGTTTAGATTATAAATCTTCATATTTCACCGAAATCTTTGGATCCATTGTTGAGATATTTCAACGATTACGACACTATGATTAATTTTTCTTTCATAAAAAATAACTCTTAAATTTGGATTTTAGGAAATGGTAACCAGCACGTTTTGTTTGGTTTTTTAAGAGGCTTCATGTGAACGAAAATCTATTAAAATCGTTTGTTCCTGTTAAATTAACAACGGAATATTTAGTTTATACGATAGTTTACTAAATTTTGAAATTAATGTTTATACAGGGTGTAGGTAAAGTTTTGTTCAATCTCTCTCTTGTGCGCAAACATAAACAACGTAAACATATATATATATATATATATATATATATATATATATATTAAAGTTACTTTTGATAAAAAAATTAATACGTCTCCTTATTCAATATATTAATACAAAATTTTAATATGTATACTGTATTTACTTACTAAACAAGAACGGGTTAAAGAAAATAGAACAAGAATATCACTTGCAGAATGTATCATTTGATATTCTATTTAATATTTGTTATTCAGGAAGAAAATAAACTAAGAATATTAACTGTAGTCTTAAGTAAAACAAACCTTAAATATTTACTGTAAAAGTAATCCTAACAGATTATGTAATTCATAATTCTATGAGTTATTTGAAAATGCAATTAGTAAAAGGTTTTAAGAGTAAAAAACATTCAGGATAAGTTTTAAGCTCAAATTTTCTACAGATTTTTCCAGACGGTTATTTAAGAAACTTGTTCATTCTATATCTAAAAGCAGTATATTTGAGACATTTAAAAATATTTGAATCCGTACTCATATAAAAATTGGAAGAGTCAATTAAAAAATTTCAATTACAAGGTGACTCATTTGACCTATCACTTATCACTGCTTTTTACTCTGAACATGTTGTTTAGAACGAAATTCAAGAATATTTTACCGTCTACAAAACATTTAATTTTTATGGTAATTTTTTATTTATTTTTTAACGATAGAGATTTAGTTTTCAATCTAAATCTCAAGGCAGGATTAGAAATATAAAAATTAAAAATAATCTATGAACACACAAACAAACAAAATGTTTAAATGAGGGCCCTTGGTTGTGCCATAAATTTTTGGAGTGATGTCAATCAATAAGTATTGATTGGGTCCTTAGATGCTACAATTCTTTAAAATTTAATCAAAAGATTTAGAATTGATTTTGATAAAATCGAAATTTTGGGTTTTTTTTATAGCAACTATCCATCAAATATTTTGTTACAAGCACAACTAAAAAACGTGACAAAATTAACAAAAATTACACTAAAATCGTATTTGGACTGTAGATCACTGCACAGACCCAAGAAAGGCAGATAATTGAAACAATTCAGACGACACCATTCCCAAAAGGACTTTATTGAACTTAGGAGACGTTAAAACAGACATATCCTCAAATAAATCAACATCAATGTTTTGAGCCATCACATTATTTCTGTACTATTTTAGATTGGGTCAATTTTTTGAAGCCTATGCAAATTATTTCAACTCTGTTTCTACCATCCGCTGTAAAAATAAAAACAAACCCTAAAGCGTCGTGTTACACGAAAAATGAAAAATAACCCAAATAATAATAACTATAAATACTTTGAAACCGGTAAATAGTTTTTGAATTCCGATTGGTCATTGTTTTTTGAGTTAAAAGACAGTTTTATACATGTGTCACTACATTCATTACACTTGAATTTAAAAGTTGTCCCCCCCCTAAATTAAAAGTGTTGTGAATACACATTTTTCAACTGTATCAAATGTTATTATTATTCTTTTTTTTTTTCAGAATGAAAAATATGTTATCTAACAAAACACATACTTTGAAAATTATGTAGGAAAAGTGGATGGGGCGCTTAAAACTCCCTATTTATTTATAGTTGTTTAAATAGAAATAATAAGGAACGATTTTAGAAATCCTAAACACAATTTTCTTCCTATTAGTTTTTAAACACTCAAGGTTTTAAATAACAGTGAATGGTAACCAACGTAAATGGTTACTTTTTGGCAACTAAGAAATAAACGTTTTTTCTACAAAAATTCATGTTTTAAAATTTCTTCACTTGGGTGCATATATTTGTTACCACAAAAAAAAAACGGAATAAACTTGAGTACAATAAACAATATAATGGTATAAATTATATATTTTTAAAAATATTTACCTGTAGTTTTGTCACTAAATAAAATGGGATATTAAATTCAAAACATTTTAAAAATGATTTATCTTAGAGAATTATTTCATGATTTACGGTTTAAACTCATTTCACATTTTGGATACCCAATACCAAAACGAAATTAATCCATCCTTCTGTTGCAATCTTATCACTTTTTTTTACCGAAATGTAAAGATAAACTAATGTAAAAAATCCATCTGGATATCTTAGCAGTGTTTTATACGTTTTCACGTAATGATTTTTTTTTTTTAACGTTTACAATTTACAACCAGAATTAGGGCAATATTGTCATTATTATATTTTGAGTTTTATTTTCAGGACCAATAAAATTCTATTTGGAGTTCCTACTACTGTATAAATATACAAACAAAAACTGATTATTCACCTTTGTTTCGATTCTGATCTTTAATTAATTTGTCTCTGATTCGTCTCTGAACTACTATTCTTCAAAGTAACAGATATATAATAATTGTTTTCATGCC
The DNA here is from genome assembly GCA_963513935.1 of Aphrophora alni. Lineage (NCBI taxonomy): Eukaryota > Metazoa > Arthropoda > Insecta > Hemiptera > Aphrophoridae > Aphrophora > Aphrophora alni. Next base: position 2,662,268 of record OY740778.1, on the reverse strand, counting down.
TTGAGTACTGTACTGTGCTTTGTTCTTTCAGTTACTGATACTTTGTTGTTGTGAATTTAACACGAAATCACAACAGAATAATTGACAAAATATCACGTGTTCACATTAAACAATCACTGTTATAACTCTTTATAATCGACGTGATTGGTTAGTAACAAATACCGCTTTACCATAGCATTTGTTTTATTACTGAAAGAGCCGTTGTCAATCTACTGCACATGCGCATTTGTAATCTGCTGATATCCTTGAACTGCTTCATGTCTAATATTTTGTAACATGTAATACAATAAAGTTACTTAATAAACAATAGAAATGAATACAAGAGACTGACTAGATGGATCAGTGGTTACAGAGTGTCAGTGCAATGCAAACGGACCTGACACTTATTCTAGCAATGTACCTCCTATCAGATTATTTTTAATATTTTCTAAATTAAACAAAATGATTACACTTACAAATAAAAATATTAATTGACAACCATGGAGTTATTTTTAAAACTTTTTTTCCATTTACAATTTTATATTTTACATTTGATTATTTCTAGAGCAACAGAATCGTATAGTAAATATTTAGAAATTAACAATATAAAAATAAATTTAAAATTTTGATTTTTTTTTTCTAATCTTTCTTGCAGTGGTAGCAGGAACAGCTTCTGGCCGATTTGAAAACAAGGTCCCTCGTTCCATCTAGACACATAACACGGACTTCCACCTGAAACAAAAAAATATATATTGCTTCGTTATTGCTAGAGTTTTGATGAATTTCATTAGTTATTGGTTGACTTTACTGATATTGTTAATTTGACGCGTAAAGCCAAAGGTCCTTGGTTCAACTCCCAGTCTAGGTCGTAGCTAGCTGGTAATATCTTACAAGCCTTCAAATCAATAAATAAGGGCTGCAAGTTGAATAAATAGTTATTTGTGTAACTAGTGAGTAAAGTGGCACTTTTTTAAACGAGAAAAAAATGTTGACGCACGAGGCTTGCAGAGTGCGTCAATTTTATCGAGTTTAAAAAAGACACTTTGCTCACGAATTGCACATTATAGCCTACTTTGTCTACAGTTGTTATTTTGTCAATAAAAACAGTTCATACTGGTGGTCGTACTTTTTCCTTGATTTGACAGGAAGGAGATTTAGTACAACGTTGTTAGCTTTTTCCGCTAATTTAGGCGGGGTATTTGACAGGTTTTCATCCTCTGAACTGTCCATATTTTAAAACTAACTAAACAAAATATAGCAGTAGTGCTAAACAACACATCAACACTGAGTAGAAGTTCTCACGTCAAAACTGAGGTTATTTACGAATATTACAAATAACTTAGGTGTATTGTTGAGGAAACGGGATTGCCAACTTCAAAACTCGGCAAACGAAAAATACTCTCCGTGTACATACACTGTCAATCATCTTCGTGAATAATTACTTTCTTTTACGACTTTAAAACGTTGTTTTGTTCTTTATTTATGGTATTTTACATCTAAGAATTGAACTAACCTACATACGGGACATTTCCTGTATATTATAAATCAATTCAAATAAACTTGACCTAAATTTCGTTTTGTTCGGTTGCCATTCGGAGTGTGCAAAGTAGTGGGCAAAGTGAAACTGTTGAGAAATCAGCTGTTTTGCAAACTAATTTAAATGAACAAAATGCCACTTTGTCAACAACTGTAGACAAACCAATTTTTGGGAGTTACTTTTAGGGGGTCTTCTTGCAGCATATTACATGAGGATGGGTGTCATGATTTCGCCTGTCAAATTGTTTTCAATTGTTCAACTTCAGTTTTGTAAAAATTATAAAATACATAAAAATTACCAACTGTTAATGACTTACTACTTTCTCTATGGAAGACAGTACATATTACAGATTTCTTCAACAGTTATTGTGTAATTAAAAAGTTTTTACAGCATTGGTTTTATTAAACAAAAGACAGTAAAAAAACAACGTGCCAGATGACTTCTTCAAATTAAAACTCTAGACAGTCTCAAAGTAACAAAACGTAATAGCTAGTGTTGTAGCATACGTATGAATATGTTTATAACCCTCAGGGGCTCAATATGGTGAGTACGGTTGTGACAACCCATTAGGATACTTGCTGGATCTACAACTTTCATGTGGTCTTGGGTTAGATCCCTCTCTTTCATATTTTCTGTCTTCCAACTCTGATGTTCTTCGAATTAAATGTCTTCATTTTAAGTTTATTATTTCCGTTTTTTAAAGGTGACCGAACGATTTTCCTTTTTAAAAACAAAAAAAAACAGTTAATTTCCTTGAATTTTCGCCTTCCTCTAAATATTTGATGGTTTTCAAATAAAGGAAATCATTACTTTATTTCAATTAACAACAGTAAGACTCTACACTACAGGAGATCTTGTGTTACAATGTAGGGAGGAAGATTGTGTGTCCCCCAAGGGTAACTGGGATGTAACTTGTATCCAGAATAATGACATCATATAGAGAAATCACATTTACAGTTATTTATTGAAAAGACACATCTTGAGCTTCCTTTAGGCAGTTTGTACATTCTCCATTTTACTTTCTCATATGATATATATGTTGTATAGAGAAAGTTATGATGTATCTAATGATCAGACGTTGAGGATAAATCTGTTTTAAGGTCTGTCTGTCGTCTGTTGTATATTCAATGTTCAACAACTAAAACGTTTGAACTGATTTTATTGAAATTTGGTATGAGAGTATATTATCATGCCAAACTATCCTAACCTAACCTAACCCCGACTTATTTATTTACTCTATAACTCAAAATTTGTGAGTAACTACCAAAATATAAAATTTTCAACATCTCGTCCAAATGTATCTTCTAAGGTCTCAAATAAAACTCATTCTCTCCAAAAATGCAAGTTCGTTAGTTATTCCTAAAAAATGTATAATATCGGCCATGGGGCTGTATTAAAGTTGTAATTTCTCAAAATCGTCTACACAGATATCACTCAAATTTGAGTATTACTTGACGATTAATGACCCAACCCGTGTGCTTAATCGCAAATAAAGAACTGTTTAGGAATAATTGGGAAACAAAGAAGAAATTTAATCCCGCTGTTAAAAGCTTAATTTTAATTAAATACAATTAACGCTTAAGATGTTTTCATGACACAAACAAAACAAATTTAGACCCTGTTTATTTATTTTTTAACGGCGTATGATTAATTTTTACTCTTTTAATGACAACTACCGAACTGTCTGGTTTTTGTTTTGGAGGTGGTAGAGTAGTAATGTTTGTGTTGTTTTGGTACTTTAACAGCATTATAGTAATATAGAAAGTTAATGCAAAAAGAAAATATCTTAGTTTGAATGTATACTGGAAATATACAAAGTTTTGAACTTCAGATATGAGTTGAAACCTTCTAAAATCAATAATAACCCAACATTCTCAAACACCCGCGGAATTTAGCTACAAATTTACAGAGAAAAATTACCTTATGATGAAAATCAAAATTCTGAATTTTTCATAATTGGATCAAAATTTTGATAACCCCCCCCCCAATGTAGGATATAAAACAAACGAAATATGTAGTCTACAAAGAAAATGTATTTGTCGGCATTAAGAATGCAGGCTAGGGAATATTGTTTAAAAGACACAGTTATGAATAAATAACTAAAAATATGAACAAACCATTTTGATCAAATTTTCATGAAATAAAATGTGCTCCGTACTAGAGAATTTCAATTCGTGAGTAATTTGGGTGGAGAGAACTAAAGCTAGCAGGACGACTATTAAGGTTCAATTTGGTATAGAAAAAATAATTATTGAATCTCAATACGATATTTTTTACAAAAATTCATCAATTCTGGCGACTCATAACTTTCTCTTACGTCTGTGAGAGAAATTAAAATGAGAAAAGTTTCATTAAACAATATAAAGGGTGGAGGTAATAAGTCCTGCAATATCTGTCTAATTTTATAATGGTAATAGAGACTAAGTAGTACGTAAGACAGTTGCCCATAACTTTTTGTTAAGTTTTTTTTTAATGTCACTCAATTTTTTAAGGGCTGAAATGAGGGATAGCAACAGTGACGTGCTTTATTATCGTACCTGAGTAGCAAGGGATTTAATATGAATATCCTTGCTATGGTATCTTTCCCAACGCAGTTCTGATCAGCTGGGCAGTCTGTGTAGAGTGTCCGACTAGGTGAAAGAACTTGTGTGTATTCTTACCATACTATATTACTTTTTTATTTTTAGTGAGTTTTATAGCTAAGTTTAGTGAAATGGCGTTTTCAATATTGTCGGGAAGGTCTGGAAACTCTTCGGAAAGTAATAACAATATATATTGGGTGATTGGACATAAGGCCTACAGCCTAGACAACCCGTGTTGTGTGCAGACAGTTCAATAATGAATAATTAAGGTAGTTATAAATTAATTAATTATAATTATGAACTCATTACGAAGGGAAAGGTTTTTTAAAGATCTTAATAGTTTTGGGTAACCATATTTTTTTAAAGATAAACCTACCTTTGGTTAAGGCGTACCTCTGGTTTTAAAATAGAATTTTTCCTCGATACTCATAAATCATCACAAACCTAAACAATTTAGAAGAAAACACCATTTTATGACCCCTCTTACTTTAAAAACCTCATGAAAACAAGAAAAAGAGAGACAATAAATTGACTCTATGGACTACCCGATCCGAAAAGATGGAATGTCAAATTTTGAAAAGTAAATACTGAGAGAGTATGTTAGAAACAAATGAAACATCATTTATACTGACGGTACTGATAGAATGCCTTGTTATTCAAATAAAACACAGACAAATTCTTCTGTAAATTCTACATTTATTAGGTATAGCCGATCAGGGTTTCACCATTTACAGCAATGACGAGGCATATACAGTTTTTGTATACTGTTTGTCAACGTCGTTACTAGCGAAACCATGGTCGGCAAGAACTAATAAATTTATAATTTACAAAAAAATTGTGTGTGTTTTATTTGAAAACAATGAAACCTTTACGGGCTCATTTATAGTAAATACAGGCCTGCCAATCTAGAAAACCTAGCTGGACCTTTATCGTATAATCTTGGTTAGATCCCTTTCTTTCAGCTATCCTTTCAGATCTATCTTGAACAACTTTTGTTATTTTTCAACACTATTGGTGTTGTTGTATGTTCTTTTCTACCTTTTTTATGAAACTATAAATTACCTGAGTTTTTCGACTTGAACAATAAAAAAAAAAAACACAGAAAGAAAGCATTGAGACCGTTTGTCGGACGAACTTTCGGGACACCCTGTATTATAAAGTAGATTGTTAATGTAAGTAATACGCACGTCTTCTGTATCCATGATATTACAACACTGTCCGATGGAAGTGATTGCTTGATGAGGATTCACCAAAAGTGTTTCTATAGCTGAAGGAACTGACCAGCTTTCACAGAAACCTCGACAGGCGTTCGTTGTGATCGGGAATTCTATGCAGTCTGGGATGCTGATCTTCCTTGTGTGACCTGAAACAGACAGTTTCATCAATAAAACAGTAAAATGGTTAGACAATGAAATCGTTAATCATAAAGTATGATAAGAGGCTAAGCTGTTTGAAGTTCAATCTACTCGTTGACCTGATAAACTAAGCTCTAGGAGTTTAGTTTACACAACAGATTGTATAAAGTTGTGTTACATGTTATTTTCCACTTTAACCCCTATTTCTTTTCTAATATAGACAAATAATCAAAGCTCAAGAGAGATTTTTTCACTCTCTTATAGTATACAAGCAATGTAATCTTACTCTATTACACCTTAACAATTGCAGATATCGCCCTCCGGTGTCGATTAATACCTGATATAACATATCGAAAGAAGTTTTGTAGACTTTACATTTTGGGCATGATTTTCATGAAGTCTGTGTAAGGACACAGACTAATGGACACCTACCGTCTTTGATTGGTCTTTTCTGTACGACTGGAAAAGGACAATTTTTCATTAATATATATTTTTTTATATTTATTATCAAACTGACATTCTTTACTTAAGCGAAACTATAAAAAAAATCAACAATTAACGAGAAATTACTGATTGCAAAAGAAATCAATTAAAAATGTGTTTGAACGACTAATGGTACTGTGCCGAGAGGCTCCAGGTGCGCCTGCTCTTCTAGTTCCTTGGAACTAGTTAAGTTTTATACTTGAACTCTAACGATGCTGTATTCTTGACTTGGGGAACCTTGCAGACACAAGTACTATGGAGCGTGCTGTAATGGGAGTAATAATGGAAGCCTGTCCAGGAGTTCCGGCCTGTGGTGGTATGCGCTGAGGAAGGTTTCGCGGTGGTGGAGGTGTGCTAGTGGTGGATAATGTTCTCCTATCTTCTTTTGAGTCGTGGGCGGATTTAAAACGAAAATATTCTACATCCGTCGGCTCTCCTAGTTCTTCAGAACTAGTTTGTTTTAGAACTAATCAGTTTATATATTTTTTTAGTATTGTTTTAAGACTAAACCCAATCGTTATTAGGTTAAAATTAGTGTATGTATATTTATATATATTTTTTACTCCAAAAATAACAGCTGTTTTGGATACACTTCTTTGAATTCCCATTTCTTTATATAATATGTGTATACACATTAAGAGCTTAAATTTGATTTATCATCTTTGTCAAAGTGGAAACAATAACGCGGGTACTGCTATATAAAAAAGTTATATTACATAACTTTACCCAAGAGATGGTTTTTCTCGCCTGAAGTTTAAACAAGCGAACTTTTATCCAAGCAAACAATCTGACTGTTTTGAATCTATAGCATGTGAATTAATCGGGACAATTTTAACATCTGTGTGTAAAGATATATAAACGTTGTCAAAATGTGTTCATTGAAACACACTTTGTTAGAAAACGTACGACAACGGGCCTTAAGTCCCAGAGCTGTATTACCAGTCAAATTCACATTGGAATAATCAGTAACTAGTTAAACTACCTTCACTAATATACAGGGTGATTCAAAACTACACGGCAATCTCATGGCAGCACATTCTATAGTCAAAAATAAAAAAATAATAAAATTTCATACAAACATATGCCTGAAAACGCTTTGTTAACAAGTTATACCAATTTTATTCAATTTTTCAAATAAAAAACCATATGAAACCATCATATTTGTATCTTTATTAACGCCATGAAAATCTCTATACGGCCTCATTTCACCGGGGGTACTGAGTTCTAGGCGAAAGCTTTCATCCTGTATAACTCGCTAACAAAGCGTTTTCAGGCATATGTTTATATGAACTTTTTTCTATTTTTTGGCTATAGAATGTGCTCCCGAGAGACTGCCGTGTAGTTTTGAATCACACTGTATAGTCTTATTTATTTTCTTTTAAATATATTACTAATTTGGTTTATATTCTATTTCTTAACCATTTTATTTTTTTCTCTAAATTTGCCAGGTTTCCCTTAATTTTCAAGGGACTACTTCGAGGTTTTATGGGACAGTCGTCCCACATGGGTATAAACCCTTGCACCTACTTTCTAAGGTAGCCCAGACTGTTGTTTAGGAAATAGCCCAAACCTTATAAGGAACGGAAATTTCATGTTAGTCTTTAAATTATTATTTTATCAAAATATAAATAGTACTTACCGATTTTATGACATCCGGGTCTATGCCATGAATCCAATGAATGTGTATTGGCCGCAACGCTTGCAAGCAACACTAGGAGCCAATGGACGACACTTCCGTGCATTTCCTAGGAACATACAAATTAGAATTTGTCAAAATAGACTGTACAAAAACATTGTATAAACTTACTCACTCACTCATCCCCAAAGTCAAATAAAAAGCAGTTGAAACTACGTCACCGAACGATTTCAGTATGAATTGTGAAAGTCGTTTAAAGAAATAGGCTATTTATATATTTAAATAGGGCCTAAGGTTGCTTTCCTTGTGCTATAAGCGCGTCCTATTATGTGTCGGGCTTTTAATGACAGGATGTACGTTTATTTTTGATTTTGCAAACTGTAATATCATTTTATGTGAGATTTTACACAAGAATTTGGATCATTAATCTTCACATTACGCTAAAATTTTAACGAAATCGGTTTGGTCGATTTTAAGAAATTACGTCTTAAACCGCCTAATAAACGACTTTTTTAGTTTGTTACCAATAATTCACGGAGCCGCTTTTTTCAACAAAAAAACTATTCGTTTGCTTTGAGTCCTTAAAGGCTTCACTTGAGTAAAATTTTATAAAAATCGTTGTAACCGATTTTGATAAAATAGTAATTTTATGAAACTTACCACCAAATGTGAGTTACTAAAAAAGAGTGGAAAAAGAATCTCCCAATATATGACTAAAATATAACCACAGACCAAATTTGAAATTGTAGAGACACAAAAAATAGACATCATACCAAAAAACACTTTTATGACTATATTATCAAAAAGCTCGAATTCAGTTTTGTGGCCCATCAATAACATACATTTACATTTTCTACATAGTTTATAACTTTACAATTTGCCATTTTACTCTTTTTCATTTTTTTTCCAGTAAATCGAGGTCAGATCTAAACAACAACGTCGCCCATTTATGAAATTTCACAGTTTAGTTGAAAATTTGTTTATTTAATTGAGAAAAGGCGTTTAAATACATTTTTTTACGGAAATCTGGTTAGAAAGAGGGTATATACGAAAACCCCTTTTTTTAATTAGTGAAAATGCACTGTTATACACTTTTCTAACAAATATACAGTCCGAATTTGTTTCTTTTTTTCGGTTTCCCAGTCAGTTGTTTGTATAAAAAGAAAAAAACGAAAAACAAAATTCAACTTCCCAGTTACATTACTTTTATATTCTAATTTCCCTCTACAATTATTTTTACCTGTATAACCATCATCTGAAATATATCCGCGCATTACAGAAACAGTCTGTTTATAATATATGTCAAATTACTCTAAACGATGGAATTGTGAACATTTCATAAACTCTTGTGTCAATGATTCACGAGGGTAAACCTTAATGTATAAGAAATTTGCAAGTAATCAATACCGTTTAAAAAAAATATCAATTTACAATATTTATTTCAATTTATTCTCTCTCAAACGGTTGAAAAATTACGTTGTTTTAGAATTACCAAGTAAGGAAAGAATTGTGATGGGCTAACATTTTAATAATTAGTAAAAATATTTATAAAATTCTATCAATATCCCTGAAATGCGTTTGAGAAATACGAACTTCTAAGAACGGTTAATTTTTGGGATAAGAAAACGAAACTTTGTCACTTAAGTTTTGGATTTACGATGAGTATGTCTGAAAGTTAGTACAAAATGATTTAAAACTTGATTTATCTTCAACTTTTTTTTATGAATTGTTATTTCACATGAAGGTTTGCTACTTTAAAACAAAATTTTGGCCCCAACCACGATGTAGCAGGTAGTGACACACAAATGCACTTTAATACAGGCACTAAATACAAGGCAACCTTCTTATCCACTTAAGATATTTTGCAAATTATGGGCGATAATGTTAAAACACATAAAGGAGAACGTTTTCCAATACCTGTTCTGAGTTTGATATTATTATACCGGGTGTCCAAAAACTTTTAGTATGGGTTGATATCTCCGGAGTTGGTAAAGAAAAATCAACTAAATTTTGATAGTTGTATGAGTACTATATTTTTTGGTATTCAAAACTTAGTCACCCCTCTAGAGGATGATGTTAGGGGGTTGAATTTGTGAATTACAAATTTAATCCCGTATTGAGTTCTACCTCATTTTATAGGTTTTCAAAAATAAAAATTCTTTCACAAAAACCTTTTGTTGCAAATTCACAAACCTTAGGTTTTCCTTCAGGAAAACAAATTCCTTGGGTTGCTATTTTAAGCCGTTTGCAAAGAATAAAAGAATGAATTTTAAAATCTCCAATTTTTAGAATTTTTAACTTTATATGATTTTTAAAAATGACCACCAGAAACGTTTTGACAATAATATAGATTGATTTCGACTTCTCTTCCTACAATCCCCAGTATTTCTTAGACAATTCTGACACACACATCGATTAATAATTCTTGCAGTACTTAAAAATTGTCGAGTTTTGTCGGAAATACCCGATCATTTAGGTACTCCCAAAAATAAAAAACAAACAAATAGAGTAAAAAGACCGAAGTGATATCTTCGTGAATCCTCTACGTCCAATCCATTGCTCAGGAAATGCATTATTCAGATATCCCCCTCACAGGTAAGTGAAGGTGTGAGGTAAAATCCTCCCCACCTTCATCCTTCCTGACAGATCGATATTGTTACTTCAATGACAGATTGAGTAGGTGGTAGAATAGCTTCGTATAATATATGAAGGGTTGTAGGTTTTTCAAGACCTATAAAATGACGTACAAGTCAATATGGGGTTACATTTAAGATTAAAAACTTAACTCCGTAGCGCCGTCCTCTATAGGGGTGAAGGGTGCAAAAGGCCTTGAATACTAAAAGAAGTAGATTTTGTGGTACGAAAATTTAGTTTGTTTTCTTCAGCAACTCCGGATATAACCTATACTATAACTTTTCAAATACCCTGTATATAAACCAGTCAGTACCTTCTAAGTATCTAACGTGACTGTGTTACTTAAGTGTTATGGAGTATCGTAAAAATGAAGAAAAAATATGTATATGTAAAACTTTAAAATTTAATATTTTAGAATTAAAATGTTCCTCTTTTGTTAAAAAATCATATTGACCTTATTGTAAAATGAAAAGTTATAAAAAAACAACTGATTTAATTTTGAAAATTTACAAATCGAATTTTCTGATAAACCAACAGTAAAAGATAAGTGAATTAAAGAACTAATAAAATAAAGAACAACACAAAAATTAAAGATAGTAAAGAAGAGATACTGTAATTTAGAAAAAGAAACACGGGTGCATTTTTATCGTATGTGCTGTTCCAAAACATCAAATTCTGTCCTCAACACGAAAATACAAAATGGTGGATTGGAAGATATGGAATCAACTAATTTGACAGTGTGTTTACCTGGGGCGTACTTGTTGCTGAGGGAATAAAACCCGGTGCAAAATGAAAGAAAGAGAGAGAGAGAGAGAGAGAGAGAGAGAGAGAGAGAGAGAGAGAGAGAGAGAGAGAGAGAGAGAGAGAGAGAGAGAGAGAGAGAGAGAGAGAGAGAGAGAGAGAGAGAGAGAGAGAGAGAGAGAGAGAGAGAGAGAGAGAGAGAGAGAGAGAGAGAGTTGCGTAAATATCTGATCAAGTGTGACGTAAAAGTATTCACTTTGCAGTGTTGTTTTATTTTGTTACATCATAAAGAAAGTTGTGTGATATGTGAAAAATATATTATATATGTTTTCAGATTCACTGAGTTAACAAAAATGTTGTGCTACTGTCATCTGTACATTACTCTACAAACTAAAAGTGATTAAGTTTTTAATGTAGAATATACCTAAAACCATTAACTTTACAAAAGACAAAACATTTTTCTTTTATAACGACAAATAAATTTTTTTTTTTTAAATTTTGCAGTAGGTTAAAGGATATCCGAATTATTGTCAAAAAATTGAAGACATAATTATTTATAAACAAAGACCAGAGCACTGTGGTGACAATATATACAGATACACTTTCAAAAGTCCCTTACCACTCTTGGGAATAAACAAAATAACAAAAAACAAAATATTTTGTCAAAAGTAAAATGTTTATTCCTATTAGACCCTTATAGCTATTACAACAACAAAGTTGTCATCTTCAGAGGGAATCTTAACAAAGACTAAATTAAAACTATTTACAACTAAAGTGACCAGTTTCCCTACAAATTCATTAAAAAATTTGTATCTACTATTATTATTCTAGTTAATATGTTAAGATAATTAGTTTAAGGATGATTATATTGTAAACTTTAAAACATCTTTGTATGTTAGAGGATTGGGCCTTCCCCACTCCAGGTAACAGTACAGGTGTGTTTGAACTGTCAACCCTATTGTTGATAGGTCAATGCACCAGAGGAGTGGGGTAGAGAAACTGGTCACTTTAGTTGTAAATAGTTTTAATTTAGTCTTTGTTAAGATTCCCTCCGAAGATGACAACTTTGTTGTTGTAATAGCTATAATGGTCTAATAGGAATAAACATTTTACTTTTGACCAAATATTTTGTTTTTTTTATTTTGTTTATTCCCAAGTGTGGTAAGGGACTTTTGAAAGTGTATCTGTACATAATTATTTGGTAATTGTGTAAAAGAACCAAAATTATCCTAAAACCAAAACATATGTAAATTAGAGGTTTTTTTTTTTAAATAGTACCAATAATCCCCATTGCTTAGTTTACCGGCTAGCGGACATTTTGTATTTTTAATACAAAAATTAATATTTTAAACACTTTTTATTGTAATGAAATAAAATTCGGCATATTAGTTGGTAACATAAATGTGTAATTATTTAAAATTGATCAATATTAATTTCAAGATGGCGACCATTAAAATTGTTTCTAAATTCACTAGCACTGAAACTGCTAAACTTGCAAAAGATGACTTGGAATATATTTGTTTGGAATTTTTAATTTCAATTTAAACCGTTTTTGCTTCGAATAGATCAGACGAAAGTAACTTGATTCCGATTGAAAAATATTTTATCTTTACAATTAATAAAAATCTAAATGCAAAAATATTTTGATTTTCGCGTAATTTTGGGTGTTGTAGACAATTACCAACTCGATTATACTTTAAGCTAATGATAAATTACAAAGCCCAATTTGTTCTTCATTGAAAAAGTAACTTTTTGTCCTTGTATTTTTTTAAATGCAATTCTTTTTTGATTTATTCGACTTTAAAATTTTTAAAAGGTCGACATTTTGAAAACATACAAAAAGAGAGTCTTGGTTTTTGGTACATTGATAAAAAAATCATATTAAAAATATTTACTCGATATCTAATTTATTTCCCTAAAAATATATATATTTTTTTTTTTGTAAAAAACACGAAATGACAAACAGACGGTAACCTCACCATATGATCATAGAAACGTTTTGACAAACGTTTTTGGGAATAAACAAAATAACAAAAAACAAAATTTTTTGTCAAAAGTAAAATGTGTATTCCTATTAGACCCTTATAGCTATTACAACAACAAAGTTGTCATCTTCAGAGGGAATCTTAACAAAGACTAAATTAAAACTATTTACAACTAAAGTGACCAACTCGATTATACTTTAAGCTACTGACAAATTACAAAGCCCAATTTGTTGTTCATTGAAAAAAGTAACTTTTTTTGTCCTTGTATTTTTAAAATGCAATTCTTTTTTGATTTATTCGACTTTAAAATTTTTAAAAGGTCGACATTTTGAAAACATACAAAAAGAGAGTCTTGGTTTTTGGTACATTGATAAAAAATCATAAAAAAATTATTTATACCAAATTTGAACTCGATATCTAATTTATTTCCAAAAAATATGTTTTTTTTGTAAAAAACACGAAATGACACAGACGGTAAACTAACCATTTAAGGACATATATGATCATAGAAACGTTTTGACTTCTTTTGATCCAAGGAACCATATTCTGAAGTTTTGGAACGTAGATTGGATACACCCTGTAATAAATGTCAGTGAATATCTTATTATTCCTCTTCATTGGCCAGTGTTTTAGGTACGGACTTGGCAATCCCGAGATATTCTAGCTGGTTATACCCCTCTGATCCTGCCTCTCTATTGACCAACTTTTGTTCTTTCCTGACTCTGACGCTATGAGAGAATCCGAAAGCTAGCTAAGGAGTCCTTAATTATATCTTCTAATATCAAACTCAGATAAACCTACATTTGGATAAAAACAAATAAAATAATATACGCGTTGAGAGTGTCTATATTAGACACAGGAGTGCAGATGTGACGTCCACGCATTTACAAACATTACAACACTATTTACAGAACCCTCAACTCACTAATTGTTCAACGCCTAATTACACAAAGGGAAACCAACAGAAAACAAATATTGAACATAAAGTTAATATACTTCCACAACAAAATCTAACCACTTGTCAAAAATCAATCCGCTTATCAGGAACCAAGCACGCTTTCTAATAGAAAACAACTTTTAATTGCGCTCTTTTTCCACGGTCACGCAAAAATCCTATTACCCGAAATATGAACTTCTTCAATATTGTGTTTAACAGCGATATTGACAAATCTACGCCGCTAAAAACTGTGTAAAAAAATTTGTCACCCCCAAAAAAATATGAAAACTGACTAAAACAAAAAATGACAGTTCGGTATTTATTAATCAAAAAGTGGAAATGAGCCATGGATTCTGACTTTGGAAAATATAAAGCGCTCCAAAAGTCCCGGACCGGTTTAATAACTTGAAAACCAAAAGCAAAATGTACATGTGCGTTCTGTTGATAAGAAAGTCTTTTTTATCAAATGATACATTTTTACTTGTCCAACAAATATTAGGGTTTTGGGGGCAACTCAATAATCGTAAATGGAAACCCCATCGAGTGACTCTTCACGTTAAAGAGATTATTTAGTAAAATACATCTACACAAACTAGAGGTCCTATCTTAAATGGTGAACGTTCAAGTATTTGAAACACATTTATAAGAAACTAAAAACGTTATTGTAAAATTAATATGTCTGCATATTTTAGTTTTGGAATGTTGAATTGAAATGTCTATTAAATTAGACTTTTGTTTTAATTCGCCAACATGTTGAAGCTTTTAAAAGTCATGGTTTTTGCGTCTAAAATTCATGAATAACTGAGGAAACTCAAATTAAAGCGAAACCTAGACGATCACTACCCGGCGATAGATTTTATAATATATTGAATTTTCTGGAATTATGATATGGATTAGAGATAAAAATATGTGATGGGTCTTTATAGTAAACAAAAAAATAAAACTTTGTTTTTTAAATAATGTCTATCTAATACTGTGTATAAAATGACTTTATTATACCTTTGTTTTCCGTCTACAGCTGTTTCATTAACATCATCACAACCTCAAAGTTATATACACAGTAAACTAATACATTTCTTTTTTTATATTCTTGTATGGTTCTTATGGTTTTGTCTTTAATAACAACCAAGGCTATAAAGATATACAGTTACACTTTTGTCGTTACATGGCTGTTTTAGAACAATACGAAACATAAACACGGAGACAGACAATGTATTGAACGACAAACAGCAGTTCCCATCAAATAAAACTAGACGTTGTACAGTGTGTTTTGTGTTGTGAAATTATCTAAATACATTTTTAAAGATTTTATACATAAAACCCAATTACAAAACCTGATCATAGCTGAATTATAGCCGAAAAAGCTGTCGTGAACAAAACACGAATGATAGCTGACAGAGCATTAAGGTAATACGAATTAATTTTAAATAAAATGATAAAGGGTGTGCTAAAATCACACGACTTGTGTAGGCATGTAGGGATAATTTATAAAGGTAAGTCTTTAAGCTACCTAGTGAGTTTTTCATACAAAATTTAACTAGCCGCAATTTTGAAACGGGTGATTGAATTAGAATGGTCATTATTTTTTTTTTTAATAGTTCTTTATCGGTTTAGATACCGTGCAATTTTTAATTCAATCCGTCAAACTGTTCTGAAGGTAAAAACATATTGTGGGAAAACAATTGGCGGATATCTGGGAGACTAGCCGATTCCGGATATATTTATAGTAGTATTAAAAAAATTGTAGTGTGGATAACACCTTCTGAATTATGGGTCCACAATTTTATGTATAAACCTAACCTAACCTAACCTAACTTGTTCTGGTGATACCAATTTTAGTATTATTATAATTATATACAACATCCTAACTTGTTTGTGTTGATTCTTGCTACCACTGATAATCTACATTTTTATTTACTAAAAAAATCCGCTTTCCCACTATTCTTGACTTCTGCCCACTGGTTGGCTCTCGCTCCAAAAGTAATGATTCGACAGGTATCATTAAGAAAGGTGCTTGGCCTCACTTAGATTCGCAGCAAATTCATAGTTTTTATGTGTAAAACACCTTCTGAATTTTGGAAACACAATTTTATGTTAAAACCAAACCTGTTCTGGTGATTGTTGCAACTACTATTCTAATTGTATTATTGTTGCTTTCTTCAATTTTAGTATTATTATATATACAAGAAACTAACCTGTTTGAGTTGATTTTTGCAACCACAATATAATCTACATTTTTGTCCACCAAAAACTCCGTTTTCCCACTATTCTTGACTTCTGCCCACTCGCTGGCTCTCGCTCCAGAAGTAAAGACTGGACAGATATTATTAAAAAGGCGCTGGCTCTAGCACGTTTAGCAACATATTCTGAACTTTACAAAGGATAAATAACTAAGATCTCTGGATTGAAACGTGGCAATACATAAAAGGGTTTCAAATTGACTTGTCTAGGGCGTAAATCTAAAACTCGCTTCCTAGTTAGTTTTTTTTTAAACTCTAAACAAAGTAGCGCTACTTCTAAACAATCCAGTACAACAAACAATACGGAACACTGTAAAAAAAATGATACGATTTTCAAATTCGTTAAGTTCACTCAAATACGAGATAATGCTTGTATTCCCTGTAGAGGAAATAGGGGAGGTTACAAATTATGTTTTGTAACAAAGTTAGTACAACTTAAGTGCAAACATTTTACACCAGGGAGCAGCACTACACAGGAGTTAACTCGTAGGCTTCACAAGTTAGTAACTTTCTTACACATCTATTGACAAGAATGAAACTCAAAATTTAGGAGGGAAGCTACGATAAGACTATGATCAGAGTTCATTTTAATGGTCTCCATATAAGGAATTGGTTTTATTTTACTTCTAATGTAGTTTGTCAGAATGGATTGACTAAAATTTGATCCCGTTTTAGTCGATTTCAAGAACGCCGATTTCAAGAAATTCGTACTTTTATGATTTATTTTCGTTTTTTAATCGATACGCCTAAATCGATATATTTCAGAAGATGGAGTTAAGCGTTGGTAAACGTTGAAAAAAAAAAAAAATTTTACCATTAGAGGCTTCTTTTTGATCATTGTATCGATAATATCTACTTATTATGGAATGCAGTTGCAAATATAAGTCATGCAAGAAACACGAAATATCTAGATGTCATATTATATGAAAACTCGTGGAATCAATTAGAAACCGAGTTGAGAACAAATATCAGTAAATTTTATTTTTTATGAAATATTGTTAACAACTACCTACTCTCCATATTATATTGTTGTTTAATTCATTCGAGAGAAATTTGGGAAAGAGAGTAGAAATCAATAAATAAACCGATAGATAGTTATTTGTGCAACTAGTGAACAAAGTGGCACTTTTTTAAACGAGAGAAAAATGTTGACACACGAGGCTTGCCGAGTGCGTCAATTTTATCGAGTTAAAAGACACTTTGTTCACGAATTTCACATTATACTTTGTCTACAGTTGTTATTTTGTGACAATTAAAAAACATACTTCAGCAGTAACACAATTTAATAAAACAATAATTTAATACAATAGTGTTCAACCTCACGTCAAAACTGAGGTTATTTATGAATATTACAAATAACTTAGGTGTATTGTTGAGAAAACGGGATTGCCAGCTTCAAAACTCGGCAAACGAAAAATGTACAGCGTGTACATACACTGTCAATCATTTTTATGAATAATTACTTCCTTTTTCAACTTTAAAACGTTGTTTTGTTGTTTATTTATGTTATTTTACATTGTAAGAATTAATCTAACATACATACGGGACATTTCCTGCATATTATAAATCAATTCAAATAAACTTAACCTAAATTTCGTTTTGTTCGGTTGCCATTCGGAGTGAGCAAAGTAGTGTGCAAAGTAGTGGGCAAAGTGAAACTGTTGAGAAATCAGCTGTTTTACAAACTAATTTAAATGAACAAAATGCCACTTTGTCAACAACTGTAGACAAAATAACATAAATACTTTATCAAAATAATTTCGTTGAAGGCAAAGCATGTTTCTTCATTGCCTCTTTATAAACAATTAGGAAATCCTCCTTTAAAACATTTGTATTTTTATAAGGTGTTATAATGTTATATATACAAAGTAGGAACAAACTGATAAACTTTATAGCAACACGAGAGCTATGGACTGTTTATTATACCAAAAGTTAAAATAAATATTTTCAAAATTGTTTCTTATTTCTAGGACCACAATGTTTTAATCTCTTTCCAGACTACAAAAAAAAAAGAGTGTATTAATGTGAAACAATTTAAAAACAAACTTAAAACTTGGCTTCTCAATTAATTCAGAAAATTTAATAAGTTTTACTGAAATAGTTAAATAGCTTCAACGTTTATATTTATCCGCTTTAGCCAAATATAAACGGATACCTTTTTTATTCTGTATCATTTTGCGTTACAATTTTAATGTAAATTTTTCTTCAAAGGAAACACAACCCTTGATTGGTGTTTTAAATTGTAAATTAAATTTTATAATTAATAATAATCACAATGTACAAAGAGCTAAATCGTGAAGTACTATTGTCGTTGTATTTTAAAGATATTTATTAAAATTAGAGTCAAGCTCATTCATTTCATACTTTAGTAATAAACCAATTGTCTCTTTTGGAATATGAATACGTGAATTTTGTAATAATAAAACAAAACATTCAATAAATTATGTTCACTCATTAAGAATTCCCCCACAAACTTAAGCTGTTTTCTCCCTAGAAGGTATGTAGATTTTGCTTTAGGATTTTTTTTTGTTTGGCTAACTTATGATTTGTATAGAAAAAATAGAATATTTTATATGCTTCAACATACGCTCACATACAAATATATTGATAAAGTTGGAATCATATCTGTATATGAGCATGTTTTTTTATCCTAAAAAATAGTTGGATAAAAGGAAATGAATTTTTTCTTGTAACAATATAAAAGGTTAAAATGTACACAATATTAGAATTAGCTAATTTCCATTCCCAACATGTTTTATTTTATGAATTTCTTTTTTAAACAACTATGTAATAATCAAATTTGTCCCCTAGGTTTCATGTTAATTTAAGTTTACTCAGATCCTCATGAATTTCAGACGTAAAAAATATGTAAATAAGAATCTTTGAAAGCGCCAACGCGTCGCAAAATATTTTAGATTAAAAATGTCTAATGCAGTAAACATGTGTAGTCAAGATTCCAAACCATTTGTAATGAAAAATAAAATACTCTTTATTTAACAAATACGCTGACATTACAATTTTTTCGTTGATCGTTTTTCACATTCGACCTTAGTATGCATATATTTGGCTCATACAGTATATATCTACCTATAGAACTGTTTCAAATATCCGCCATTTTGAAATTGTACAACCATTTCTTTCATATAATATTCAACTCTTACTTAAACAACTTGTTTAATTTAATGGTCAGCCATCTTGGAAATTATATTTTTGGTTTCCCGTTTTTTTTACGTGTTTTTTGACAATTAAAAAATGAAATAAAATTCTTTCGTTGCTATAAAATTACATGATTAATTGCCAACTTCACAA
This sequence comes from Aphrophora alni, assembly GCA_963513935.1. Classification (NCBI taxonomy): domain Eukaryota; kingdom Metazoa; phylum Arthropoda; class Insecta; order Hemiptera; family Aphrophoridae; genus Aphrophora; species Aphrophora alni. Next base: position 2,642,850 of record OY740778.1, on the reverse strand, counting down.
TAATAGCATTTAATTATTAAATTCAATTTTAAATCATGTTAAAATAGCACCTAAACGTAAGCAAAACATTCAGTTTTTACCAGCTTTAATCTCTATAAAGTTTGTGAAATATTTTTGAACAGTTTATTTAACCTCAAATTCGCTTTTCTTATCTCTATAAAGTTTGTGCAACGTTTATTTAACCTCAAATTCACTTTCTATAATCTCTATAAAGTTTTTGGAATGTTTTTTCATCATTTCATTAACCTCAAATTTACTCTCTCTGATCCCTATAAAGATTAATTTTAGATTATACTAAAAAATTTCTGATTGTTATATATTTTTTTAACATAAAGTTTTACAACTTCAAAACAAAACCTTGAGTTCACCACGCTGGAGAAGGTAGTGACACACAAGTGCACTTTAATAGAAGCACTAAATACATAAGAGGCTGCCTTCTTATCCACTTATGGGTGAAAGTAATGGGCGATAATTTTAAAACTTTACACGTAAAACTAAAGCAGAACGTTTTCCAATACCTGACCTGAGTATGACATTGAGGCAACTTTGGTAACCAACAAACGTTACTTAAATTATTATAGAGACAATATAGCGAAGATTACACGCAGAAATTAAGTAAACCGAAAAATCGTTTTAAACAGCCGAATTTTAAATTTTCGACTACAGTATTCGTACACTATTGAAGAGTCCAATGTAATTAAATATTTATGTATTACGCTCCTAGGTAACAAAACTAACATGGAAATCGCATATAAACTATATTAAAAGTGAATTAAGAAAAAATATGTTGACATTTTATTTTCTTAAGAATATATCTATTCCCGGTTACAGTATGACATAAAATGTTGGGACGGAGCACCAATCAAAATTGTAAAGCCTTGATCTTGACTCAAAACTATTTAATCTAAATTATTTTTTCCAGTAATAGACACGCATTTTTTTTCCTGTTTTTGTTAAGCTCACATCGATACCGGTATAAAAAAAGCTTTGTTCTTTTCTCATCTATTTGACGTTTAAATCTTTTAGTTATCTTGAATAATCCCCAAGCAACGGCAGTTCGAAATCCCTGCATTCTTTTTCGGACACCCTGTATTGCCTCTCATTCATCTTTCTGTTTTTAGGTTCTCGGAACTTTTTATAAAAGAAGTGGACATAACGAATTAATTACAAAACTAGAAGCCTTGTTCATGGTTTTGTGAAACGACCTAAAGATAATAACTTCCGAATCTTTTTTTTGTTTACCCCAAAGTTTTAATCACTTACTTCTTAACATAAAACAAAGTAACAACATTAGCAGTTTTATAATGAAAGTAAATAATTTGCTTCTCTAATTTAAATTAACGAAATGCTTACAATAAATGAAAAATGAAGGACAAAAGGGGATCATTGGCTTCTAGTATTTTTGTGTGGTTGGGAAGATGTTTCAGGTTAGGAAGATGTCTTCTCCGTGTGCACAAATCGATTTTCCAGATGATAATTGGCTTTGAGCTGTATTGAGTTTGGCGAGTGTCAGTAATAACACATTCACATTATTTATTATGTGCAGGAATAGAGAATTCTTTAAAGGATAATTTTGGAAAGACATTCTTGATTAGGGGGAAAGTCAAATTTCAAACCTTCGGTTCACTCAGGTTTGCGTTGACTTAGGTAAATGTGTTTGTAATAAAATGTAAAAGGTTAAATAATTTAATCAACAATACTAGCTTGGTAAAATAATTTATAAGCGTAAAAATCAATAAATTAAGGTAAATGTAAAAGGTTAGAATATAGTAATGTATATTTATGCATTTGGTTGTTCTTGGATTAAATGATTGTTAGAGTCAATTAAACTAAATTTATAAAGCATTAATAAAGAAGAAAAGTTGTATAGAAGAGAGCTGCTTTCTTTGTGAGCAAAACCTTTAAAATAGAGTCTCCCATAAGTTAGAACCCAGTGTCCAAAGTTTTACTCATAACATGGTCTCTGACCGTAGTGTAATAGTAATAAGTCATTGTAACCACACACATTTAGTCCTACAATGATTCGAACTAAATTGACTGTTTTATTTTCATTCTTTCTACCAAACCAATCATTAATTTGTTGCGGTAATTGCTATAATTTCCATCTAAATCAGTGTACATTTTTAGTAATAAAAAGTATTATTATTTTCAAACCGTATTCAACTAATTATGAAATCTTACGTTCTCGCTGGATTCAAACGAAATAAATAAAAAGAACAAAAACATTGCATAAACCTTCTCACTCACCCATTCCAAAAATGAAATTAAAACGAGTTGCACATAGACTCTAAACTTTCTTCACTTATTTAGCTTAACAAAATAGAAATTAAGAATAATGTGAATCACTGCAGCTACCTTAAAAACTAAAGTCATGTAGTGAAGGTTAAGAATTTTGTGAGAACCCCGTTGATATTGCCTATGGGGTGCCCCAAAGTTCAGTATTAGGGCCTATTCTGTTTTTAATATATGTAAACAGTCTGTGTAATAGTAATTTTAAGGGAGTTTAATTCATTTTCAGATGACACAGCAATTTCCAAGATACGTGCCCTTAGAGATGGTGGTAAGTAGGGAAAAACTAATATTTATTAACTTTAACTTTAAAAAAAAGGATTACATTCTTATTTTCTGTATAAATGTTCGGACTGTGTGCATACTGAGCTCACTTCTAATAGAACATGTGATGACATTGAGCAGGTTGAGTTAATAACACTTAGGTATAACAATTGACTTTGGTTGCAGCTGTAAACTTTTAAACATTTTAAAGCAATCTCTAAAAGCTTTTTATCTTCTGAAGTCCACTTTAAAATTCTGTTTATTTTTCGTTAATCAACTGCAATTTGAGATAAGTTGCGGGGGTTTACTATCATACTTTGGATCCAATAACAACTATTCAAAACAGCATATCCGTATTATTTATAATAGGGTTAAAACTCAATCTGCTATGCCACAGTTTATGCGTATAAATCTATCTTTACATTTTTGTATACGTTTATATGATTAAAAAAGTACAAACCAGATATGCAAAACCAGTATAGAGGACTTGTTTTCCAGTTCGTAACCGAACTAATTTTATGAAGTTTTTTGTTGTACTTAGGAGTTCTAATCAAATTTCATTTAGTATCAAGCAATGTTTAAAATTAAATATTTTTGAATAAAATTTTAAATGCTTGGTTACTGAATATGAATGAGGTGGCTCATTTAGTAAACATCTCAAAGTTATTACATGGACTGATGTGTACAGTTGGGCCACAGCCAAGTAGTCTGCTGTCTTGCTAGAATCTAATACATAGTGCTAACGATATTATTTAGTTTCCTTTTCTAAATTTTATTTAAATTGAAATTTTTTGTCCGATGATTATCTACGAAACAATAACATAATTTCTTATGAAGACACAAATGGAGCTTTGATGAGAGGTCTATATTTTTCTCTGCATCCTTATTGAAAGCTAGAACGATTAAAGATAGGTTTTGTTTGTGTGTTTAAAAGCAAAATAAAATTGCATTAGTATTTACTGCTTTGTAAATTAATTTTGTAGGAATCTATTGTATTTAATTTAGTTTGTAAACATTATTTCATTTCATTTTTGTAATTTGGAAAATTGTTGTTCATGTTTGGGAGAAATAAATAAACAATTGTGTTTTTAATGGAATCGCTTGTAACAGAATAAAAATGTTACTGAATTAAAATTATCTTTTCAAGTTTTAATTTTGTTTTTTGCAAAATACTTCTTCTGAAACGTAATCGAAATCATTAGAGACGATTTTGATGAAATCGTAGTTTTGTGGTTTTATTTCTTTCAATAAACACCAAATTCAATTAAAATCTGACGATGCGTTTGGGCGTAACTTCAAAACCGATTTTTTGAAGTTAGAGGATCACAAAACCGATATCATCACATATCATCGTATAACTGAGAAAGCAACAACCGTATACTACAACTGTCATATTTTGTTATATATAAAACTTAAAGACTCTTGTAAATTGATTTGTTGCAATGATAAACACGCCTTCAGTATAAGTTTCTGTTCCCTCTAATTGGAGGCAGTGTTACTATTAAAGTACAATGATAAACTGTTCAATAAACTTAAAAAACTTTATGGGAAATACAAATTCAAAATCTATTAACAAACTTCAAAAAACATTGTACTCCATTTTAAAACATTGTACTATGGATATTGTAGTATATATAAACTTAGTATATTCCAAAAACTTAACATATTTTCTTAATAACAAATATTAACAACAATTCTTTAACAAATATTAACTTTCGTTTGAAATTAGTTTTTTTTTAAATCAACGACAGCTGATATTATTTGATTGGTGTAGTTTAAAACATATGAGTTTTTATATATTTTTTATATGAACAATTTCTTAATATAAGATTTTTAATTTTATTTACAGATGTTTATAAATTCCTCAAAATATTAGCATGGGTCAATGGTAAAAAAACTCTTTTACCTTCTACTTTCCCTTTCTTATGTTCCATCTTTGTGAATTTTGGGTGAAAACAAGTACAGGCTTTAAACCCACACTATTTTAGCTAGATTGAACTTTTTTCAATTCGGATTTGCGACTCATACAGACCTTTAATTCGATGTACAACTCGACCTATGCTCTCATTTAAGATATCCTATTTACTCCTTGTGGGCCGTCCCTCTGGAAAGGTAGCGGTCCACTGAATACGTACTAAAATAGGTTTTGGTGTCCATTAACAATGTGCAAAGCTTTTTAGCTTTATTATTAACCCGCGGTAGTATTATGTTGTACAAAATTTGCTATTGTGGGGCGTTGTAATTGGTGAAAGTGACATTATCCTGGAAATAATTTACTCAAATCTGAAAAAGTCGTTGTTTTAAAATTTATTATTACACATAAAATTTATGTTTGAGATGGGAGATGCTTTTCTCCTTATCTTGTAATAAAACACAACATTGAAAAAACTTAGCGAACATTTCTAGTTTGAAAAGACAGATTTACCAGCTTTGTGTAAGAAAGAAAGACCGGTTACGCGATGAGGAATGGTGCGACAATAAAATATCGGTCCAAACAGAACGGTTTCTAACCCCAAACTTTAATATATAACGCTAGCCCCCCCCCCCCTAAATGTTATGAATTTATTTTAAAGGGGAAAACCCTTCGCTTTATACACAAATTTAATAAACGAAACTTTAAAAGACGTCACATACTCTATTAAGAGAACAAGAGTTGGTAGAGAGACCTTGAAGTATGAAAGGGAAGGACTAACCCAAGACTAATTGAAAAAAGTGTAGCTTCAGCTAGAACCTAGGGATTGCTATAACCGTACCCACTGTAGCGAGGCCCTAATGGGAGTTATAAATAAACCTACCAGTCAGAAGTGAGCTATACCAAATTAAACAATTTACTCCTGGAACATCAACTAGCTGGAGTTTAAGAAGAGTTTCACCTCCCGTCAAGATATTGGAACACATACTTGGATTATAGTTCCATCTGATATGTGTTGAAGGGTATGTTTTAAAAAGACTCCAACTGTCTGTCTTCCAACGAATTAGCCGGATTGAGCAACAAATTGTTTTGTGAAGATTTATCTTCAACCGTGCTAGTTGTCAACTTAACTGTGATTTATTTTCTGAGCCAATCCGATTTCTTTATTTATAATTCAGATAGAGAGAATAGATAGTAGGTGTCTTTGTTGGACAGTTAATGAATATAGATTTCGTACTCAATTGGTGGATAAAATTAATTTTTATTCTTTAATGAATATTTCATTTTTATATTTAATTACTCTATTTTTCAATTTATTTTTTCTTAACTGAGACTTTTCATAAATTATAAAAAGGAAAAAGAAATATGCAACAAGTAAAGTAGACGAGAATACAGTTAAGAGGAATAATAAAATGGGAGACGAAAATTGGTATAATATTATATTTACTCTATGCCAATTGTCGTCTTTGTTTTACTCTACCTTAATTATACGTATTTAGTTTTTTACTTTTCTGTTCAATATGTAAGACTTTAACATTAAAAGAATGTCCTAATTCTAGTAAGTGATTAGCAAAATTTAACTCTGTTTTACCATGCTTCTAGGAATATCATATGTTTCTTTAATCTGATTTTAATTAATCTACCTGTTTGCCCTATATATTCACAATTACAGTCACTGCAATTAATTTTCTAAACACCACTATTTTCACATAAGTCTATTTTATCTTTATTATTAATTAATATTTTGCCAAGATTGCTATTACAACCAAAAGCTGGTTAATAATTAATTATTAATTAAATGTCCTACCTTATAACTAATATTGCCTACAAATTGTAATCTACAGTATTTATTTTTGCTTTTAACATCTGGTATTAACATAGTTGTATTAAGTTTGTTTTTGTTTTTTAACCAAAATGCTGTTTATTAATTCTTCTTTATAACCATTATTAAGAGGAAATAGAGTTAAAATCTTATGTATCATGCTGTGAAAGACTGCATGTATATGAATAATGGGGTATTTAGAATAGGCTGGTATAACTGTATAGGTGGGTTTTCTAAAAAAATTTGAAACTATGACCACCGCCTTTGATTTTAATGTTTAAGTCCAGGAAATCGATAAATCCGTACCAACTTTCATAGTGAATTGAATAGATTTGTTAATACCATTTATCGAATTAAGTAGAGAATCAAGTTGTCTAGCATTCCCATTGAAAACACACACAAAATTATCCACATATCTGTACCAATAAATTATTTTCTTTAATAATGGATTGTTAACATCAAATAATTTATTTTCAAAGTTTTTCATAAAAATTTCTGCCAAAAGGGGAGACAAAGAAGAACCCATCTCAAGGGCTTCAATCTGATGAAAAAAAGGTTCCATTAAATTGAAAATAGTTCTGGCCAATAACATCTTCAAGTTTTTTTTTTTTATTCATCCCAACTGGTATTTACTAACGTTTCATGGATGATGGATTTACATTCTTTCACAGGAATGCTGGTAAATAAGCTTATCAAATAAAAAGAAACTATTTTTGCATTTACAGGAACATTTACATTTTAAATTTTATCGACTAACCTAATACTATTTATACTGCTAAATTCAGATTGCTAAATCAGTAACAATTCTACACATAGAGTTAAATTTATGTGTCAACTTATAAGTAAGAGGATTCACAAAGGAAACAACTGGTCGGATAGAATACCGGATTTTTGTATTTTGGGTAGGCCGTATAATCTTGGAGATTAAGGATTCATTACTTTTAGGAATTTACTGTGATCTGGAGACAAAATATTTTTACTTTTTTAATAACATCTATAAACTCTTTGTTAAAACTTGTTGTGGGGTCCTTATTTAACTTTATAAATTTGCCATCATCAAGAACATCTAAAACCTTTGTAATATAATATAAACTATCCAATACAACAATGGAATTGCCTTTATCGGCTGTAGATAATGTGAGGTCATTAGTTACGATTTTTTCTTTAATTTACTTAATAATTTTAGCTTCGCCCAAATTAATATAACTACTTAATATTATGAACCTCATTTTTACATTCTGCTATTTCATTATGAATTACAAGTTTTGAAGTTAAATCTAGACCATTTATAGATTCCACATCCACAGAAAGATTTTCTGTCTTTATTTTTAATAGAACAATATGGATTATATTTGAGACCTTTGTTTAACAACTTATATTCTACAGCACTGAAACTGACCTTAGACAAATTTATCACTCTATCAGAAAATCCACTACACACTGTTGGTTTATTAGATTGTTTTATTTTAAGGTTATTAAGCTTTCTGGATTGTCTTTTAAATGTTTCTTCCCTTGTTGAATTGATAATATACTCTATGTTTTGGTAAAAAGAATCAAGTTCTAAAGGATGTAAAATAAAAGCAAGTTCATCATGCATTGCCTTCAAATGTACACTTACATTTACACTTACAAGCTGTAATAATATATTATTCTTTTCCTCTTAACCAAGTAGTAACTGCTGAATTTTTTGCTTTGGTAGCAACACGAGAATTACACTTTATATTCACATAGATATATTTGGGTGTTAGATTAAACTTTAAACATTCACTGTTAAACCATAGCTGTTGGTTAGTGAAACATTTTTTAATTTTAGTTAAAGTAGGATAACTTGGATAAACAACTTTGTACTTTGTCTACTTCGTAATTTATTTATTTCCTTATTTTATATCCATTCCAAGTCGAACTAATCACAGTACAAGCATCCAATGTCTTGTAAATCATGGAATCGGTAACATTAATTTCTGTAGATTTTTGGTTTTAAAAAACGCATATTTCTGACTAATTTTCAATTGAGAACATTATTTTACGACAATTGAAAGAGATTCGATTATTTAAAAGTGAATCAAAGTGGAGTTGAAATTCCTAAAAGAAGATTTTTTAAGACATAAAAAGTAATAAACATTGAAAAAATCTCATCTATTTAAACCATTATTTAAAAGCATTAGACCCACAATATTTGGGTGTGAAAACAGGCAGATGTTCGAACAAAATATTAAGGTCATATTTGCGATGGAAATAGATTTTTGGCGTTGATCTGAAGCAATTAGAAAATTATATCATGTACAAGCACAAAAATGGTCTAAAACATTGCAGATACGTCCTCCCTCACCTACCCCTCCCCTTGATAAAATAGTGAACTAAAAGTAATGTCACCATAAATGACTGTTCGGTAGTTGTCAATCCAAAGCTGACGTCATTTTGAAAACAAAATATATTTAAATACGGTCAAAATGTACTTCGCTTGTGTCGTAAAAACGTCCTAAGTATAAATCAGATTTGATTAAATCTAGCTTTTAATGATAGCGTGAACACTTATTGTTGTTTGCTGTACAGCAATATTTAACTTGCAATTTTGGACTTGATTAATTAATCTTCACATTTCATTAAAATTGATCGAAAATGGTAAAATTTCGATAAATCACGAATCTGTATTTTTGGGAAATGGCGACTAAATTTTTCATGGGTTATTAGAGTTTGCTATTTCATCAAAATCGTTAGAAAAACTTTGTTTGATGAAATCGCAATTTAACGATTTTTTATGATAAATCCCCCAAAGTTTATATTTAGAAAAACGTTATAGATCGTTCCAAAAATGTAGCTAAATACGCCCACATATGCAATTCGTTTAAAATCTCCACTTCTTTGGGCTGTAAAAGACTGCACACACGACAGATAACAGACATGATTTTTAAAACCACCTTTTTTGGGCTCAGGGGACCCCGATCACTCGGGGGGGGGTTGATTTTTAACCCAGCATGTAACTTTCTTTATATACTTCTAATATGTGAGACAGTAAGAAGCAATACCTATAGTAAAAACACTTGTTATAGAATAGCTATATTAACGAAATTGTAATCTTTAATAGCCTCGGGGGCTTAGCATTCCCAAGAAAACCTACCATGTTTCCCATGTAGTATTGTGTTAAATCCCTCACTTTTATATTTTCTTGACCAAATCGTGTTCTTTTCCGACCCTGATGCTATTAGAGTATCATCTTATTTATAAGGTGATGATGACCGAGAGGTTTTTCGCCTTTAAAAACAGAATGGGAAAAAACCTAATGAATGTATAATTGTAACTACCTCGTAAAAACAGCATCACTTGAGACTATGAAATGTTACGGAAGTACTTTGATTCACTGTGTGTACCAATATATTACGAGACTAGTTACGTAACATACAAGTTGGTTTCTTACGAAAATAATCATGACAGTAACTTGCACAAGTGAGAACGAATCATTGGAGTTACTCAATGCGACGGTTTAACGCCTCCTCTATTTAACCAGACTATGTGGATCTTTACAGTATCCATTATTATTCTTGTGGTTAAAATTCGTTAAATTTTGTAGACATCATCCCCTTAAAGACAAGACAGTTTATAAAATGTTTTAATAAATATTACAACAATCCAATTGGTCTTCTTAGTCAAACTTGTTAGAAACCCAGTCTACTCACTGTGGCTGTGGTCAGCGTACTAATAATAAGCTGTTCAACAACAAACATAATTAGTTAGCTGTTTGTAAATAAATAATTACGATCCAAGGTTAAATGTTTTTATCATTCAAATACGTTACAGGTGTCCAAACGTAGAAGCTTTAATGATTGTATTTTTTTTTTTTAATTCGCGTAATTTTTTTAAAGTAGTGTTATTGTAAACAACTGGACATTAATTTATTGATTTTAACACTTATACTTTTTTTTACCAAGCTAGTATTGTTAATTAAATAATGATTTCAAATGAAAAATATCCGAGCTAGACTGGGAATTGAACCCAGAACTTTTGGATTTATACGGGAATGATCTACCAACTGATATATCCTTGATCCCATTCCAGTATTTTTCAATTGAAATAATTATTTAATTAATAATACTAGCTAGGTAGAAAAATGTATAAGCGTTAAAATCGATAAATTAATATCATTAAATACATATGTAAAGTCTGCAAGCCGAGTATACAGATTAGTTTCAATATCGTTTATAACGAGGTAAATGATCTGTTATAACTCAAAAATTACAACAAAAACAAAATCTAGTGAGAAGTGTAAGTTTTATATTGTGAAGCTATCGTAAAGTTAAAGGTCCTGTGCTCAATTCCCAGTCTAGGTCGTAATATATCTGGACGTTATTTTAACTGGATATAATTAGCCCTAAACTTTACTTCTATATTAAAGCAATCTACAGTCCAATTTTAATTTAGGTTCAACTGTTTTAAGTACAAAAAATGAACATCTTAAAACGGTTTAAATCTTGTTTTTCACTACTTTGAGTCTCCGTACCTCGACCTCTCATTTAAGATTTCCTACTTACTCCATGTGGGCCCGTAGTCTGGAAAGGTAACGATCCATTGAATACGTACTAAAATAGGTTTTGGTGTCCATTAACAATGTGCAAAGCTTTGTAGCTCTATCTGTAATGGTTAAATAGTTATTTGTGCAACTAGTGAGCAAAGAGGCACTTATTTAAATGAGAGAAAAATGTTGACGCACGAGGCTTGCCGAGTGCGTCAATTTTATCGAGTTTAAAAAAGACACTTTGTTCACGAATTGCTCATTATACTTTGTCTACAGTTGTTATTTTGTGACAAATAAAAAACATACTTCAGCAGTAACACAATTTAATAAAACAATAATTTAATACAAGTGTTCAACCTCACGTCAAAACTGAGGTTATTTATGAATATTATAAATAACTTAGGTGTATTGTTGAGAAAACGGGATTGCCAGCTTCAAAACTCGGCAAACGAAAAATACTCTCAGTGTACATACACTGTCAATCATTTTTATGAACAATTACTTCCTTTTTCAACTTTAAAACGTTGTTTTGTTGTTTATTTATGTTATTTTACATTGTAAGAATTAATCTAACATACATACGGGACATTTCCTGTATATTATAAATCAATTCAAATAAACGTAACCTAAATTTCGTTTTGTTCGGTTGCCATTCGGAGGGAGCAAAGTAGTGGGCAAAGTGAAACTGATGAGAAATCAGCTGTTTTGCAAACTAATTTTAAATGAACAAAATGCCACTTTGTCAACAACTGTAGACAAAAAATATTAAGCCGTCCCGGGACTTATTTAACACGCTGTATTAACACAAATAGAATAATTTTGCCTATGATGGAAATGAAAGTTTATTTTTCAACATGAGTAATTTATACTATCGATGTTGTCCCAATGATTTGTAAATCACAGAATCAAGCCTCTCATCCTGCGAGTGTGCGCAATGATTTAATGCTATTTATTGGTTCTTGAACATAACGTTAGTGTGATAAGAGAACACGAGTTGGTCAAGAGAGACGTAACCCAAGACTACATGTAGAAAGGTGTATATCCAGCTATGTTACCACGGGTCGGCCACACAGTACTATGAGTGAGCCCCTGAAGGGTACACAACACGCAACACAAGCCGCCCATAAAATACTTTTATTATACATCCCTGTGAAGTATTTTGTTCACCAAAACAGTATTAGTATTTACCTTTTGGTCTGTGAATATTTTTGTGCCACATCATTTAATAAACAATAGACATTTTTATAAAAACAATTTATACAATGTATTATAACAATCAAGGAAAGAGGTCTACTCACGAAACGCAGGTCTATTTTGAATCTGTACAAACTGTACTCCATTCAGCAATATAATTAGTAGGGGGGGGGGGGGTTGTGTGATGTACGCATGAGTCAACCGCATATATCAAGATATAAAACGTGCACTGTAAATAATCATATCCACACTAACATACAAGATGGTCAGTATTGAAACTAATATGAACTGTAAATCATTTCCTGTCAAATAACCAAGATATAAAACTAGCGTTTTGTCACTGAAAGAACTTTTCTATAAACCTTCTTCTTTGTCCCCGTCATGTTTTATAACCTATCATCTGTCTTTCTTTATTTTTATAAGGATAAATGAATCTTTACATTTACACCATTCTTTCTAAGAGGTTAAATGGAAGAAAGGAAACTATGGTTTAATTTCGTCTCTTTCATAAATGACTCTTGAGTAATTCTTTCATCCATTTTCTTTCTTTTAAATAGTCGTACTTTTCACGTTGACATTATTATCTACAGAAACTTAGAATTGAAAAAGTAGGGCAGAAACATTGCACAAATTTTCTCACTCGCCCGTATCCAAAATCAAATAAATTTTCTAAAACTAAAAGCAGTTGTTCAGTGAAAAAGTTAAAACGAATCATATCTTTGAAAAGGATATTTAGTAAAGCAAAGTGTGCACTCAAAGTATTTCATTGAAATCGATCTTTTAAAAAGTAACGGTGAGTCAGTTTTGTTTTTGACAATTCCTAATCAATTACAGATTTTATGTATGTGATTAATCTTCACATTTCACTTAAATTGTAACGAAATCGGAAGAGCTGTTTTTGAGAAATTACGTCTATTATAATAGACTCATGACAGAATTTTTGTTTTTTATTAATAATTATTGAAGAGGCTGTTTTGCTCTCGGAGAAGGACACCGTGTCCCTGATTGATGAAGGAAATCACACTTTGAAAATTCTGGCTTTATTTGGAGATTCCGCTAAATATCTGAACTTTTTAGATTCAGAATCTGGGAAAAACTAATCCCCTCGACCGTCTTCAATCTTACTAATTTTTTATCGAAGAAACAGGTGTGAAAACATCCAAACTGTAATCTTTAGAAAGCATACATTTAAATTGTCAATATTACCTAATGATATTTCTATATGAACAGGAGGGAAAATTTGACTTTAAGCCGAATTAGTTGAAAACACTCAATCCTCTTAATTATTTTTGTTGTTTTTACGAATTACAAATTAAAATTTTCTTCCAAGTTTTCTATTATATAATTATGTTTAAAAGTTGTTCTGGTAAATTTCAAACGGTCTTCTGGTTGATAAAGGATAGCGGACTTATGTAGACAAATATGACATGTTGAGGATACGATTTCGATTTACTGAGGCCTTGAAACCTGAATATCAGTCAAAAAAAGTCGTGCATCTGCGTAGTGTAGAGATAGATAGGTGATGATCTCCAGTTTGTTTCTGATAATTCCGTTTTGATTCCAAAAGTCCTCGATTCCAAAAGTGTGGTTGTTGAAGCGCTTTAAAGCCCAAATACTTGGAAAGATTTTATTTTGCTAGTGCGCATATTTTTATAAAATCTCAGGATAACTTTTTTCATTTTTTTGTTTTTGTAATTTTAATTTTGAGGAAAGCAGCTACGAGGAAAATTCGCAACTTATAACTTTCTCAAAATCGGCTTTAACAATTTTAGCAAAGAAGAACACAAACAAAACGTATTGGTTGCTATATCCTCAAACATGTCAGTTTGTAAGTATTAAACCAAAAAACAGCTCTTATACCGATTATGTTCAAATTTTATTGACATGTAAAGATTAAAGATCCAAACAAATGTGGAAAATCAAAAGTAAAAAAATTAGAGCTCAGGAAAAATTGTCAAAAAACCAAAAATTAACTTTAACCGCTGTTGTTAAAAACTCGACTTTAATCAGATAAGATTGACAATGAACACTTGCTTATCGCACAAGTGAAGCATGTTTTAGCGTGTTATTTGAATAGGTTATGTAAAGTTTTGTTTAAAGACTCCATCCATCGTTTATTTTTGAATTTTTGTTGACAACTATCTTATTGGCATTTTTGAATATGGCTAGTTTTAGTTGTTTTTGTGTTTGTTTTATTTTGAAGACTGGTGGAGTAAGAAAGTTTGTGCAATCTTTTTATTTTACATTTTATACTTTACTCCCTCCCGACGCTTTACAATTAGGTATTCTCGTCCTCGTCTACAGATCAGCGTAATAAGCTTGCTGTAGTTATTAGGACTATTCTCATGGCATCAGCTGTTTTTATAAAAATGTTATATATTTTTAGAACACCTTTATAGTTTTAAAATGTTTAAAGTATGTAAGGTTGTTTTTAAATATATTCTTTACCTATTCAATATAGTAAATACTTAAGTTTTCTAACAAATATGTTATAACTGCAGTGTAATCTCACTTTATATGCTTAGGGACAAGTGACGGTCGTTAGTTTATAAGCCTTTCTTTAAGCTATACAAAATAAAATAAAATATTTTTCAGGTAATAAACTTATGGATTAACTTTAATAAATTGATCTTAGTTCAAATTCACTACAAATGCTGATGTTGACATTATGGTTACACATTTATTCGAGCAGGACAGTGCAAAAATACTGCCATGAGAATGGCCCACTCTATCAAACTGGCCTATTTTTGCCTTTTCTTTGTTAAAGTCAATAATTGAATCTTTCCCTGTTAATTTATATTCTTAAACATTTCACAGAAAAAAGTTAAAAAATTGAACACAGCATTTACGAACAGTTCTTAAAAAACAAACAAACCAAATTGTAAACTATTGCTCAAATCAAACGGGAAAAAACCCCATACATTAACCAACAAAAAAAAAATCTTGCTTAATCTCCGGCGAGGAAATTGTTTATTACTGTACGGAAGCGCAGATGATTGTAAAAACATCGCAATTTTTGGTCTTCAACGAGTGTTGCCAACTGTTGCTAAAAAAGACTAAAAGTTGTGAAAATCATGAAGCTACAATTTAAAAATATATACTTTGTGCGCTGCTGTTAAGCTAAATTGCTGTGGATTTCTTTTACTCTTTTGAGTGTATCTGCTCTATTACGCCCTCAACCTTGAGGTTAATATATAGGGTGATTGATATAAGTGTGGCAGCTGTTTTATTAAAAAGTAAAATTCCCCTAAACGTTTTATGTTGTTTTATTTGAAGGTGTTACCATTTTGATACCATTAACCATTTTTCTCGATGTTATTGCCAACTTTAAAATTTTGTTATACAACCACCAATTATTAGATTCTAAACATATTTTTATTCTTGTTTAGGTTGCACAAAATAGGTTAGGCGTCCATTAACCATGTGCAAAGCTTTGTAATTCTATCTGTAATGATTAAAACAATATTACGCCATCCTGGACTTATTTAACACGCTGTATTGTGAATGTTGACACTACTTGTCCCATAATAGTAAATTGTAAGTTTACAAACTGTTTCGAGCATGTATTGCAATGGTATTCTTATTACTTCTTTTGCAATGTTCATATAATGGTGGTGAATACCGATATGTATATATTGATCTGTCTACGATATGAACTCCTTATAAATAGAGATTGGATGTAGCACATAGCAACACTATGCATGGCTACGTTTCTTGAATTGTTGGATAAATCTGACTTATCCCTTGGATACTTACCACCGGATGTGTCTATGACCATTATGCCTACGTCAAACCTTCGTCTAACCTAATGTCAACTCAGGTCAGAGGGTTAACAAACCACAAGTATTTTTGATACGAAATCTGAAATTAGCTCGTAAATGGTAGAGTTTTATTTATAAAAATACTTTAGTCTGTTGCGTAATTTGAGATTTAGAATTTTAAAAGACTTTATTGTTCGAGGGAGCAACTTGCTTTACGCAAGTAAACACATTGAAAAAGAAAATTATGTTATGTCTATATTAAACTGTAGAATTGTGATTGTACATATTTTATACCTTAATTGAGGCGAAGTCTTGTAGATCTGTAGGACGGTGTGGGCTAATTTCGGTGTTCGTAAATGTACATAGATACCTGACGACGATACTTGATACAAAGTAATTACAATAGTTGAGTCACGAATCACTAATATCACTGTTCACAGTTTATAAATACAAAATATAGACAAGTTTCTTTAGTTTTGGTTTTGTAAATTAACAGTTAACCGTACAAGTCGATGCCATGAGAGCATGGCGTAGCATTCAAGCGATATGAGCCATACTTATCGGTTAAATATGAATAGTTACAATAGGCAGATTATAAATGGATTTGCGACCAAATGAATGTGTATTATCACAGAAAAATCACTATTAATTGCTTTATTATGATTATTCTATTAGCGGCTTTGTATAGATACATACAGCGTGTATAACCAAATCACGTCCGTTTTATTAGAGTCCAGTCTCGTGGTTTCTTCAAGAAACGCAATTCCTTCGATTTTTTAAAACCGAGAGCAATCAAATGATCAGAAAAAAAGCTTTATTAAACCTGCATAAAACTGCTGTTGATAAGCGGTGAATTGTTCTGAGATATCGGTATTTTTCGGGGGGAATACAAAATAAGTACAGAACAAAGTTAGAATCACGAAAATTTATAATATAAAACGGATTAGAGAGAAGTTAAAATTTATTAACAAGTAACATCGAAACAAAGTGGAATTATCTAATTTATTTACATTTTCACATATGTAAAGAAACTTATGTGATGAGTCAAAAAGTCGGTATTGGATTTTTTATGGATATGTTTTGAGATTCACTAAAATCCAGTAAATTTGTTTTTTTAGAATTATATCTGTCATTTTGTAGTGTTTGATAACTAAAATATTTAGATGAAAACGTAAGAAAAAAAAACTTTTTTTAATTACAATTTTGCTTTTGTGTGGACCCAAGCAAAACGTTTGGGTCATCATCATTTCACAAATGGTAGTTCAAGAGATTCACTAAAGAACAAAAGAAAACTCGGTCATGGAGTTTCTTATAAAAGACATGATTTCTCAAACTCGGCTCTACCAATTTCTTTAAAATTTTAGTGAAATATGAAAAAAAAAATTTGTAAAATCGTAAATAAAAATCAATTACGGTACAGGTATAAAACGCAAAAAAAGCAAGAGTGCCGTCACTAAAACCTCGATTTTATTCAATTACTTTTTTTTTCCCTCCAACTAACACTGAAAGTAGTGTTACTCGCCTTCTAGACAGAGCTGATATGTGTCACTTAGCCGCAGTACTGGCAGAAAATCAGCTGTTTGTGTGAAATCAAATAACGACGAATTGTTGTCATGGCAACAGACGACAAGAAACCGCTATTTACATTCTCAAAACGCTAACTTCAGTCGTACCCTAATTTTTAATAAAACTGAACATTTTGATAGTGTTAGGATTTAGAGTTAAGTTATGTTTGGAGTCCACTCGATAGACAACAAAGCATAAATAATCAATATAACAGAGTACAGAAAGTTAGGTAATTGCTTGGCTTGCAACCTACTAACGCGTCACAAGTCAATAAGAGTATATAAGCCAAGGTTGGGGTCAGACGTAGCAAGGAGATATCGACGGCACAAGATTGCCGGGAGTTCAGTTGGTAACAGAAGAGTTTGGATCAGTGGGAGACTCTGCCGGAACGTGACCTCGGGGTAAGATCGTTAATCGAAGAGAATTCGATCAATAAGTATAAGGAACGCAATAGGAAGGCGAGCATTCTACCACTGAACCCCCGCGATGCATAAAACAAAATTTATTTTGTAAGTGTTTTTATAATCACTGGTCCACTAGGGCTTTTCAACTGAGCAGGCGTCATATGTACTAGAGAGAACACATGTACTAGAGAGAACACATGTACTAGAGAGAACACATGTACCAGAGAGAACACACGTCGTAGAGAGAACACATGTACTAGAGATAACACATCTCATTTTTACTAGAGTGAACACATGTACTAGAGAGAACACATGTAGTAGAGAGAACACATCTCATTTTTACTAGAGAGAACACATGTACTAGAGAGAACACATGTAGTAGAGAGAACACATGTACTAGAGAGAACACATGTACTGGAGAGAACACATGTACTAGAGAGAACACATGTAGTAGAGAGAACACATGTAGTAGAGAGAACACATCTCATTTTTACTAGAGAGAACACATGTACTAGAGAGAACACATGTAGTAGAGAGAACACATGTAGTAGAGAGAACACATCTCATTTTTACTAGAGAGAACACATGTACTAGAGAGAACACATGTAGTAGAGAGAACACATGTACTAGAGAGAACACATGTAGTAGAGAGAACACATGTAGTAGAGAGAAAACATCTCATTTTTACTAGAGAGAACACATGTACTAGAGAGAACACATGTAGTAGAGAGAACACATGTACTAGAGAGAACACATGTAGTAGAGAGAACACATGTAGTAGAGAGAACACATCTCATTTTTACTAGAGAGAACACATGTACTAGAGAGAACACATGTAGTAGAGAGAACACATGTACTAGAGAGAACACATGTAGTAGAGAGAACACATGTACTAGAGAGAACACATGTAGTAGAGAGAACACATGTACTAGAGAGAACACATGTAGTAGAGAGAACACATGTACTAGAGAGAACACATGTACTAGAGAGAACACATGTACTAGAGAGAACACATGTAGTAGAGAGAACACATGTAGTAGAGAGAACACATCTCATTTTTACTAGAGAGAACACATGTACTAGAGAGAACACATGTAGTAGAGAGAACACATGTAGTAGAGAGAACACATCTCATTTTTACTAGAGAGAACACATGTACTAGAGAGAACACATGTACTAGAGAGAACACATGTACTAGAGAGAACACATGTACTAGAGAGTACACATGTACTAGAGAGAACACATGTACTAGAGAGTACACATGTACTAGAGAGAACACATGTACTAGAAAGTACACATGTACTAGAGAGAACACATGTACTAGAGAGTACACATGTACTAGAGAGAACACATGTACTAGAGAGTACACATGTACTAGAGAGAACACATGTACTAGAAAGTACACATGTACTAGAGAGAACACATGTACTAGAGAGTACACATGTACTAGAGAGAACACATGTACTAGAAAGAACACATGTACTAGAAAGTACACATGTACTAGAGAGAACACATGTACTAGAAAGTACACATGTACTAGAGAGAACACATGTACTAGAGAGAACACATGTACTAGAAAGTACACATGTACTAGAGAGAACACATGTACTAGAAAGTACACATGTACTAGAGAGAACACATGTACTAGAAAGAACACATGTACTAGAGAGAACACATCTCATTTTTACTAGAGAGAACACATGTACTAGAGAGAACACATGTACTAGAGAGAACACATGTACTAGAGAGAACACATGTACTAGAGAGTACACATGTACTAGAGAGAACACATGTACTAGAGAGTACACATGTACTAGAGAGAACACATGTACTAGAAAGTACACATGTACTAGAGAGAACACATGTACTAGAGAGTACACATGTACTAGAGAGAACACATGTACTAGAGAGTACACATGTACTAGAGAGAACACATGTACTAGAAAGTACACATGTACTAGAGAGAACACATGTACTAGAGAGAACACATGTACTAGAAAGTACACATGTACTAGAGAGAACACATGTACTAGAGAGTACACATGTACTAGAGAGAACACATGTACTAGAAAGTACACATGTACTAGAGAGAACACATGTACTAGAGAGAACACATGTAGTAGAGAGAACACATGTACTAGAGAGAACACATGTACTAGAGAGAACACATGTACTAGAGAGTAAACATGTACTAGAGAGAACACATGTACTAGAGAGTACACATGTACTAGAGAGAACACATGTACTAGAAAGTACACATGTACTAGAGAGAACACATGTCGTGTGTACTCGGCTACATCGGGCGTCAATATTTTTCACCCTAGGCGACAAACTCTTAATCCACCCTTAATCCACAAATAATTATTACCCTGTTGACGTTTTTACGGCACAAGCAAAGCAACAATAGGCCCTAGTTAATTTTTTCTCCAAAAACAGCTAACATTTTTTTTTCATTTTTTGACTGACAATTACAGAAATGACATTTTTGTGACGATTAGTTTCCATTGTTTTTATTTCTAGTTTTTTGAATGGGTGTTTTGCATTTTTTTTGCACATTTTATTTACGTTTATTCTACATATCAAGAAACATTTAAAATAAACAAAGTTTTTAGATAATCCAAACTCAAAACCCCCTACTACTCTGTGAGGGTGAACGCAATAGGAAGATATAAATTAAAAATATTAAATTTATCGTTTTAAATTTGTATCAGTGTTTCTTAGATCCACATAATCTATTTTATATTAAAAAAACAAATTATCTATTTGAATGTTACTGTCATTACAGGAAACGGATACAATGTGGAATTGTTACCCCCCATTGTATTATAGACACAGTTCCAGAGGTCTTATTAAAATGTCTTTGGATTACTTCTCGTAATTGGGGAGGAGAGGGGGTGCAATTCACCGAGTAAACAAATATCTGATTCCCCGTCTGAATGCCTGTGTTTATTTACAAAGTATCTTTGATTATTTTCCAACCCCTTGGCAATTTCATTTATTTGATATAACGTAATACTTTCATTGTGCAATTCTATTTTTCACAGGTTTGTTTCAATATAAGAAATTGGTTTAATGATTTAGGAAAGTTGATTCTGTCCCTCAAGGATGTACAATACGCTTGCAAGCGAGTCATTTTCTTTTTGTATATTCGCTCGTTTAACGACCTCGACCTTAGGAATGGCGGTTGGTTTTTATGAAAGAGAATCTTTATTTTTCATATTGACAAAAAAAATATATTATTCGTTAGATTTCCTGTGATAATCTGTAAAATATATTTAAACTTGAAAACTAAATGTACAATTCTCTACCAAAAATGTAGGAAGCCTTTAGGAACAGCATGTTTTGGATTCTCCTACAAAAGGATTTTTAAAAAACCCTAAGTGTAAAAATATATATATATATATATATATATATATATATATATATATCGTAAGAATTATTGATGTATCGTAAACTATAATTCTAATAAAAAACTTTAAATGAGGGACAGCTGTTACTTTTTCGTATAACTTTATAATCTTATTTCAAACTGAAAAATTGCAGCGATTTTCCAATATGGCTACCAGCTATTTAATTTCTTATAGGGACTCCTATTTTTTTGGAGTTTTTGAATTCTTTATTAAATTTAAAAAAAAATTATTTCTTTTTTATTGTTTGATAAACCTACACGTTTAAGAGTAAATATGTGTTAAATATATTTGACGTTTCAATAATCTTCAGGAGGCGATTTTCCATACGTCCCATTTTCGATAAAAATTTAAGTAGCATAATCTAGGATGTGTAAATACTAATGTAGGACTGTAATTAAAACAAGTAAGAAATTTCTAGAATCTAGTGTAAGCTAAGTGAGGTAGTAATGTAGAATAACTTAAGTGAGATATTAAATAGCCTATACAATTATGTGTTTTATTTGTAATAAAATTAAAACAACAATTTTTTTAGTATCAACCACAATGTTTTAATAGAAACTTGCCGACCATGGTTTCGCTAGTTAAAGCATTGTCAAGGACTTATACAAGAATTCTTGTATAAGTCCTTGACAATGCTTTAACTAGCGAAACCATGGTCGGCAAGTTTCTATTAAAACATTGTGGTTGATACTAAAAAAATTGTTGTTTTAATTTTATTTAAAATGGAATACCACCAAGTACCTACGGTCTCTAGCATAAATAGTTGTTTTATTTGTAGTAAAATTAGTACACACTTTATTATTTAAACATGCTAGACTATGCATACTTACATTTTATCTTGATTTAACAATGGGGAGTATTAAGTAGAGGGAAATTAGAATATAAAAGTAATTTAACTGGGAAGTTGATCTTTTTTCTTTTTATACTTGCAACTCTGAGTGGAAAACTGAAAACATTAGCAAAATCGGACTGGATATTCGCTAGAAAAGTGTATTTTTTGATGCATTATGAGTGCATCACTACAATAATTTTTAAAATATCTATGAGTTGTAGAAAAATTAAAAATCGAAAATACTCAGAAATGAAGGGACTATCGAGATGATAGGTTATAGTATTTTTAAGAGTACTTCCTAACCTCAAATATTCGAATTTAAGATTTTTTTTTTCTTCAATAATGCAACAAATGTGGTAAAAACCATCAGATCTTCACGAAAATCGAACAAAATATGTGTCTTAATGCTAGAAATCGGTTGTCAAATTTGGGGGGGGGGGAATTCATTTTCTGTCATATTTGTCTATTTACGAAGAAAATTTAAAACATTGTAATTTAATGAGAAGTGGTTGTAGAGTCCTTTTTTTAATAATTGTCGGTTATTTTCAGATTTTGCAGTATCAAAGCGGATTGTAATCATTAGAATGTTCCCAAATAATTGAACATTTCAATTCAGCAATAATTCCCCATCCACAGTTCCGACCGAGAGATATATGTAATAATCGAATACAAAATCGTGTCAACTATATTGTTGTCGTCATTAAACCATCCGTTTAACCTTATACCAATATACACACAAATAATTGATATTTTGAACGAAAGGGATACATCTATAGCAAATTGTCAATAGAATAATGTGTATACTATGATGTTTATTCATTAAACAACATATTTAGGTGAAATAATATGTATTTTTAAACAGCTATTTTTATTTATTTAAACGTAATGAAAAAAAGAAGATCCTAAATCTTTACTTTTATAAGAAATTTTCAATTGAATATTTTTCATGTCTTTATATTTTTTTTATAAACGTGACAGGAAATTAGATGTTTAAATTTATCCCTAAAAGAGGGTTGGAGATGTGGTTAACACAGAGGGTAGCGCTAGAAATGTTTACAAAGTCAAACACTACTTCTGTCAAATTCATTGTTTAATGTGGACAACAGCGCCTACAAGATAGAGATTATGCAATCTATTTGCATTGTCAAATTGCATACCTTACTCCGTTAACATGTGCATACTGTAAGGACAACGTTGTTATAAACTGCACCATAATTCGTATATACATGTACATATGGCAGTTCTTCTCCACTATTACACTCATGTCATATTATATTTCAGTTGATTTTATTGAATTTTATTCATACTAACATTCAAGATCACCACGTTAAAGAAAGCTAATGTTGAGTGTTTTAGATTATTAACAAGAAATTAAGATTTTTTTTTTTTTTTTTTTTTTTTTTTTTTTTTTTTTTTTTTTACAATAACTCGGTTATCCTTTAAACTAGTGAAATTTACAAAACTCGTTTCGTTTGTCATTGAAAAATAAAACGTTGAGGTCTCTTGTCAATTTTTTTTTTTTTTTTAAACAAAAAACAAAATTCTATTTAATTAAAAACCTATCAATGATACATGATCTTTCACAATTATCTATACCAAAAGCGCAAAAGAATTAACATTATTATCCCATATAAAATTTTATACTCCCGCCATTTTGAAAACAAAAAACAAAGTCGTGATTTTTGGTATATGATAAAATACATACATAATACTATGTCAAATTTTCACTCGATATACAATTATTTCCAAAAATTAGTTTTTTTTTCTAAAAAACACAAAATAGTGTACAAACTGAACATTTTTGGACGAATGTTCATAGAAACTATTTGTATATTTTGACACAAGGCATCATGTCCTGAACTTTTATGGAACGTAGTTTGGGAATACTCTTAATATACAGGGTGTTTCACGGAGAAAAAGAAAGAAATTCAGGACGAGTTTTATTGGTGAAAATAATGAAAAACGTGCATATGAATATAGGTCCGGAAATGCTTTGTTTCTGTCTGTCGGCCATTTTGTGCTTATTGAAAAATTAATGATTACTTTTGAAATTAGTAAGATTGAATTTAAATTTGTTATGCGCATTGTTTATACTACTTTTCTCAGTATATTAAGATGCAAAACTTTATAAATGGTAAATATCTACGAAATAGTACATTTTATAAGAAAAAAATTATATTTTTAAAGACAAACAAAATTTGGTTTTCGTTTTTCGTAACCTTAAAAATAATTAAATATCGTCATAAAAACTAAAAGTCAATTTATTATCATAATATACTCACAAAGTAGACTTTAACTTGTTTAAAACTTCAAAATTTTCTTTATTACAAACTTTTAATTACAAAAATTAACATCAGCTCAATAAAGTAATAAAATATTATTGAAATCGGATAAAACATGTCACAGAACCGTACTGTTTTAATTTTAGACAAATCGGGGATAGAACGCAAAAAATTTCTGTAAAAACCCAGTTGTTTTATGTTTGACATTACAAAAAGTTTGTTAAATGGGTAATGAACACATAAAACTTTTAAATAAAGTCTGTAGGGAATTACATTGTGAGAAAATTAATGTAAATAAAGTTAACTACAAAACGAAAATAAGTTATTCTTTAAATAGAAAATATGAAAGTTTTAAACAAGTCTACTTTTTGAGTATGTTGTGATACAAACAAATATTGCTTTTTAGTTCGTGTTATTGACATTGTACAGTAAGAAATAATTAGTAGGTCTATCATAATGTTTTGTGTGTTAATTATGATTACCAATTTTTGTTTTGTTTTTGTTTTGTTTTTGACGAAAATTTAATTATTTTTCAAGGAAAAGATAAAAATATTAAAATTTTAATATTTTTTCTCTTATAAAATTCTCTGTTTGAAGTTATTTGTTAATGGTGGAAGTTCAATTTTATTATTATACATTTTTCGGATATTTGCCATCATTTGTGTGAAAAAAATCAAAACAAGACGTTTCAGGAATAAGAATCAATTCCCGTTATCAAGTGACTAAAAACTAAAGAAACATGAAACTAGAAACTAAGCCTATGTAATAAGTTTAATTAAATAAGAATACCACCAACCTTAATATCTAAGCATGCATCTCAGAGTTTTTAGTTAGTTTTTAGTCACTTGATAACGGGAATTGATTCTTATTCCCGAAACGTCGTGTTTTGATTTTTAACACACAAATGATGGCAAATGTCCGAAAAATGTATAATAATCTTATAAAATGTTTCCGAGATATTTGATTTAAACGAATTTCAACAAAATATTTAAATAGTAAAGTTTTGGAAAGTTGTAAACTGATATAAATAGTATAAACGCCAAATTTAAACTCTTAGTCTTACTAATTTCTAAATTTATCAATCATTTTTTTAATACAAAATGGCCAACAGACCGAAAACGAAGCGTTTGCAGACCTATATTCATACGACTCGTCCTGAAGTTCTTTCAGTTTATTTTTGAAACACCCTGTATATTATGGAAAATATCAGATTATTCCCCCTCATTGGATTACTTTAATAACAACGGACTTGTCAGTCCCGAGAAAGCCTAGCCAGACCTACACTTTTTAACATATAGTCTGGGGTTGTATATAGAATCACCCTGAAAAGATTTACGTTTCTTTTATTATTGTTTTTGTTTGTGTGTATTTTATCAGATAAATGTAACATTTTAAAGAAAACTTTACTTAATAATTCTCAGAAAAGAGAAAATCATTACCTCTTTTCAGCTTAAAAGTATTCTTTCCCTTCTGTTAATAGTTGAGTTTTAAACTGTGTAAATTTAAAAACACATTTGCCAAATTTCTAATTTATTGTAAGTGTTGGATTCCCTCGTGGAGACAATTAAACCTCCATTAGAGTAGTTAGCTCTCAAGTTGGCTTACCGGACACACAGAGTGTGTTACAATTGTTATCTCTGCAACTGTTACAAAACACTTTAATAGGGAAAATGTTTTACGTGTATTGTTGCAAAGAGAACGTTATGCGGTGGGTGAAACAAATTGACGTCGAGTTTTTGAGTTTAGAAATAGTTATTTGTGCAACTAGAGAGCAAAGTGGCACTTTTTTAAACGAGAGAAAAATTTTGACGCACGAGGCTTGCCTCGTGCGTCAATTTTATCGAGTTTAAAAAAGTCAATTTGCTCACGAATTGCACATTATACTTTGTCTACAGTTGTAAACAAAACATACTTCAACAGTAACACAATTTAATAAAACATTAATTTAATACAATAGTGTTCAACCTCACGTCAAAACTGAGGTTCTTTATGAATATTACAAATAACTTAGGTGTATTGTTGAGGAAACGGGATTGCCAACTTCAAAACTCGGCAAACGAAAAATACGCTCCGTGTACATACACTGTCAATCATTTTATGAACAATTACTTCCTTTTCAACTTTAAAATGTTGTTTTGTTGTTTATTTATGTTATTTTACATGTAAGAATTAATCTAACCTACATACGGGACATTTCCTGTATATTATAAATCAATTCAAATAAACTTAACCTAAATTTCGTTTTGTTCGGTTGCCATTCGGAGTGTACAAAGTAGTGGGTAAAGTGAAACTGTTGAGAAATCAGCTGTTTTGCAAACTAATTTAAATGAACAAAATGCCACTTTGTCAACAACTGTAGACAAAGTGTTTTTTTTTATATGTGCAGTGTTCTACAGTCATAAAAACGCAAATTTATTATTTTCTCAAAATCAGCTCTTACGATTTCGATCAAATTTGCGTATAAGAATTAAAGGAAAACGTGTTTGTTCCCATCTCTCCAATATACCGGTTCATGATTAATTAGTAACAATTTATTTCAAATTTTAATGCAATGGGACGATTAGATCCGTGTAAAAAACTGCAACTTAAAACATTGTAATCGTCATCATCTAGAGCTCGATTCTACTTACGCTTATCAGTTATGTAGAACACAGACGAAGCAATGTCAAGCTCTTGTTTAATATACCATGTGTCCATAAAGTCCCACAACCCACCCCCCTCTTATTTTAATTAATTAATAATTAGACAGGAAATTACAACAAGCTTTTGTGTCCAGAATCTATTTCTGCTAAAAAGTAAATGGTAGCCATTTCAAGAACTTAGTATGAGCTAAAAAAACAAGGTAAGGCTCTTACCATTATTTTACCAACATAGAGTAGTTTGTAATGTAATAAAAACAACCGGAGTTTGTAGGTTAACATTCACAATTCGATTGGTCGCTATGTTGGGTAGGATTAACTTCTATTTTGAGCCATTATTCTTATTTTGAAAAGACCTTTAAGATGAGGTATCACTCAATAGGGGTTGCTATTTAAAACTCTTGACTTACCCCCAAACTACCACATTTTGGGGGTAAGGGTTGAAAATTTTGATACTTCAAAAACTCCTTTGGTTATGTAAACTTTCCCCAAAGCAAATCTGTCTATTTCCATTAATTAAAAAAATAATAGGGGGGGGGGATTTTTAGGACACTTGGTATTTGTTCAAAAATGTCCATGGGTAATTTTAAGTTTTCGAATAGCAATTAAAAAACTGACGTTTTTCATTAAGACTGGTTTTGGGGAGCCTCTAGTTTACGTCAGTATTCTTATTTTTAAAAGGCCTTTAAAATGAAGTATCACTCAATAGGGGTTGCTATATAAAATGTTTGACTTACCCCTACACATTTTGGGGGTAAGGGTTGAAAATTTTGATACTTCAAAAACTCCTCCTTTGGTTATCTAAACTTTCCCCAAAGCAAATCTTTCTATTCCCATTAATAAAAAAAAAAATAAGAGGGAGGGTGGGAATTTTTGGACACATGGTATACATTTTTTTTCCAAATACCTGTTCCATCGTAGATTTTTCTTTTATTATGTGACAACTACCAAAATTTCATTTTTGACGTTGATTAGTTTAAGCTGGTTATTATTTCGATTTGGGGATGGGTGAGTGAGAAAGTTTGTGCAATTTATTTAGCACTTTCCTGTTATAAAAAAATGCTGAAAACGTTCATTTCTATTTAAAATTGACAGGAATCCTGATTAAATAGTATCCTTCTTGTTTTACGATACAGATCTAAATAAACTAAAATTTCCAACGTACATATATCTGGAAAAGCTTAGTTTGTCATCTATCTGTCCGGTTGTGTATTTTATAAAACAATCTTTATTTATGAAACAGATTTATAGATCCAGTCCAATTTTTGTATACTTGCTTAGATGATATCTGTTTACAAAAATTCTAATTTAATTCACTTTCAAAATTACATTGATATGAAATATTTGATGCCAAATTTCTTGAAAACGCTTAAAAATTTATTTAACACTGATTAATTTATTTTGTCTACAGTTGTTGACAAAGTGGCATTTTGTTCATTTAAATTAGTTTGCAAAACAGCTGATTTCTCAACAGTTTCACTTTGCCCACTACTTTGCACACTACTTTGCTCAATCCGAATGGCAACCGAACAAAACGAAATTTAGGTTAAGTTTATTTGAATTGATTTATAATATACAGGAAATGTCCCGTATGTAGGTTAGATTAATTCTTACATGTAAAATAACATAAATAATCAACAAAACAACGTTTTAAGGTTGAAAAAGGAAGTAATTATTCATGAAGATGATTGACAGTGTATGTACACGGAGAGTATTTTTCGTTTGCCGAGTTTTGAAGTTGGCAATCTCGTTTCCTCAACAATACACCTAAGTTATTTGTAATATTCATAAATAACCTCAGTTTTGACGTGAGAACTTCTACTCAGTGTTGATGTGTTGTTTAGCACTACTGCTATATTTTGTTTAGTTAGTTTTAAAATATGGACAACTGTAGACAAAGTATAATTGTGCAATTCGTGAGCAAAGTGTCTTTTTTAAACTCGATCAAATTGACGCACTCAGCAAGCCTCGTGCGTCAACATTTTTCTCTCATTTAAAAAAGTGCCACTTTGCTCACTAGGTGCACAAATAACTATTTATTGTAGAATATAGAGTAATGTAAAACGTTGGTGTATTTACAATAGTAATATAAAGAAAATTTAGCTAGCGTTATTTTTTAGGAGGAAATTATAACGAATACGATTTTTGGGGGGGGGCATTACGGTTTACGATTAATTTGATCAAATCGCAAAACAACATATTTTTACGTTTTCAAATATAAGCAAAGCATTTTTTTATATTTTCAAGCTGAACTTATAAAATTGCACCTATTGCTGGGGGGGAAATGACAAGACAAAAACACAAATCTAAGAGTATCCCAATCTAACTCAGTTAGTGAACGTGTGGACAAAATACTGGGAACAAAAACATTTTTTAACTTTTAACGAGTGCAGTTTCTGCACGATGATTTGTGCCAGACCGAGATTTTTATGTGTTTGTGATGTGTATATGAACAAAGTGTTATTGTTATTAGTTGACCTGATGATGCTGCCTATGGTAGTGAAACATGTAGCTATACTTTAGTATAAAGAACTACTATCAACTTGAAATAAGGTGTGTTAATTAATTAAAGTAGTTCTAAGGCAAAACAATGAATATTAAAAACACAAAATTCCAATATTATCAAAATCGGCTTTATGGATTTTGATCAAATTTTTCTATTCTAAGAAACACACTCGTCACTCCGAAAATTTTGGTTCATGAGTTATCAGTAAAAAATTTGTTAAATCGGTCTTGAATCTGTTGAAATAGACGGCATTTCTCAAAATCAGCTACATCGATTCCGTTTAAATTTTAGTGAAATATGAAGATAAATGGTCTCAAGTAATGTGCGAAATTTGAAATAATAGACAATTATTGTTAAAGAATAATTTCTAAAAAAGAAAAAGAGCTTTTGACTGTTGTCATTTAAACTTGCACACAGAGTTGAAAACGTCTTCCAACCCTTAGATAATTTTTGAACGAGTAGAGATAAAAACAACTAACTTTCGCCAAACCTCATAGAGGAAGTATTTTTCTTTTTACGGTATAAAAACGTTTTTGCCCCGTTTTTAAAGGGGTTAAAAGAAGGGGACCTTAATTTTTTTCAAATAACAACTCCCATCGCGTGAAATCATTTTGAAAGGCATAAAAAAAATGAATTAACTTGAAAATTCTGAGATATCTCTAACCGGAATTATGGGGGCTAGAAGGCAAAATTTTGAGTGTTTTCTATTGTCATGTATATAATGAAAAGGAAACTTAATTTTTTTAACACTGAACTTATTTAAATGAACACGTTTGTATGCACTTTTCCTAATTTAGCAAACAACCCCCTATTTTTATAGAGGGGAAATATTTCTATCCATCATGTGGTGTATCATTTTAAAGCAAATTTTAAGAAAAACTGATGACTTAAGAAAAAGTCCCCATGACTACTTTGGTTCAAATAGTAAGCTGACCCAATAAGAAAAAAGCCACAAGTAAGACCAAATTAAAACTTATTCATTTAAAGAAATTGTATAGACATATTCTTTAAGTTATCAATTTTCTCTGACAATTCCCTTCAAAATGATATGTCACGTGATGGGGAGAAAAATTGCCCTACTGACTTCCCCTTTCAAAATATGGGTTTAGTTTGTTAAATAAATCCACTGTAAAATGTATTCCATTGTAAAAATGTATTCTTTTATTTAAAAACTAGCAGAGTACCCGTCCTTCATACGGGGTTGACGTATATTATTTGTATTGAGTGGTAAGGGAGTTTTCAAGGCCAGTGGGGCGGTGCCCTGATGGAATTTTTAAATAAAAATAGGCATATGTAATAACCAGGGACCCTAAGAATGTCCATGTAGTTTTTACGTGATTGAGTAACACACACACACACACACACACACACACACACACACACAGACACCATTAGATATAATAATATAGATTACTATTCATAACAAATAGAAAACTAAAAATTCAACTTCTACCCTCATAATTTCGGTAAGAAATATCGTAGAGGCTTTTCCAAGGCTCTATGATTTGCCCTTCAAAATGATATGTTACATGATGGGAGCTGCTATATGAAAAAATTAACACCCCCCCCCTTCACTTCTAACCCCCTAAAAATGGGTAAATATGTTTTTACCTTATAAAAAATTGAAAATATGAAAAAAAAAAAAATAATAATAATAATAATAATAATAATAAATAAATAAATAATTAAAAAATAAAAGTTTACGAGGTATGGTGAAAGTTATAAGTTTCCATCTACACGTTCAGAAATTACCTAGGGGTTGCAAGACTTTTTCCACCCTGTATAATATTAAGACGGGTTGATGATAGAAATGAAGTTTCGACCTTATTGGATTGTTGTTTCTAAAAAATCTAAGATGGCTTCTATTGTTGATTTCCACTTTTTTACTAACTATTAATGAACTGACATTAATGTCGACAATTAGTTTTGTTTCTATTCTAAATGTATTGTCTGAGAATGTTTGGGGAATGTTTTTCCATCGTTTATTTTTAGTAATTTATTGCAATTATCGTGTTTTAGGGGGTGATAGACTACTATAACGAAGTCAAACTGTAAAGGAAAATATTAAAATTCTTCAGAGTAAACATATGTATAAACTTTGAGCTTGACTTGTGAGACAATTTAAAATTAAATAAAACTTGTAAACAATATCTCACAAATACGTTTATTAACTCGAACGCGTTTCAACGACAACGTCGCCATCTTCAGTAACTTTATTTTGATTATTGTAGCTCATACATCACTGAAGTTTGAGTTCATTTGTAAAAAAAATTTGTTCGTGTTTTATTTTAGTTGTTTTGATTAAATTTGTAAAATTATTGAAAAATAATTTTATTCTTTTAAAAATTCGAAATTTAAAATATACATAATGTATTTGTTGTAGCTATACTTGTCCCTATACGGATTTAAAATGAATAAAGTTGAGTTTTGTTTTACGATTTAATAAAGTACGTGGATACTATCTTTTGTCACACGCTGTACATCCAGAAAACTTTACATTAGGATTTTGTTTTTGTGAATTTTGTATTTTTTTTAAATTACTTCTTTAACTTGCGTCAAGAAGAAAAGTTTAAATAAACCTAACGTAAAAATTATTTGAATACAAAATAGTAATATAATATCTATTTTACTTAATTATTTTTTTTAATCTAAGCAGGGTAATTGTTTACAATTTTATTACTTTGTCACCTCCAACTTCTTTGGTATTTAGATAATATGTTATCAACAATGGACTACAAACGACAGATAAACATTCCGTTCCTATGTTGAAGGTCCGGAACAACTAGAAAATACCAGTTACACAGGGTCAAAGTCTTATCAATGCTGCGATATGAAGCAGTCCTTGGCAGTCAGTTTTAATAGCGTCGTGTTCCGGTTTCAATCCGTTTACCTACGTAAGGTTTCGCCGGGTGGTTATATATATATATATATAGCTACCTGGCCAAACCTGTCATGATAGCCTATATAATTATCTCGCAAAGTAAGGATTATTAGGTCAGTTGTACAATGACGAAGACAATAGCCAATGGGCTTCTCAATAACCTTGTGAACCATCTCCGGACTCCAACGCCAGTAGCTCATCTGAAGACGACTTCTAAAGTAAGTATCACACTTTTTTTTTACTTTTCCGGGTCATAATAAATGTTACTTCTTTAATTGCAAACAATTACCCTAAGCAGTACATTTTTATCAGTTTGTATTTAACTCTTGTCAAATCTATAAAACAGATTTATTTTACAATTATAACTTCAACAAAATATAAGTACAATGTAAAAAAAAACTCAAAATTCCCATTTTTTAAGTTGGCTCAAAAGAATTTTATAAAACAGTGTTAAAATCTAGAGACCAATAGTCCAAGCAAAACGTATTGGTCAACGTATCCACAACTGTGCCAGTTCAAGTGTGTTAGGTGAAAGGAAAAATTTACTACAGGCTCCGTCGTAAACTTTTAAATATCTAAAAAAAAACACAAAATTATTTCAACCAATTTTAGTGGAAGTTGTATAACAACCGATGTATGTTGTACCGTTTGTATATCAAACTGCAAAGTACAACGGTTTTCCATTAATTTACAAAAAAAAACGAAAATTAACTTGACGGTGGTTAACACTCGAAAAATTATTTTTGTGGAAGATTGCAAATTTTTATTTAGATCCATAGAGTCCAATTTAACAAAATTGGATCAAAAACGTTACACTTGTTTGTGATGTAAAGCACAGCACAAAAGGAAAAACAGATATTTCCAGTCTACTTATTTATATGTTTACAATTTTATATAGTTTTTGTAAAGGTTAATTTTCACAGTTCACCGAAATTTGAGCGAAATCGGTTGAACCGTTTATGAAATCACGTCTTTTTATAACAGTTCCATGGCTGATTTTTTTCTACCAATAACTGACGAACCGAAATTGTCGGTGGAAACGTTTTGTTTAGATCTCTATAAACTATATTTTATCAATTGTTTTTAAACGTTGAAAACAATTTTGAAAAAAATATGTTTACAAATTTTGAGTTATATTTGCGATAAATTGTCAAAATAATATGTTCACATACCAAATTTAATAAAAATTACCCCAGTCGTTTGGATTGTACTCACATTACACGCATTAGACAGTTCGTTATCTTTAAAATAAAATGGCCAATCGTATGCTAAAACCTGACCATTTAGGCATATAGGGACAGTTACTTTTTTAAAAAAGTCTGAGTCTTTCAAGCAACCGAGCGCCAACATATTAATTTCTTCGTCAAATAAACATAAATAGTCGAAAACAGAATAACTTCTAGTATTATTTGATACACATATATTTTCAAAAATCAATTTTTTTCAACTGGATAGTTCCCCCCCCCCCATATTACCCCAAATTTTTCGTCTTGTGCAACTATATTTGTTTTTATATGTGGGACAATACAAAGAATATAATTGCATAATTTGAAATATATATAATATATCGTCTTGTCTGTGTAGACGGGTTGCGACTTACAGACAGACGGAAGAGCGTGTGATATTAAGAAGGTCCTTGGTTTTACTACGGACACTAATAAAGAAAAATTATTGAAAATGTAATCCATCTTTTAATGGGCTATTTCATTGTTTGTCTCATAACTCACGAAAACTGTTTTTTTTTTTTTTTTTTTTTTTTTTTTTTTTTTTTTTTTAACTTATAAGCTACGCATTTCTCATTTTATGGTTGAATGACGTTGTATTCAGTGTACAAAAAACTATAATGTATGATTTCGCACTGCAATTTAATTTCAAATCCAACTAATGTCTTTTCAGATTTGTAGGTCAAGCAGTCTTTAATGGGGAATATGATATCTGACACTTCAAAATTGGCCAACATATTAATTTTTTCGACAAATAAATATACATATTCGTAATCAGAATAACTTCTCGTTTTATTATTTATATTCCACACATAATATTTTCAAAAAACAAAAACAAAAATTAAACTGTATTTTCCTCCTTATTAACACAACTTTTTTCTTTTTTTTGATACCACTATTTTCTTATATGTGGGACAATATAAATAATATTAATGGAAAGTTTGACATATATAGGATTTATCTTGTTGTCAGTGTAGACTGGTTGACTTTTTTACAGACACGCGCGTTATATTATAAAGGACATTAATTTTACCTACAAACTCTAAAAACTGTCTACTCACTAATGAAACAAAATTTATTTAAAAAAAAACAAAAACATTGTGTGTTTTTTAAAGAGTAAAATATCTTGTATTTTTTGTTTTTTACAGTTTTTATGTAATTTAAATTTTCTACTTTCAGATTTTGAAACAGTATTCCATAAAATTAGAATATTTACAAAATAAAATTATCTAGTTATTTAAAAAAATCAACGCTTCAAAATGTGTCCAAATATTTTACCAAAAGCGGTTTACTCGTTGAGGTATGTATGCCCAAATGGCACGTATATAGACAGACAACAAACATATAAAAAATTGTTGTTTTAGTTTCAGAAAAATAAACGTATATTTGCGAAAATTCGGCGTAGATTTTTTGACCCATCACATAACTTTCTCTATACTACGTATATGTGAGAAAATAAAAAAAAAAAAGATTTCTTAAAATTATATTTAACTTTCATTAATCTTTTTAAATTCTCTATATTTAAAATCCTCAATTATAAAATACTGTTTATTTTAAAATACTAAAATTATTTCATAACTTTAAACAGAGCGTATTTTCTGATAATATTTAACTTACTAGAAAACAACCCCTTTTATAATTGTAACCTACAATAGATTTCGTAACTTACCTCGTATCAAGAACTCGTGAAATTGTCTAGTTTGTTATGATGTGATGCGGAGTGCTTCACTCCAGACACAAGGTTTTGTAGGATAGGGGATGGTAAAGTTACCCCTTCACATAGGGGCGGAGTCACCCCCCACACTAGCTGGACACCTACTCGCTTCATATAATTCCAACAATACGTTACTCTAACTTTTACAAAGTTTCTTTTAGACTTGCAAATCGGAATTGTTTCGTATAATGTTGTCACTTTAGTCGTGACATTAAGATTGAGACAATGTAATAACAATGGCGGCTGTTTGGAGCCGTTAACTGTGAAATTATGTAATTCCCACGCGTTTTGTTATTGTTTCTCTGTCCTCGATTTTAAATTAATTAACGGTTCACAAATAGTGTTACTCACCCAGACAAAATCAAGCTTCAAATTTAAGGGAGAAATTATCAAAATTACGATTGGTTTGAACAATTTTTATAAAATTTTAAGAAATGCGTTGTGATTTCTTTTGATTATTATTTAATAAAACTCTGTAAACATATTCAATTTATATAAAATGGTATTATGATGCTTAAAACATTTTTTAAATTTCCGAATTAGGAATAGAAAATTTTGATTGATGAATCAAAATCAATATTAAATTTTCATCTGTTTTGAAAGTTTTTGAAACCAAAAGTTGTTTTTAGAAAGATCTCCTCCCTGTTTGCTCATATGGACAGATTTCGATCTGATTAATTGTCTGAACAAATTTTTTTTTGATGAATCAAAATCAATATTCAATTTTCATCTGTTTTAAAAAAGCCTTTAAGTTTTTGAAACCAAAAAGTATTTTTTTTAAATAGATATCCTCCCTGTTTGCTCATATGGACAGATTTCGATCTGATCCATTGTCTGGACAATTTTTGTTTGATGAATCAAAATCAATATTAAATTTTCAACTGTTTTGAAAAGCCTTTAAGTTTTTGAAACCAAAAAGTTTTTTTTTAGAAAGATCTCCTCCCTGTTTGCTCATATGAATAGATTTCGATCTGATTCATTGTCTGGACAATTTTTGTTTGATGAATCAAAATCAATATTCAATTTTCATTTGTTTTAAAAAGCCTTTAAGTTTTTGAAACCAAAAAGTTTTTTTTTTTTTTAGAAATATATCCTCCCTGTTGCTCATATGAATAGATTTCGATCTGATTCATTGTCTGGACAATTTTTGTTTGATGAATCAAAATCAATAATAAATTTTCAACTGTTTTGAAAAGCCTTTAAGTTTTTGAAACCAAAAAGTATTTTTTTAGAAATATATCCTCCCTGTTGCTCATATGGACAGATTTCGATCTGATTCATTGTCTGGACAATTTTTGTTTGATGAATCAAAATCAATATTAAATTTTCAACTGTTTTGAAAAGCCTTTAAGTTTTTGAAACCAAAAAGTATTTTTTTAGAAAGATATCCTTCTTGTTTGCTCATATGGACAGATTTCGATCTGATTCATTGTCTGGACAATTATTGGTTTTATGAATCAAATTCAATATTAAATTTTCATCTTTTTTGAATAGCCTTTAAGTTTTTGTAACCAAAAAGTTTTTTTTTTAGAAAGATCTCCTGCCTGTTTGATAATATGGACAGATTTTGATGTAATGCATTGTCTGGACAAATTTTGTTCATATCACAAAAAAAAATTAATAAATAAATCCATATGTGAAGAACGTATTTACCATGAACAAAATCGCAAACTTTGCTTTTTTTCAAAATGAACCCATTTAACCATTTAGATCAAATGTAGCCCTTAAGGACCCAATCAAAACGTATCTATTACAATCTTCTTAAAAATTTCGGTTCAAGAGATAAAAGTCAATAAAACTATATAGAAATAAAAGGGTCTGTAGGCACATGGAGACAATTTAAAAAAAAAAGTCTTTAAGCAACCTAATACCAACATGTAAATTTCTTCGTCAAATAAACAAACATATTCGTAATCAAAATAACTTCTAGTTTTATTTGATACTCCACACATAATATTTCTAACGAAATTTTCAAATAAATAGTTTTTGCTCCATAACTGCCTCAATTATATTTTTTCGTTGCCGCTATATTTTTTCTATGTGTGGAACAATACACAGAATATAAATGTAAAGTTTGAAATCAATAGGATTTATCGTCTTGTCTGTGTAGACTGGTTGCGACTTACAGACGAACAGACACGCGCATGAAATTATAAGGATCCTTGGTTTTACCTAAGGTTCTTTTAATAAAGAAAACCGAATTAAAATGCAATCCATCTATTATTGGCTATTGAATTGTTTGTCTCATCTCTTACAAAAACTGCTGTTAAAACTTATACCCTACGCATGTCTAACTGTATGGTTAAATCAAGTTGTATTCGTCATAAAAAAAACTAAAAGATATGATTTCGCACTGCAATTTTATATCAAACCCAATTTTTTTTCAGATTTGACGCTTTTTTTTAGTTAGAAGAGGGGACAAGACGTCTGATACTTTAAATTTGACCTAGCGCCAACATATAATTTTTCATCAAATAAACAAATATTTTTTTGTAATCAGAATAACTTCTAGTTTTATTTGATACCTCACAAATAAGATTTCCAAAAATGTTTTTCAACGCGATAGTTTTTGCTCCTTATTATGTAGCCCAAGGTTATTTTTTGTTACAGCTATAATTTTCCTACGTGTAGGACAATACAAAATTTAAAATAATATATAAAGTTTATTTATCGTCTTGTTTTTGTAGACTGGTTGAGACAGATGCGTGAAATTACAAAGATCCTTGGGTTTACCTACGGACCTTAGAAACACATTTTAATTTGAAAATCTAACGAGTAAAAAATCAATATATATTCAGTAGTAAAAACATTTGCTTACAATTTGGCTAAAAAAACCCGTGGGTGCTTTCTACACATTCTCCTACCTACTAACACCTTATCATCATAAAATAAATGGTGCAAAAACATCCCACTATCTTTGTCAGACACTCATCTATAAAACAAAAAATAATGTTCATCATTAACTTCCCCCAAAAATGTCTGTAATACTAAGTACTTGTGAAAATGTGTTTGTATATTACTGACCTTTTCTCCCATGTGTTTCTTTCGGAGTATAATTTAGTGTTTCTCTATTATTTTTGTTTGATTTAAACTGAATTATATTACAAGGGGATATTTAGAGCAATAAACTTGCCGAGAGATTAAATCGTGTTTGATTCAATTCCAGTTTTTTTGAAATGATAGCTGTCAGTCTTCAGTTTCTTCGTATTTTTTTTTTTTAATTATTCCAGAAAAAACTTTTTTCAATTTACAATTTTAATACACTGATTTAGTTAAAAAATTTCGAAGGGAATCTGTAATTCTGATTTTTTTTTTTTTTAATTAAATGTTTTGTAACATCTCCAAATCCGTCTTTTACATTTAGTATTTTTTATGGATGACAAATACGTTTTGTTCTGGACCTTAAAGGTTATACTTTAGCAAAATTTGTAGAGTAGATTCTTGTAAAGCATTTTGAGTTTTGATCTTATTACAATACTTCCAAATTAAAAAAAAAAAAAACTCGTAATTTTGTGGGCATAAATATAAAAAAGGGTTCAATCGTTTGTACTGCAGAGGTGACAGGTAGATAAATAAACTGCAAAACAAAAGTAAAATCATATTTTTGTTTTACGAAGACATTAAAACGGATGGAGAGAAATTTTTTACATAAATCGTTTTAATCAATCACATAAGTTTCTCTTATACTATGTGTTATAGAAAAGAACAAACATATTAAATAATAAGGCGTAGAAATACAATCTAAGTACATATTTGTGTTGCAATCTGCATAAGGTATCAGGGGCACTCTGTATCTCTAATCTCTTATAATGAGAGATCTTGAGTTATCCTATATTTTTCTTCATCTAGTCTTAGACAAAACCCCTTTTATTTCTTCTTTATCAAGTCTCTCTTGAACAACCGTAGTTTTTTTACGACTTTATGTCTTTGAGGGTTAGGAGCTTCTATTTTTTAATTTTTTTAAAGTGATTATGGCTGTGAGGTTTATCGTCTTTAAAACAGATAAGAAAAGTGGTTTTAAACCATCTATAAAACAAGTTCCTCATAAATCCCTACCGGTTCTAAAAAATTTAAACGTGTGATTGCATGAAAACGACTTTATGGAACGTTTTAAGATTATAAAACTAACTTTTGTATTATACGAAAAAATTTTACAACCCCCAAATTGAGTTTTATAGTGTAAACTAAAAATGTTAAATGTTTTTTTTTCTTTTTTTTTTTAACCTCTCGGTCATCCACTCCTTAAAAAATAACATAAAATAACTACCCCTAGCCCTGGAATATTCTATAAATAACGTCAGGGTCAAATTGGAAATGAAGTTACCGATTTTAATCAGATGTCGTACTTGGGTATTTTCGCAATATTGAAAATTTTGCACCGATTAAGATTAAAATTTGAAGTATATAAATTGAAATAAATTTTGTTAAAATCTAGCCATTAATGACCCAAACAAAACGCATTTGTTGACATCTCCCGAAAATGACCACAAAACATCAATAACAAAAATCAAACCATAAAACAAAAATAACAAAAATCTGTCATAGCTGTTAATAAACTCTACCAATTTTGTTCAGATTTTGAGTAAATATGAGAAATTATTGACCCAAACCACTTTGTCAATCGCAAGTAAAATAAAATTACGGTTCAAAAATAATTGGCCAAAAATAAAAATAACCTATACCTTAGTCATTAAAATCTTGATTTCAATCAAAAAGATTTACACCCTTGATGGGTTTAAGGAGAATCGACAGAAGATTAGGATCTATAAATATGCAAATTTATCCTTAGCTGTCATTTAAATAAATAAATCTCAGCTGAGGAGCTGGGTCTTTGGACATGCTGGGATTAATAGAGAATGAAAATGCTGTTTAACAAAGCATCAGCATCAAAACTAAGCCAATCTGTAACATATACAAGAGGCTGTCGATGCAAGACATCAACATTACGTCACATTAGAGGAGGTGGAGGAGTATCTCAACTTTAAGGTTTAAGGATATACTTCTTCTTTAGATAGGGGTAATGTAAGAAAGCACTAGGTTTTTTTAAAAGACACTACCGTGTGAAAAAACAATTTTTTAATGGTACATTAGACCGAAATGGGCTTCACAAGCATCTGTGCTCCATCCTTGAAGTGGATGTTTTACTTCCTCGCATTCTCTTCTACTGAATCTTCCCACCTGGTCCTCAGCCTGCCTCTCATTTACCTGCTAAAATCTCCCTAAAAATCCTTGCTACTTGTTGACCCTTATATACCACATTAAACCAAACCACTTTAGCCTTTGAAACTTAATCTAGGTGGACAGTGGCAGGATGTCAGAGAGTATAGGTTTTTCCTTTGTTGCCACAATCCACTATCTTCTTTGACTGGATCAATTATCTGTTTCAGATGTTTTTCTACAAAACCTGTCTAGCGACTCATTAGTTTTCTTACGGTCCATGTCATGCTCCCATATGTAACGAGAAATCTGATGAGTGTTTTATGGAACAATAATTTAGTTTTCCTACTGACCAGGTGACTACTTATTAGGCTTTTTAAAGCGAAGTATGTCAGCTGCTGTATTGCTCACTGTATCTTCTGTTTCATCACATGTACTATTTACAATAGAGCCAAGTATTTACATGATGAGCTTTTCTCAAACTTGTAATCGTCAAACTCAAATTAGTCAAAACAAACCATCTCTCTTCTCTCTACGACCATCTCACTTGTGTCTTCTACTCATTGACACATGAAGACATATGTATAGGATGGGCAAAATCACTAGAGACCCTCTGTGTAGGAGGGTCTGCAACTGAAAACTACAGAGTATCCGATCTTCAAACTGAATTCCTTAATCAGGAAAGGACTAACAACATTGGATCTTTGATAGATGGAGACAATCTTTCAATATAACCTTCTCAGGAAGATTTTGAAGTTCATTGAGACTTTAGGACATCCTGGGGGTGCATCAAATTATTTATTTTTTATTTGAAAGTGCAATAAACCCTTGTAGCTGACATATAAAAGGGGTAGATCACACAATTGAAGATGAAGTACCCCCTCAGGGGTTGTCTCATATAGAGTATAGAGAGTGGCAAGCCCAAGGAACGTAGCTGAATCTACACCTTTCTTCGTGTAGTCATGAGTTAGCTCCCCTCTTTCATCTTTCCTAACCGGTATCTCTTCATAAAATCCTGTTCTCCTCTGATCTGGAAGCTATTAGAGTATTCAAAAGCCTTTATTTTATACTCTTTTCTTTAAAAGTTATGATGACTGAGAGGTTTTTCGCCTTTTGCTGAGAAGCAAAACAAGAACGTTACTAGTTTTTCTGATACATGTTTCCTTGGATACAGAATTTGTTAACTCCTAACCATATCTGTAAGCACCATCATTATATCTCTTTAATCAGTGTGGTTCTGGGTAATCCTCTTCTTTCTTGCACATTAAATTGAATATTAAGTGTACAGAATTTGGTTTCTTTCTGTAAACCCTTTTTTCTATATAAAACTTCGTGTTTAAGCGATAGAGTTAATGTTTACGTTAATTTCATATTTGTAGTGTATTGTAATATTTTTTTTCATTTATTAATTTAATGTTTTTAGTTACTTTAATTGATAAATATAGAGCACTATATATTTATTTTAATCACGGCCTATAATTATTTTTAGTTTCATTATAGAGGTTATTGATTAAAGAGGTTTGTCACAATAAAATCTTTCACCACTTGATGGTGGTACCAGACCCTACTAGTAAAATAACATCATCTTATTGGTATAATTCATTAGAAAATATACTATCATTTGTGTATATAAACTGGTCCATTGAACAATGTTAGCTTTGTTTGTATTACTCATGTTCTATGTTTATCACTTGATTAGAAAAATTAATTAACACTCTTCAAACATATTGGATTAATTTTTATACAAATTATACAGATACTATAAACAATTTATCGTCATTCAATTACTTTAAAAACAGGATACGCTCCTGTTTAGTTAGAGACATCTTATAATTTGTTAAAATAAAACACAAGACTAGTTTTGACCAAACAACGTAGCAGATTATATTAACAGTTTAATAAAACCATTATGAACAACATGCAGCCTTAAAACCCTAAGTTCTAAAGAATTTATGTCAAATTTGGTCTGGGATTGTTTTAAAGCTACATCGCAGCTGGAATTCAACCAATCCTTTGTTGGGTCCCTGGATATGCTGTGATTGGCGGGAATGAATGTGTGGATACTCTGTCCAACAAAGAATCAGTGGTCAAAAATTCATAGGACCCAAACTGTTCTGTGGGATTTCAAAAATCTGGCTATGCAACCACCAGTACTTGTTCTTAGAATTAAGGGTGAATAAGCTTTAACTTTTTGTCAGCTCTAGGCAAGTTGCATCTGACCTTTCATTGGGAGATGTAATGTAAGGAAGGTAGGTGGTAGGGGTAAAGACATGCACAAGATGGACATATTTATTGTGGAATATCAGAAAATGTGGTTTGCAAGGCGAAATTGAAGAGCACTTGTTCTGAATCAGGAAAAAGTAGAAGGCCAGATTGTTTCTCAAGACAACAATGTTAAAAAGACTAAGTTTCATAGAGCTTATGTGACTTCTGGGGGATGTCTAGAGGTATACATCAACTTATATTGGAAGAACAAAAAGGGCTTTATGGCTGATCTGCTCAAAGGAAGAAAAACAACTTTATAGAGACAGTCATAATTATTTGAATTTTTTATTGTAAATCAAATACTTGCGTGGAATAGAGAACGTCTGGTAATTTGTGAACCTACAATTAGTTATTTTTTATTTAGTATAGTAACAAGTATTTGGTATTTTAATTTATTTCATCAATTACTTATTTAAAATTTGATTAATGTCTGTTTTTAGCTCAATGTACTGATGGGACCATTTGTCTGTGCTCGCGGCTCTGGTGCTACTAGCCGTTCTGTAAAAGTAGAGCTCGCTCACCCAACTATGTTTGTCTACCTTTCGCGAGACATAATTACAGTTTACAATATTTGTAGTGCACATAGAAACATGATGTTTACAAACAAATTTTATTGTTTTACGTCCTTTAAAATATCAGTACTAGCAAAGGTAACATCTAGAAAATGTGATACTAAAAGTTGATTTACATTATTAAATTTATTGATTGTCTACATACATTTTAATCCAGCTCTTCAATGCTGCTCAAATCATCGTCCTCCTCACTGCTGTCGTTGTTTCCTACTGATATAATCATTGATTCCACGAGGTCGTCGATCCGCGGCTCAGTTGAAGCGTAATTATTTTCAATAGTTTTTACATACTCGCACTTGTTCTCCCATTCTTTTGCACCAATGAGGTTGAATTTTTCCTCTGCTAATGACTTGATGCTCTCGAAGCTACATTCAAGACAGGTGAATAATCTTCGTCCGGCACGCCGCGCGGGACCACATGTTTTTGGAAATGAGTGATAACCACTCCCCCGCCGCGCCATAGCAAACCACGCGCACAGACAAATGGAACCATTAGTACTTTGTTCAACTTCTTTTTAATTAACTTTCAAAAAAAAAATATGATCTCGATCCAACAAAACAAGGATTTGTTTCAGTGGATAACCTCCTTGTTCAGTGCAAATATTTCAATAATGAGTAATTTCTTCATGTTTGCAAAGTGAAATAATTAACACAGGACCAAATCTGAAAAATAGGGTAAATGAGGGAACCAATTACCAGGACAATTGACAACTTTAGATGGATGTGGGAGTTGGTGCATTGTCGTTGTGGAAAATATTATATCATGTGAATCACAAACAATAGTAGTTTAACCTTCCCAGCCAATAGAACCTTTTTTTGTCTTCTTGAAGCATGTTCATAAGGAGATACCTACTGTTTTAAATGTTCTTTCATTTCTGGAGTGTGTACTAAATCCATGTTTCATCAATAATTAGTACATACCACCTAGATAATTCGCATGGATTGCACTTTACTATACCAAACACTGCTCCAGAATAGCGATTATGTTTTTGATTAACTTTGTGAACAAATATGGCACCTTACCGACAGTATTCTCATACGTAAAATGTTCTTATAGGATATTAAAAACATGTTCAATTGCAATATTAACCATCTTACCTATCTTGTGAATCCTCAATCGACAGTTGTCTAACACAATATTATGAATTTCATTAACCATCTCTTTAGTTGTGACCATATTTGAACATAATGAGCGTTTAGTATCATTATGCTTGTAGGACCACTATGAAATTCAGTGAACACAACAGAGCAGAGTTACAATTCTTTTTTGACTTTTCTTCAATGATTTTCCAAGTAAAAAGCAATGCACAGGAAATTCACTTACTTTCATTGCACAAAAGAAACAAAAACTTATCCGCTTTCAAGTTCTGCCAAAAATGTTCTATTACATGAAATTTTGTGTTTATAGCTAAATAAGATGGAAAACATCAAAGATAAAAAGGAAGTTTGATGTCTTATCAAAGCTATACATTTAAAAAACAGTTCTCATATATATTTGAATGTGTTGTATATATAGTGTGGTATAGAACTTTAATCTTTTTAAGAACAAATTTACCGGTTTTACAGATTAACAAATATGCCGATACTACACAAAGACACGTCTAGATATTTCAAATTGGATTAGAATATCCAGTGACAAACAATCAAGCAGTAGTAATCTACAGTATA
Source organism: Aphrophora alni (assembly GCA_963513935.1). Lineage (NCBI taxonomy): Eukaryota > Metazoa > Arthropoda > Insecta > Hemiptera > Aphrophoridae > Aphrophora > Aphrophora alni. The sequence goes on along the minus strand of OY740778.1, from coordinate 2,597,980 downwards.
TTTACAAGGTAATGACATTTTATTGTTAAACTTTTAATTATTTATATCTAAGAAGTGTCAAAGCAAAACACTAATGTGTGTACGAAAAGAATGCCATGTTTTATTAGAAAAATTATACTTTTTTTAAAAAGATAAATTTCTAATATAGAAATTATAACATTTCCTCATGGAAATGTTTATAATTGAGATTGTGACATGTCCACTGATCTTGTTTGACATTTATTGTAGCCCACTTTGTGTTTGCAAACCATTAGATAAGTGATTTTACATGATTTTAGTCAACATTGCAAGCAAAGCTGTTTTATTAAAAGATGAATATGGATAGTATCTAAAACAAATGGTTATACAGGTTCAAAATGGCGGTCATTTCAGTAGTCAAAGTTCTCCTGTTAGTATTGAATATTTTTGTCTAGTCCTTACATGAAGATGTATTAGCTTTCTTTTATAAAGGATGGAAGCTCAACAAGATTCAAGTTGGAATTTTTTTTTTTAAAAAGCCAAAATGAAAAGTTTTCTCAAAACTACAAACATAGTTATAATGCACTTTCAAAAGTCCCTTACCACACTTGGGAATAAACAAATTTTTGGTCAAAAGTAAAATTTTTTTTTCGTGTTAGACCCTTATAGATTCTCAAAGACTGTTAACAAAGACTTTGTTAAGATTCCCTCTGAATAAAAATGTGAATAAATGAGCTAACCAAGTAATGGTTTATTGCCAACAAATGTCTGTAAATTCGGGACCTTAATGAACATATCCAATTATAATTTTATTTTGTACTCTCTTTCTCTTTTATAAGCAAATCATTGAGTCTAATACATGTATATATTTATTACTTTCAATATAGTGACATTCATGAACCTATAATCATAAACTTATCTGTCAATGAAATCTTCAATCCATAGTCATCCTGATGATTAAGGCAGGTTATTAAATTTAGAATGAACAAGATTTATCAAGTTCCTTTATACATGGAGGGTTGCTTACTTTCTTAATACAGAACTAATGTGATCCTCCGTAACAGGCCCCAAACAGTTTCATTTGTCACAGAACCCTGGCTACGTTTTTCCAACTGGGAAAGTCTCCACCTGGATTCAATCTTTCCGTTGATCAACTGACCTTCTGGCAGCTAAATTTGAAAAAAAGATCGGTAGAACCAATTTTGAGAAATTATCTCTTATCAGAGCAGCATCATCAATTTTTTAACATTTACTCTCTACTTGATTACATTTGGACAAAATATTTGGAGCCAACTTTTTATTATTGTAAAAAATAACAAAAATATCTAAACATGGTTGATTTTTTAGATTTTTACAAATAACTGACGAAGTATCTTTTTTGGAGAGATGCCGACCAATAGGCCTACGTTTTATTTGGAACTTTAGAAGCTCGGCTTGAGCAAAATTAATTTTTAAAGTAGATTTTCAGATAATAGTAATTTTGGGGTTTTTCCATGACAGCTGCCTCTATATTTTGAGTAATTTTTTTTTCAAACGTTTAAGACATGGACAAAATATGTCAACAAAAATTGACTAGATCAGTCCACATGTATGGGTCGTAGAGCACTCAAGTGATCGCAAAATATATATATATATATATATATATATATATATATATATATATGGAAAAACTAGACATCATATTTTGGACCCATCACATATTTTCTTTATAACTGGTACATGTGGGGAAAATAAAAACTGTTATTCCTTGGTGGTGAATTCATTACAGATGCAGTAGTTGGAAATAGGCCCTAAGCAAGGATCTTGGATCTAATTGGGTATATTAGTATCCACCTGGCTCCACAGTGACAGGGGCAAATATGCCCGACTCCGATATAACAAAACATCTGAATGTAAAGGTACAAACAAGGTAAACAGTAATAAAATGCATATATAATTTACACATGTTTACACAAAACTTATTTTATTAAAGATGAAACTTAAAATTAAACTCTTACATTATAAAAATGTACTAAATTTATTCAACAGAAAATACAGGTTTAACCAACTTGATTATTATAATTGTAAACTTCATGATAACTATAAATCAATTGTTGTAACAACTTTATAAAATATTTATCTGATCATCATCAACATCATCAATAAAATCGTTGTCTTCATATTGCATCCCCTGAAAAAGTAAATTGTAGCAACGAGATTTGGAGTCATAATAGTGTTTGTATGGAACGACAGGATCCAGACGAACTTCGCACAACCAGCAGAAAAATGTGTTGCACTTTCCACAAACCATTTTGTTGCATCCATCTGATTTCTGTGAAAAAAATAAAATTAAAAAAATATTATTTCCGTTTGTGCATAATTTAAAACTAAATAAATAGTTGCATAGAGAGAGCTGTTCTGATAATTAAAGAATACAAAATTTTACTAAAACAACCTTCTCTTATTGTTTGTAGCCGAGCGACAGGCCTCCCTATGAGGGATATTTAATAACACAGCGCTTTATATTAGATGTTTGCTATCTTAACAATACAACAGGACTACTATTATCTGTGCTACGTGGACCGAATTTAGCACAGATACCCATAAACTCAGATAATACGGACCTCATGAGGATAAATGAAAAATGAAATAAAGACACGTGTATGGTACAAGTTACGTTTATTTGAAGATTATTTCCAATTCCACAGAATAATTAGAAACCATTTATTACCATTAGTAGCAATATTAACAAACATTTAAACACAAGATTAAGTAAATATAAATTCAAACTTACATAATTTCAAAGATTACTTATTATCCCATCATAGTAGGCCTAGCAGAAATTTAATTTAACTGTCCTCAGAGTTGTTGCTGAATGTTCTCCAACACCTTCTCTAATGGGATACATTTTTATTCATTACCAATCTCATCTTGATTTACCGCCTTCAAGATTATTGGGTCTAATAACTCTTAACTGGAAGCCATTTACCCAATCTGCTACATTGTTTTCATTTATTGGTTCAGCTGCTGGGATATTTTGGACAAGCTCCAAAATATTGTCTTCAGCTGTGTTCTGTGGGGTTTGTTCAGGTGTATCGTGCATGAGTTTTTTTCCAAGGGTTTTCAACCGTAGGGTTAATTTCCTCTCATGACCCTACTACCATATAAAACTCATCCTTTATTGTGATTTATTTTAAATATTCAATAACTCCTCTTGATTCTTCAATTTCAGCAATGAGATTTTTTAACAACTTAAGCTTGTAAGTTTCTCCTGATATTTTCTAACACCCCTGAAGAAGTGTGGTTATATCAGAAGGTAAAAATATAGCTTTGATTTCACCAAAAACCATTTTCTCAGCATGGACAAGGACAATTTATCAAGGAGTAAAATTGCTTTTCAAGACAATTTTTTCTCTCTTTAGTTATGAGTTTACATGGGGCACAAGTGATGGAAGAACCAGTTCTTAAAAATCACCAAATCCATTCAAGCACTTTTATGATTTATATATAAGCTTGGAATTGAAATGTCCTTAAATGCTGTTGGCTTGACAAATATTTCAATGAGCATTAACTTAAATTTACAGTTTACCATAACCTTTAAACAGACCATGATGAGGGTGACTCTATTTTTGCCCTTTTTAAAGCTTGGACAAAGAGATGGAACTGAATCAGTGCAGTAGTTTCCAAGTTTTAACTATTCGTTTGCTACCCAAACGTTAAGTGCCAAGCCAGTTGTGCCACTTTTATCATACAGTGCCAACTTAAATAAACAATTTTAATGACATAACCTGTATATATGTGGTCTTATGGTTATATGGAGAACTGATTTTTTGAGAAATTGTTTTACAAAACATTCACAAAAATGATCGGCCCGGCATGTCATTTTGAATACCATATTTTGATTGGAATTTTACGTGTCGGCCGACCGCACTTTTGATTGATTTCCTAGGATAATTTTGGTCTGTGATGTTGGTAACACATGACTCAGTGGTGGGAAACATGTTTAGTAACTGCACGTAAACATCAAGTCGACAGGGTTCAAACTGGAAAGCGGGATCGAAGGGGAAATGTCATTTTCAAGCCTCTTGCAATAACAGAGTACAATGAGCAAAAATTCGGCATCGATGTTGCTGATCAAATGTCGTCGTACAATTCAGCAGTACGAAAGACTAAGATGGTATCATAAAGTTGCAGAACATTTACTATTTGGCACCTGCATTATAAATGCTTGGCTCGCTTACAAAAGCAATGTAGGACCACGACCGCAACACCAATACTTGTCAATAACAGATTTTAAATGCTTTCATCTTACAGTTTAGACAGTAATAATATAAATAATTGATTTTTAAAAACTTAATCGTAAATAAATAACATTGTTAAACAGTTTTAAAAAATTGTTTTCCAATTTTGTTCAATGTTTTATACAAAAATATGCCAAATTTATTGTTTAGCTTACCGTAATAGTTAACTTTTATACGTTTATTTTTGAAAAATATAACAACTGTAGAATGTTCAAACTGTATATTACTTGTTTTAATGCATTAAACCATAATTCCAACTGAAAATTTCGCTGCCGTACCGATCGGTACCATGAAATTAACATATGTTGAGGTATTTTATTTGGTTGCTACGCAACACTATTTAAAGGTAATAAAATGAAATATCTACGGCTATTAGCTACAATCTACTACATTTCACTTAGTGTATGTGTTTTCCGCTAGGTTGCAACACTTACTGGTAAAAGACTCTAAAATAAAATCTTGCATTAATGGCAGTATGGCCGACACGCCACTTTAACTATGAGCTTGCTGTCGTACCGATCGCCCCCCCCCCATAGCACTTAACGTGTTAAGAGGAAATCTATATTCCCCATATATTTTTGACAACATACATTTTAACAATAACAAAGTCAAAACAAAATTAAAACGTTATTTAAAATCGAAATAATTATTACTGGGGTTTTCAAAGTAATAGGTCGTTTATTTTATAAGCTGTCATATTTGATTTTAAGGACTCATCTTACATCAAATCCTCAAAAAAGCTCATCTGTGATTCCATGGAATCTACGGAGCCCATGCTTCTTCCATGGACACATGACATGTTCGTGTGTGAGTTCCAACCCTAATCTCTACCTGCTGGTGCTCAATGTCAAAACTAAAAATATTGTTTATAAAGAAATCCTAAAATTAAAATTTTTCTTCGACTTCTCATATTCTCTACTCTGTATCACACAATAAATAATAAAAATCATGTAGCGAACTGAAGTTAAATTTTGAACATGAACACAAGTCTATTTTCTATATAGGTAAAGGTATATTTGTTGAAGAGATAATTGTGATAAATGTGATAAAAGATATGTGATATCTTTAACAATAGTAGTACTTCTCCACCAGCTACGCTACTCCCTCTACCTCATGCTACACCTTATATATTTATAACCACTTTATAACTTACCTCAATAGCTGCATTACAATGTGGACACTTTTTACTGTTATCAATAATCCATGTCTCTGACATCATCGTCTGTAACAACACCATCAGTTGTTTCTTTCCATATTTCTGTTCCATGATCAGTTTCTTTTCATCATCTGCATTTTGGTATTCATCACATATTACTTTCTTTTCCGCTGAAAACATTAAAACTTGCTTTACTTTGATCACTTAACATTACGATAATAATGTGTATGGATATTAAAAAAAAAAAAATTGAATTAATAATGTTTACTTCATAATACTTGTACAATGCAAACAAAATTAAATTATAAGTGCTATAAATTAATTCTACTTTCAAAACAAAAAAATAATTAAATATACACAAAGCGTGTTTTTAAAGTAAAGTCCATTTTGAAATTACCATAGACTGTAACAGTAAAATGGGGTCATCCACTCGCTTGTTTTACTATGATGTAATAACCACCTGTTGACCTTTTTTCGGTACTTGATATATTTTCGTCCTGGTGTGAGAGCAATTTAGATCTTGAAATTTGACGATTACTAATGTTTCCATAGTGGCAATCATAAAGGATTATAACATCACTAACAACAATAGATTTTTCATACTGAACATTTTTTTGAATAGATTGAAATCGGGTTCATTCAAAAGATAACTATCAATTTGTTTTCATGGAAATCAGGATTATTGCATTACAATTGGCTTTCTCATAAACTAAAGAACATGACCATTCGGCACAAAAGATTTCTTTCTTTGAATGTGATATACAAGATGGTTATATAGTATTTCTTATTAGTTTTATTGAAATTTACTATATATTGTGAGTGTTTTAAGTTTGTTTAGTCTTAATACAAAGTAATTGTTGATGGAGTTAATATTAGAGGGTTAGTAATGATAAATATTCGTATCTAGCCCTAGTTCGTTTAATGTAATAGCTAATAGCCTAGACCTAGCAATTTTGAATGTTAAAATTTATTTTATTTTGGGTTTTAGGGACATAATTTAAAAAAAAAAACTTAATTTTAGATTTTCTGGTTATATTTGGTAATTTTCATATACTACCCTACAGGGTTATGTTACATTTGTATAGTTCCCAGAATTTTAATTATAACTATGTCATATGGTGGAAAGTTTACGGATGAACACACATTAATAAAACAAAAAAATCAATAATGGAGCTATTTTGAATAATGTATTTTTTGAAAAATCACTTTTACAGACTTCGTTCAAATTTTAATGAAAATGTGAAGATTAATGACCCAAAGTTGTGTGTAAAAACACAAATAAAAAAATATTACAATTCAGGAATCATTATCAAAAGAACAGAAATGAACATTGACTGCCTTAACTAAAAACTCAGTTTTAATCAAATACGATATATGCTAAGGTCAAGATTATGGTACAAGCAAAGCAAGTAAGTCTATAAATAATTTTTAAAGGTAGCGTTGAAGGTTGAATTTCTTCTTTTTTTTTTTTTATTGACAACTACCAAACTAATAGTTTTGACAGTTTAGGTTAGGTTAGGTTAGGTTTGGTTAGTTTTGGTTAGTTTTGGTTGGTTCTGGAGATGGGCGAGTGAGAAAATTTGTGCATTATTATTGCACCGATTTTTTAAACAGCATAACCTCACTTTCCCAACTAAACATGGAATGGATAATACTACAAAACACTTTGTTACCATTCTTAAACCTGCAGGCTTCGATTCCATGATAGACCATCCTGCAGTAGATACAGAAAGCATATTTACATGAAGGACATCTTGCCATCTTACTTCCTTCTTCCTTAGACGTAGGATACTGACAGGAAGTTCGTGGGCAATAGATGATATCACACATAGTGTCTAATGTAGTAGCTAGAAGTATGGAGTCATAACGAGCAAATAATTCTGGGCTCACTAATTCTCGCACCTAAACACAGTTACAAATAAAGTACATAATGGGAATTTTCCAATATACAGAGTGTTTTACGATCACTTTGCCAATCTTTAAGATGTGATTCTGGTTAAGGAAACAAAACAAAAGTTACAATAAATGCATGTTCAAAACACTTTGTTTTAGTCTCTCTGTATGTTTGTCTTTCTAAAAACAATGTATAAACTCCAGAATCGATACGAAATTTTGCACAATATTTTATACTATTCAATTCTAGCGTAACAACAAAACCTTATAAATTTTCACTTAAATGTTTCAAAATCCCATTCAATAATCCTTCAACATGGTTTACCTGCTGCATTTGTGGATTGTTAAACCCTGCTCGCATGACAGTAATCTGTCAGCTAATGATCTCTACCAAGTATATTTGGGACTATTACAAAAAACTAAAATAAACAGAATATGTATAAAAGCTATATTTATCATTACCAACAGTCTGCCTGAACCCAAGTTAAAATTTTGAGAAAAAGACGATTAATTTGTAAAATTTTCATTACTGTTGAGACCGAAGGTTCTCGGTGGAATTCCATGTTTAAAGATAATAAAAGACAATTTTTTATTTTGTAACATCCACTTTTTATTTAATATTAAATCATTAAAAATATAAATAAAAAGTGGATGTTACAAAAAAAAATTGTATTTTATTATCTTTAATTGGTAAAATGATTATAAAGTAGAGATATTGACAAATCTTCTAGATATAAAGATAATTTACGAACTTTAAATATTAACATACGAAACTCTCAATTGTGGAACATATTTTTCATGTATTTATCACAAAATACCTAAGCTATTAGTTAAAAATATTAAATTTGCTTTTATAAATATGTTAAATATCAGATCGTTTCTCATGTATAGCCAATGATGAGAGACAAATAAAAAAAACAATTTGTGTCAATGAATTAAGTATTAGATGATCATATTGATAATAATTTTTTAAATCAATGTGGAGCAGTTGAGAATAGAATCAATAGAAATTACTAACACAAACTGTGAAGGTTACGCAAAAATATTCACAGATTATTTATTGGATTCATTAAAACATAAGAGCAGGAGCATCATACGACAACCAGGAAATCAAGGTCAAGTATCATGCCACTGTAAATGCAACATCAAGTATTAATGCAGACATCTATGCGGCTCAAATTAACAGTCTGTCATATGTTGTGAAAGAAATCTGTATCTTGACAGATTCCAGATCTGCCTTGCAAACAATAGGACGGTTCATTCTGTCAGATCACTCATTTAGGATTATGGAGTCAAGTCCATACCTGTAAAGAACAAGAGAGGAACAACCGTATAGCACTTCAATGGATTCTTGCCCATTGCAGTATAGTGGGAATAGATATAGCAAATGAGTTAGTAAAGATTGTGGGTACAATGTCATTATAAAAGACAGTATAATACTATTACAGTAGTAATAAGAGAAGTGATAGATAATAGCTTTATTTATTTTTTGGGTGAGGTTAGGACTAGCACTCTTTTCCACCTAACCTCATCATCATAAGAAATTACAAATTGTAAAACATTGTACACATAAATTTAAAAATAAAAGTAACAGTAATATTATGAAACAAAATTAAATAAAAAACAAACTCATTCTTACAGATCAATTTATAATTTTGTTATAATTGAAATTATTGTCTTTAAAAAAACATTCATACACATATATACAAACAGAATGATGGAAAGATGTAGATCATACTACAGGTTAGGCCTTATTCAACTTGCAGCCGATACCAGCTCCTGTAGGTAGATACGTATATAGAAATGCCTGCTCAGTTGTGTCGATTGTTATGGAGCCCACCAAATAAAAACCATAATAAGTATAAATTTGGATATAATGGGAAGGGATTCTAAATAATAAAATATGAATTGGCACTTGCGATTTTGTTGAGCAGTGCAAGATCACGTAGAAGGGGGGAAGAGACGAGGAGTGGAGGGCTTGAACCAGCGAGCCGAGCGAGAGTCTGTTCCAAGAGCCGCAAGAAGGAAGACTGCTACGGGAATAGGTCAGTCCATTTTCGGCCATGTGCTATATAATTAATCGGTATGCTTTTCGGCCACTACTAAGACTTTATCTAGCCGTTATGTTTTTTTTATAAATTATAATATTTCTGTAATATTCTAATTCGGCGCTAAAATAAAAGAGAACATTTAATTTACCTTGCGTTGCATGCGTTCATTAGCGTCCTAACCCCGACTCCTTGGCCCATCCTGACAAGATTCGGCTAAAGTGTACGCGGTCTCCAGCCAGCTGGTCGAAAGAAGTGGAGACGGTCACAGTTACAAGAGCAAGAACATGTCATCACAAGACTAAATCTTCACCACTTTCACCTGAATGATTCACCATTGTGTACTTCCTGCGGGAAAATGGAGGAAACACTCTAGTATAGAGTGCCTAGCCAGGTGAGAAACGTATTGAAGAGAATGGTCAACAGGAATGCTCTTCAGTGGGCTTACAAACAAGTCTCTGGTCATAATTGTATTCCAACAGAAATTGTATCATTGGTGTTACTTAGTCCTGGACACTGGCAAGAAGATTCAAGAAGGCAATATTTTTAAATATTAAAATCTAGTATAAGGGATCAGGTTTTAAAACTTAATTCAGTCCCATATAAATATGATTAAATTACCACAAAGGTAATGTGTGGGGACTTTTTAAATCATCTGGTTAGTATGATATAATGTTGAGGCATAGAACAATATCCACTTGTAACATAAATCTGAAAGACTAGATTTTAAAATTACAAGTAAATAACTTACCTGTGACGGAATTGTTTCAGAAGAACATTTATTCTCTGGACACATGATATTATGTACTGCACCATCTTTTATACGCACTTCCAAATATCCTGTCACACATTCTCGACAAAACACGTGTTCGCAAGGGGTGAACTGAGTACATTCCATACCAAGTTTGTCCTGAAACGAAAGCAAAATCAATCCGTAAATTTTTTTACACAGCCATACACCAAACCAAGTTTTAGTCAAGCTAATTGTTTGCTAATCAGTAGTGGAAAGAAGAAGCTACTGTAAGTCTCAAAATTAGGTCTTTTGATTTTGATAAAATTTAATCTTAAAATTTTACACCGCTTAGGACAACTAAATAAGCTCAATATTATCTGATATTAATTTGTCATATAATGGTATCGACCCAAACTCTCTACGATAAAATAAAAACAAAGTTATGTTAAAATTGTAATTTTGGACCTTAATTGTCCAAATGTTGATACAGTAAATTCATTTTCATTAATTCAGACATTATTGGAGACGATAGGGTGCTCTAAAATGGATGCCTGGTCATACAGTCATAGATGAGAACAAGGCTGCTGATCGCCTTGCAAGAGCAAGTGCCCAAAACCCTTCTATACTCCTGAACCATTATGTAGAATGCCCTAGCTCATCTAAAAAATGTGGTTGAAATGTGGATAGAAAGATGGGAGAGATGTCACACAAACTGAAAATATGCGTTAAAATAGTCTTGAATTTTCACAAAGTATCTACATAGCTGAAATTGCTAAACTGAATTGTTGAACTAAAAAATTGTTCTTTTTTTAGTCAAAAGGTTTTGCAACAAAATAAATAAAAGATGTTTTCAAAAACCCAATTCTTAAATTTCTTACTTGTATATTTTTATTTTTTGAAGTGACAAATAATAATTTGTTGTATTTACTGTTTTTTATAAAAAAAAGGGTAATAGATTGAAACACTACCAACTATTTCAATTTATTAAACATTTCTCGATAGTGTTAAAAAGTGGATATAAAGTTGAAAATAACACTATGTCTATGTTTATCCATTTTTGAGAAAGATTTATAAATCAAAATTCAGTGGAATTTCGCTAATTTGAACTTCATTAAGTCGAATTCCTTGATGAATCAATTTTTTTCTATTCCCCTTGAACTTGCCTATCTTCTCCCATGTTATCATACCTCTATACATCAAATGGTTGACGAAAGATACCTCGATAATGCAATTTTTGTCTGTCTACTGGACGTCCATAAATCAAAGTTACAATGTTTAATGTTGCATGCACCCCACTATTGTCTACTAAAGTCATCCAGTCTAAGTTTGGACACTTAACTAAAAGTGGGCATATTTACTGTACTTTTTAATTAATGACGGTAATTAGTATTTCTCATGTTTTAGTTAGTCTTCCTTTATCGAATAACACTTTGCATGAAGGGAACATATATACATGAAACACTATCATACAAAGACAAACTGAAAGTTATAAAAGCTGTTAATATTGATGATAAACAGAAATGTAATATTGCAAAGCAGTTTGGCATATTACCGTCACTCTTTCAACAATTTTGAAAAACATTACATTGAAGCAGAATATCAACTTCATGGTAGTACATCAGTATAACAACCTGGTGTGCTCTATATAACCTAACCTAACCAGAACCTCTATAAATCAAATGCTGTCAAAGCTGAAATTGATAAAGCTAAACCTCGGTATTTCAAAATACTCAATCATTCAAACTTGTATCGTTCCCCCTAAGATTCGAATTAGCGAGGTTTGATTGTATTTAGCTTATTTCAATGTACCTTTTTTCAATTATTTATAGAGTTGAAATATTTTACATTAATTTTACTTCGTTTCACATAAATAGGGTAAAAAAATTATCACGGTTTAAGTAAATAAAATTCTTTCAGTGGCAGAAAAACGAAATATTTATTGAAATTAGTAATCCAGGGACCTTAGTAATATAATTTATTTTAATCAAAATATACTTCCTTAACTCACTAGGTCTCACCAGGAAACAAATTTTACATGTGTACGTATTTCTCATAAACTCCATTTTCATTCTGTCCTTATTATAATCCTGCAAGAACAGATGCAAATGTTTCTGACGATTTTGACACCGACCAATACGATCTTTTTTAATATCAGCGCAGTCTTCTGTCAACTTGTCCAGATTTTCTATACTCTTTTCACAAACATCTGATACAATATCAATTTTATCGGCACTGTCTTTAATTTCGGTAATGCTTAAATTTTCAACTAATGTTTCTATTTTTGTATCATTTAGAATATTATTATTGAATCGACCTTTTCTAGAGTCAGTATTCTTGCCTCTACGGCTTTGATATCGGTTATTATAATAACCCTGCGGTCCATCATAAGATTCACTGGTTTTGTACACCCTTCTAGGTCTATTATCACAAGTAAAAAATGTTTCTTTACTATTTCCTTCATTATAATGTTTCTGATATTTTTTATTTTTTTCAAACATTCTTTTACTTTCCAAGTTATTTTCTTCAGTATTTTTGCTATCTAAAAACTTAGTTTTATTTATTCCAGATTCGAAAGAAACATTTTCTACCACTTTTAGTGAACTATCTATTATATTTCTTTCATCTTCGATGTTTCCTTTATCAACAATCAATTCATAAGGAACATTTTCTACCGATTCCGTTTTACTAAATGTAGCATTTTCTCCTTTTTTAAATGAATTATCTGATATTTTCCGTTCGACGGGTGACTTACGTCTATTGTAATGTTTTGTACTTTCATAACCTGCATGATCATTCCTTCCGTCAACAAAACGAGGTTTTCTCTTTTCATACCGCCTATGATTTTCATAGCTCTCTGAACTAGGTCTATCAACATTTCTTCTTTGGCCAACAAATCTGGAATCATTATTTCTAACATAGCTATTTCCCGATCTGTAATAATTTGTCTGTTGTGGTATTTTATTATTTTCACTATCAAAATTCATCCCTGCTCCATAATTATTTGGATAACGTCTCCGTTGATAATGTTGGTTTGGTTTACTATAAAAGTATGTTGAACTATGACCACGTCCACTAAACCCTCCGGAAGCGCCAGTAAATTTTTCCTGAGGAAGGTCCTTCATAGTATTATCACTTTTTGAGGTATATAAACTATTTACATGACTATTTGACGTATCACTAACTAGACCTACGTTATCACATTTTTCAACTTTACTCAAATTAATATTAGGTATGTTTTCAGCTGCTGGAAGACTTTCTTTCGTTGTATTTTCATGTTTCTCTTGTTTTATTTCCTTTTCTAATTTACAAGAATTTAAAACCAATGTATCTGTGATACTCAGAAACGATAATGATTCTTCTTTTAAGAACTGTGTCCATATGAACAAAACTTCTGAACCTTTGTTGTCTTCCCATAGTCTATCCAATTCTTCGCATAGTTTTGACAACTGAAAAAAAAAAAAACAAAAAAAAACATCAGAATTGTTTAACATCATTTCTCTGATAATTCCCCAAACCACAATAACAGGAATAATTGCTAAAAACACAATAATTATTTAGTTTTATTCTGTTAATTCTTACATTATAATTAATTGTTTGTATAAATTAACAAGTATCATTCAAGGGGGAATGATATAAAGCTTTGTTTATTTTTGTTTACAAGGAAGAGTTAAAACAGTGCTTCCGTAAGAAATGGATAGGGTGTATGACAGATTTGTTTTATTGAACTAATAATAATAACAAAAAAATACAATATACATATTTTATACTTTAAAAATTCCCTTCCAATACAATGGTGTTTTGACTGCCTGTATGGTTCAAGATTGACCAACGGTTCGATATTGACTGAAGTAAAGGTTGTTTATTTTGGTTTGTCCACTACAATATCTATCAACGTCATCGTGGTATTATATAATGAATTAGATTGGAAGTTAAGTTTGAACCGTTGGTGTACAACTGTCGTGCATTTGAGTGTTATTTGTTTATTGTATGTGTGATGTGTAAGTTTTGTAGTGTTTTAAATGTTTCAATGACCTCTCAGGAGCTGAAGATGGAACATACATTGTGAAACACGTAAACATATGTTACAAAATATGTCACAAAACGGAGTAAGTATTAAATAACTTAGGAAAAAATAGTGTATCATTCTTTTAATTATCTTGTAGTACATGTTAGCATTATGTGTAAATACTATACTATAGATTTAAAGAAAGACAAAATTAAATTTATAGAATTCAGTAAAAAAGAAACATCCAAAAACCTTCATAACGTTAGATAGACTGATGAATCTAGCACAGGATTCAGACTAGAGTGGTTTTGGGTTAACATGATCTTACAATGATAGTTTCTAAAGAATTGCTCTGAATAAACTATTATCTGATGTTGACAATTGTATCCAAGTTTAATGAGAAATTACATTTGTCAAACAATAACTGCCAATCCTTAAACTAAAATATTTTCCCTTTAATTTCTGTTTTGTCAATATTTTGGAAAGATATATTAGAACATCTTTTAACATTATCATAATTTTAATAATATATTTTCATACATTTTAATTTTTTTAAACCGATGTTCCACATATTCTATGTAAGGTGAATAGTTTGGTATGTTAAAAAAACAAAACAGTTTTTTTATGAAATCATCAGAGTTGAGCAACTACATCATAGTCACGGTACTCTCAGACCTGAACCCGGTCACACAAAGAAGTTGTGAAAGAGATTCCGGGTTAGATTCTGGTCATGACAACTAGAATTAACACCAACAGGAACATGTCACTTGCTGATGACAGACATGTCACTTGATTAAAGCCTACCACTAAATTATGTTTCTTATGAAAATTTATAATTTCAAAATGCATATTTTACCATATTTTCAAAATTTCAGTTCTTCATATAATTTACTCTATAACTTTTTGTGGATTTTAACTAAGTTCATATATTTTACAGAATTTCCTTAAATAGAATAACTTACCAATTCCCTGGATAGCCATGGGCAAGAAATAGTGAACCATGGCGGTGCTCTAGATGGATAGTCAGGTGGTAGAGTGAACACAATTTCAATAGGTGGCAGAAACTTCAAGTTGATTCTTAATTCGTCTCGGTTTTTATCTAAAAAAAACAACAAAACAAAAGTACTGTATATATCTCCAAACAAAGTTAGTTTTCCATATAGATATAGTAGGTACAAAGAAAGTTATACGTTGGATCAAAAAGTGTATGCTACGAGTTTTTGTGGATATATACGAGGTGTGTGAGAAAAGTAATGAGACTGGCAACACTGCGGGCGATCTGGCAACATTGTGCTCTCAGTCCGAGTTTCAACTCTGTACAGCTAACACATTATTTTTGACAGCTTCGTCAGTGAAGTTGTGTTTTTGTTGTGTGTTACAAAAATGGAGCATTGGAATTTAGAGCACCATATTGTGCAATCAAGTTTTGTGTTAAACTTGGTGAATCCGCGAGTGTGACTTTTGAAAAGTTGAAACAGACCTATGGAAAACATTGCTTATCAAGAGCACAAGTTTTCCGCTGGCACAAATAATTTTTTGAAGACCGAGAACATGTTGAAGATCAACCTTGCTCAGGGAGACCTTCAACTTCAAAAAACTGACAGAAACGTTAAACGTGTGAGGACTCTTGTGAGATCAGACTATCGTTTAACAATAAGGAAGATGAGTGAACTGTTAAATATAAACACTTTCACCGTACATCAAATTTTGACAGACAATTTGGGCATGCGAAAGATTTGTGTCAAAATGGTGCCGAAAAACCTCACAACTGAACAGAAGGACAATAGAAGAAACGTGTGCGTTGATCTTCTTGAGAGGATTGGCAATGACCAAGAATTCTTCAATTGTGTGATCACAGATGATGAATCATGGATATTTGTGTATGATCCTGAAACAAAGCGGGAAAGCGAAGAGTGGCACACTCCGTCATCTCCTCGACAGAAAAAATGTCGAATGAGCAAATCAAAGATTAAGACCATGCTGATTTGTTTTTCGACAGTAAGGGTATCGTGCACAAAGAATTTGTTCCATCAGGACAAACTGTCTTATAAAAGTGACCTTGAAAGGCTCAGGAAAAGAGTGATTCGTTTGAGACCAGTCATTTTAGACAAGTGGATGCTTCATCGTGACAATGCCCCATGTCACACGGCCATTTCAATCAGTGAATTTATGACCTCAAAACACATTTCTGTGGTTCCTCAACCCCCCCCCCCCCCTATTCACCTGATTTGAGCCCTTGTGATTTTTTCCTTTTCCTGAAATTGAAACATGTCTAAAAGGACGTCATTTTGAAACTCTGGAGAACATTCAAAAGGCTGTAACCGACCAGTTAAAAGCACCAGTTGAAAACTTTCAGCGCTGCTACCAAGAGTGGGAACAACGACTCCGCTGGTGTATAGCTGCCCAAGGGAACTTCTTTGAAGGGGATAACATTTTTTCTTTGAAAAAAATAAAAACTTTAGTAAATAAAAAATCAGTCTCATTACTTTTCTCACACACCACGTATAGGCTATATATATATATATATATATATATATATATTCAGACTAGTTAGATAACTGATTTTGGTGTCATTTTGTAGCAAAATAGCAAGTTTTGACTCGTGTAGTGAATAATACCAAAAAGCACCACCACAAGCGCTAACGATTGTTGTAACAAACATGGCTATCTTCACTGGTCATGAGGATACACGCTGTGTTTTTAGGTTTGAAAAATCAAATGCAATGGACTTTTCGTACAGAATATAGCACTGATCCTCCCAGTAGGTCTACCATTTATGAGTGGCATAAGTGTTCTGTTGAAACAGGTAGCCTATACAGTAAGGCACAAAAAATCCTCAGTGAATCCCAGTGTGTCAGGCGATTTATAGCAAGTGGGGCAAATCTTTGTTAACAGTCTACAGAATAAACCAGCATACTTCTAACGAGCTGGGCATCGTGTGACTGTATTTTTCATCTCAAACCATATAGGTTAAAAATGGTGCAAGAACTAAAAGGCACTGATAGAGTTGTATTGCAACCAATTATAGTCAAGTTTCAATGTTTACAGAGGAATAACAATGAACAAATAAAGTGTTGTGATATAGAGATGAATTACAATCTGTGACTTCAAGAGCTCCATTTTACCTCCCTATTTCTATTCACCTGGAGAATCCCCATCTATAGAGGCCCCTCCAACACCAAAATCTTTAGAAAATGCAGCGCATAAAGAGAATTAAGAATGGATATCTCCCCCCCCCCCCTACCTACGCCAATCTGGTTGCCACCCCAGAAGTCTAGTCCTTTAAAAATAAAATAACATAACAAACCTTCTTCTTGAAAATCCTTTATTACAACTGTGAATCCATCAGAAACGGTAATAAAAGCATTGAATTGCCCTCCATTGACGCCATCATCAGAATTGCTTTTAAATTCTTCTTCCGTGAAAATACTTTCTAAGGCACATATCTCATCAGTCTGACTCTCTCTGTCCGTCATCTAAACACATTTATAAAAATATTTAACATAATTCAATAGGCAGATAAATATTCATCAAATAATGGTTTATCGCAAGAGTTCCGAACTATTTGGGGCTCATTTAAATATATATCTACAATTTATGACAGCATAATTATTCACAATATAGCCTCCTTGTGCTTAATCAATTAATCAGTAAGACTCAATGCATTAATGATGCACTGTTATGATGAACTTCTTCAGAAAAAATAAAATAAAAAAAGTAATGAAATAAATATTTTATAATAAGTCTAATTACTTTCATTCTCACTTATTAAAATCTTCATTCCCCGATTTTTCATTTGTAACAAATTCACGATTTTTTATCACTCAGTATTATCAAATTTGTGTTAAGAACTCAGTGTATGTATTAAGAACTATAAATGATTTTACAATGTAGGTCCGTCTAATTGCTGTTTTGTGTTGTTGACATTCATATTTATTGATTTAAAACATTGTTTTATAATTTAGAAACAAAGGTGTAAGTATCTTTTAAAATTTAGTTTACCAGTAGGATACTCATATTTTATTATTTTTAACATTGGCCATATGGTATCACTATATGTAAACTATGGTCAACTTCAGCATAACAGCAATTCTGTTATCAGGTATCCCATTAACCTAAGAAAAGTTCTAAATTCAAAGCCTTTTCAACTAATATTGTAAGAAATGAAAAAAAAAATAGGTAATTATATAGCAGAGCTGCCTCACTTCAAAATCAATTTTTATGGGTTTTATTCGTCAAATAAATGTTGGAAAAATATTTTATTATCGAAAAAAAAGAGTCGGAAAGATGATTACATAATACAATAATACAATTAGACAAGTAGTTTTTTCGTGAAAAAATTAACTCTGTGTTATCTTTCATACTCATGACATTCACTTCAATAAACGTACGGAAGGTTTGGCCAGGTGGTTATATATATATATATAGCAACCTGGCCAAACCTTTCGTGACATATAATAATACAGCCCTACATATGCGTACACTGAAGCACATACGCAGACAATTGAACGTCAATGGAGGGAGGTGTGAGGAAATGTGCCGCGATATGGAAATTCAAAACAACATTTCCATGGCCATATAGCCGAATTTATGTTTAAGAGAAAGTACAATGAGTATAATAATCGTTTTCATCATTTATGGCGAATTACGAGTGAAATACATTTAAATTCAATAAATTCCTCATCTACTGAATTTGCAGCAGAATTTGACTCTGATTAAGATTTTCTTGTGTAATCTTGTGAAATTATGTTATGTAATCATCTTTCCGACACTTTTTTTCGATAGTAAAATATTTTTCCAACATTTATTTGACGAACAAAACCTTCAAAAATTGATTTTGAAGTGAGGCAGCTCTGCTATATAATTACGAAAAAATAGTTATAATATGCAGATAAAAAGATAGTCTGAATAGATTAAATTAAATACAATGTATAATTTGGCTAGGTTAACTACATAATATTATAGCACATTTTGTGAATTGGAATTTAAAATTATGTCTACAAATTAATAAACAAGATTTGACAGTAATTCTGAATACTCACATATATGATTCAGAATAATGTAGAAATTTTTTTAAATGTATGATACCTAAAGGTAATATACTCAACAGAAACAAATGCCGGAAATTAATATCAACACTTTTTTTTTTTTTTTTTTTTTAATAAACGAAATTGCCTTTTTACCATGTATTTTGTCATATGTCAACTTACCTTCAGTAATTAGTGTGATCTGTTTACTCTATGCAGTATTACATCACATTATGAAAGATCTATTTGTCTCGTAAAATTCTATGATGTTGTTTTCGTTGTGGATGAAGATTAAGCACACAGTATAATCAATTCAGATTGTTACTTAAAAGAAAAGACAGTTTATTGTGTTGTGAATTAAATTAGAATCCAGATTTACCAAACTAATTTCAAATGTATTCTTTTAGTGCATCAACTGATTGTAAAATTATGGCAACAGATTTAGAACCAAAAGTGACCAAATTACTTTGACATGCTGACATGCTTTTATCTTTTATTCCATCAGCTGATTGGAAAAACCATCAGCTGATTGGAAAAATCTGATAGTCAATTAAATTACAGCCAATATTTAGCAATCTAATTGTAAATGCATTATGTTTTGTGGATTAGTTGACTAAAAATCTAGGTATGAATAAAATTAGAACTAATTTATTAATTTATGTTGGTTTTAAACTGAATAATTTCACTAGTCTATTTGATAGTATAACCTAAACTAATCTATTATGGAATTTTTGATAAACAAAAATGTAGATTAGATTAGTAGTGGTAGCATGAATCACCACAAATAGGTTATGTTATTATTTATATGACAATAATAAAATTGTATGACTAAAATCAGAAAATATAACAATAATGTAGGCTTTTGGATATTTTTTTAAATAATTGTGACGTCTATTGATGTATCGAAATTGAGCATTTTTGGTAAAAGATTAGATATGAATATTATAAATAAAGGTTTATATTGTATGTACGATATAGGCCTACTTATATAGTGTAGGACTGTAAGTGGGAATAAGATTTGTTTAAATTTTCATTACTGTTGAGACCGAAGGTTCTTAGTGGAATTCCATGTTTAAAGATAATAAAACACAATTTTTTTAAATTTTGTAACTTCCACTTTTTATTAGTCTAGCCGACCAATGGTTTCGCCTGCTAAGGCATTGACGAGGCTGTATTACAGACTGAAGAAAAATTAAAAACAGAGAACCTTAAAAACTAGATTGTGGGAGATACAATGAATGGAAGGGTGGGGAAATACCCCGTCTGGGAAATGACCATAGGAACAATACAGAATGGGAAAACCAGTTAATTGTTCTAGGTACAGACAACTTTTAAAGGTTTTACTAAGGGAGACTTATACAAATCAAATTGGTCATTTAAAACTAAATTAGGATTATAGTATCTTATTCTTTTAACTTCTAAGCTCTCGAAAGCATTCAATTTCCTACCTTTATTAAAAAATGTAATATTTTAAAATCTACACTCGACTTAAAATCAGACACTTGATTTATTCTTAAATGATTTGAAAAACTGGAATCGTCATATCCAAACCGCCAACTTCTTTCATGTTCACTTAATCCAGAGTTAAAAATTACGTCCTGTTTGACCTACATTTAACATGAATGATAGATTTTGGAAGTTGTCTTATATACACCGCTTCTCAACATTTTGTTAATTTTATCTTTAGAATTATTAAAAATCTTACCTAAACTATTACTGCAATAAAATGCTGGCCTGCACTCCGTTTCCTTATTTAAAATATTTCCAACTTTTTAGCTAACATTTCCTAGATAGTTAATTTGCCGCCATTTAATGCTATTTTTAACTGAAGTTGGAAAAATAAGTTGCCTTGCACTCGTCTTAAGTTTTTTCTTTAGTATTTTATTAATAATATTTAAGTCATATTCATTATTACTAGCTATTTGTTTAATGCAACTTAGTTCTTTATTGAAATCAGAGTCAGACATTGGAACTTTCATGAGGCGATACAACATACAATGGAAAGCTACCAATTTATGATTTAAAGGGTGTCGAGATGAAGCAAACCGCTACCTATTCACAATACGATCTTTATTTATTCTTCCAATTTATTTAGTCAAAATTATTGTTATGAACAAATAACAGGTCATGCATCACAGAGGCATTATTTTTCTTATATTACCAAGCCGACCTTGGGACAAAATTGTCTTCGACAGTAAGCTATGTAGGTTATCAACATGATTAATTACTGCTGATAGAGATGTAATACATATGGTAAATATGTAGTGTACTTTTACCAATTCAGTAGTAACATTTAAGAAAATCGTGTTCTACATATCTCCTTTTGAAACAATTACATCATCCATTACCTGGATCACCACTTTTGAGGTCCCAAAATCTATTATTTCTGTCTAAAATAAGGAATATGCAAGTTTGCATTTGATTTTCAGAGTACGCAATGAGCCTATACATCTAGGTTACATATATTATGCATAGATAATAGAATAGAGTGTCATTAAACGCATTAATTGTCCCCTTACAGGTTAATATTACTACGCTGTATAATTTCAGAATCATATGAACTAGGTCTCGACAGGGCACTTTGTATACATAGACCTAGTAAGGTGGTTTATATATATTTACACCAGACCTACTTACGTAGGTGAACATAAACATCAAGCAATGAGACCTTCAATACATTGATTCATGAACATTACCATACGTATTAACGTAGATAGATGTCATAGCCCCAGAAGCCCAGGATTTCATACTTAAAACTTGCTTATTTAAGACAGAAATAATGGATTTTGAAACTTCAAAAATTGTGATATTTGAATTTAAAATTAGACAAGATGTAAAGCCTTAACACATGCATAGTACATTAGTTGTTTGAACTTGTCTAAACATATGTTTGACAGATCATGTAGAATGAGGTGGCATTAAGGGTTAATATCCCTTATAAATCAGTATGAAAGTTGATACGGAAGATGAAATATCTTTAGTAACATATAAGATGTAAATGTCATTATATCATCATTTATCTGCCATTATATCTAACCTATAAATATGTCGCAGATATATATATATATATATATATATATATATATATATATATATATATATATATATATATATATATATATATACAGTAGAACCTCTGTTAACCGGCCTATTTCGTAGTGTACTGGTTTGATGAGAGTTTCCAAAAATAAATTGTAATTGAAACACCAAAGCGGCGGCGAGTCAAACGACTTTGTCGATAGCGGTATCCCACTGTAGGCGGTGTAAAAACACCGCAGCACCAAAGCGGCGGCGAGTCAAACGACTTTGTCGATAGCAGTATCCTATTGTCGGCAGCGTAAAAACATTGCGGCATTGGCACCTGTCGCTATAGCAGACATACACAGGCAAAAATGTTTGGTGGGCCGCTTTTTTCCGACGAATCAATTTAGTATACATTATGGAAAATATAACATTTCTTTTCAGTTTTCGTTTTGACTTTGACTGGTTATGATCTACGTACAGTATATACAGTAAATAGAGTAAGTATAAAAAATGAGCGAGTTACGAAAACGGAAGCGTGTGTTGGTTTCGTTTGAGACACGGTTAAATGTGTTAAAAAGACTTGACAGAGGGGAATCTGTAAAAAAGCTTTGTGATAAGTTTAATGGGAACCTCGGATTAACCGGCCAAACGGGCATTCGGCCCGGGTGTCAGTCTCGACTAGACCGGTTAAGAGGGGTTCTAGCCTACTGTATATATATATATAATGACCAGCCAATACCTAGTTCGCATCATTATAAACTCATACAGTGTAGTGATATTTAACCTGTCAAAAGACATGTAATGCGAATGCATCCAACCATACCCTTACAGCTAGGAATTTGGCAAAACAAATCATATTTCATTTATATTTGATTTATAATAACATTTGGTAAATATGTAGTGTTCCTGAAGTTGCTATTTTCTCGCCAAATTTATGGAATTCTTGTTCTAAACACCTTCTATTATAACAACTGAATCATCCTTTATTACTCCATATACTTTCTATATTTCACAATACCTTATTTCATTTCAAAATCATCAAAATTGAGCAGTTTTGGGCATTCTAAATTACACAATCGAACTATGCTTTTTGGTTTCATATATTAAGTATTTTGAAATCACTCATAGAGCACATGCACACTACAATTTCACTACTGTAATTTACAGCTTTATTAGGTCGTCAGGTAGCTATATATATATGCTCCTGACTAGACCTTGCGTTATATAATTTACGTTTTTATTAGGTCATCAGGTAGCTATATATATAGCTACCTGACTTAACCTTGCGTTATGTAATTTACTTCTTTATTAGGTCAATTTCACAGGTTCATATTACTACACTATGATCCATAAGAACTAGGTCTCGGAATGTTAATATATATTGTCCTTCTTAGACCAGTAGTTCTTTAACTAGGTCTGGTTAGGTACATGATAAACAGTAATTGACATCTAGTTTGAAAGTTCTTTAAACAGTCCTATTTTCGCGGATGAACATAAACACAGAGGAATGAGACATTACATAGATTCATGTTGTCATAGGTAGTAAAGAGCTGAACTAACCTCAAAAGGCCCCCAAATCATCATTTTAAACAGCTTGTTTTTGACAGAAATAATGGATTTCAAAAGTGAAATGCATATAAAAGGTGATATAATTGTTTAAAAAGGAGGTAGAAAGAGCATGAATTGCCTACATTTAGCTAGTAAATAGCAACAACAGAAATATTAGGCATACATATAATAATATTAAAATGACATTAACGTAGGCTTTCATTATCAGAGCTGTATTTACCTAACAACAGCTGGATACCCTTGTTTTCAACATGTTATTTTTGACAGTGAAGAAATGAATTTTGGGACAATTAGATAACGATTTCATAATTTTTAATAATAAAATTCGATGATAATTTTACAATAGATATTTACGGACAAAACTATACAGCCACAAAGTTTTCAAAATACAAACCATACAATTTTAGATTATGTCCTACAATTTGGAATGAACATACTAATAGCCTATACTATTTGTAAATAGCCTATACCAATTAAACTAGAACCATACCAGTTTTCAAAATAAAAACCATACAAATTTAGATTACAGTTCGGATTGGACATGAAATATTAAATAGGCTATACAAATTAAATCTACTTACATTGGTGTAAGTAGACTAAATCAGCTCCACAGCAAATAAATTTTCGTAAAAATCATCATTTATTATGTAGAACTGTTATATTTATGTAAGTAGAAGAACAAACTCCTAATCCGTTTTTTTAAAAACTACTGTCAGTGACCAGTGACCACTGTGTCACTCGACAGAAAAGAGGTTTTGAAATAAAATTGATAAAACTATACAGATACACAGATGTTAAATGTCAAAGATTGTCAATGGCATAAATGGACTTTGTAAAAATAAAATCGTAATAAGCTTACAACTCACAACTAATGCGAAGCCATAATAACCATAACCACGACCAATAAAATTCCTATTTATATACTTAACCCAGATATCGTAAATCTCCAAACTATAGGGACTGTGTATATAAGATCTACATAATATTTAACATCTGTGTATAGTGTAGAGTAAGTAGCTACTAATGTAACCTCTGAAAATAACCCTAATGTCGGTGATAAAGGAAATCTAGTATTAGATTAGCAGTTGCGCTACACGGATACGTCACACACCACACACTGCCTACTTTTATTTATGGTTTCTGTCAATCTGTTCATTCTGTTGATACAAGTGTGTTTTTGTTTTTACTAGTAGTGAATTAATTTTTATATGCCAATTCTCATTAATTTCGTTTTGTTTTTTGTGCTCTGTATTTATAAATAGAAGGTAAACTTTAGTTCTTTATACAATAAACAAAACTATGACCTTTTTGAGGTTATCATTGCCTCAAACTAATTTTATCATCACAAAGTAGATAAAATACTATGGGAAAATATCAATTGCATAAACATTGGTAATCTAAAACGTGATTGCTAATTTTCTCGATTTTTTAATAATTATTATATAGATTAGGGGTAAATAATCCTGAGATTGCTATTTACTAGCTAAATGTAGACAATTTTTGTTCTTCCTACCTCCTTTTGCAACATTTATATCATCCTTTTACATGCATTTCACTTTTGAATGACCAAAATCCATAATTTTTGTTGAAATGACGATTTGCAGGCCTTTTGGGTAAAATCGGAATTTTTCTATAAAAAATCATGAAAACAAAGTATTTACCCTTCTAATCAAAGGATCAGATCATATTATGTGGCACAATAAAAATTTAAAGTCCCAAAATGCATTACTTTAATAGAAAATTATGTCTATAAAAGTACGAAATTCAGCTACATAGGTTATGAATGCCAATGTTAATACTAATGACTATGTTCATCAAGTCACTAGTCACTGAATGTAGGATCCCTTGTTCTATTAAGTCTGCTAGTTGACTATATATTTATTAGGCATGCATATGATAGCTTATTATATAAAAGTTTATATGATTGAAGAATCATGTCTATTATCACAATGGCTATGCAAATTGAAATTTCATTGCTATTTAACTGTATGAAAGATGAAAGTAAAAAGATTGAGATACTAAAATGGCATGTGCATATTGCGAATTATTTCTGTTTAATCTGGGACCTTGCGTTATATAATTTACGTCTTTATTAGGTCAAGTCAGGTAGCTATATATAGCCTATAGCCACCTGACTTAACCTTGCGTTATGCCATTTATTTCTTTATTAGGTCAAGTCAGATATATATATTTATTTATTTATTGTATATATAATGTATATAGCCACCTGACAACCTCGCCTATGTAATTTATGTCACTTATTGTAACATGCCCAACTTGGACACTACTAATTGTGAAGTTTATTTCAATGCTTTAATATTCCTAATTTCTCATAAACTAACGCATTTTCTGACTTTAAAAGTGTCATACGAAATTAAAAATGATCCAATTGTTTTAAAATAAGGTAGTCTTAACACATACACTAACTTCACTAACGTAGTCATGTCATACATATTAACATTAGACTTTAACCTAACAGCTGTATTCTTTTGTTTTCTGTGTTATTTAACAATGAAGAAATGCATTTTGGGACTTGAAATGTTTATTGCAGCACATAATATGATCTGATCCTTTGAATACAAGGTAGGCTAAATATTTTGTTTTCATATTTTTTTAAAGAAAAATCAAAGGACATATATAACCAATATTTACCACCTTTTTAGGTTAGTTCGGCTCTTTGTGCTATTATGTATGATAACTTGTGAATCTATTTAATGTCTCATCTTTCGATCTTTATATACAACCACGAAAATAGGTCTGTTTAAAGAACTACAGGTCTAGGAATGTCAATATATTAACATTCCGAGACCTAGTTCTCATGATTCTTAAGTAATATGAACCTGTAAAATTCATTGTAGTGTGCATGCGCCCCACGAGTGATTTTGTGGCCGTCCCCCACTTTTTAGCAGCAGAAAACCCCTGTTAAATATCAGAAGTTCTCCGCTGGAGGAAGACTGCATCTATGTTGGCCGTAATCTTGTCAGGATGGTGAAGAGGGTGCGGTCTTAGGCGACAATTAAATAACAAGCAACACAGTTTTTTTAGAACATATTTGATATTGATTGTTATTTTACATACCTAGGCTATATTATTAATTTTATATCTAACTACATATCCGTTTCCCCCATCCGAAAGACATGATCAGTGAATTTAAATTGTAGGCATGCCAAAAGCGTGGTCGACCTCTTTCAGCTCTCGAGGTGGACTCCCTAACTCAAACCATTCCAAACGCATCTCCCCCCTCCCTCCATAGTGATTTTGCGCTGAGCCAACAAAATCTCTCCGCTTGATTGTTCTGCACCTATATATTATATATAAAAATAATTTATAATCCCTTTTCACATTATGTTATTAATCTGGGCTTCTTGGCTGGGTCACAATTTCAATATGAGTAATCTATGAAACCCAGACTAATAGCGGGGTTGCGTAGTTTAGAATGTCAATAAATGCTCAATTTGATGATTTTGAAGTGAAATAAGGTATTGTGAAACATAAAAAGTGTAGGGCGTAATAAAAGGTTTAGGGTTAATGCTAATTTTCATTTTTTTGTTGTTAATCTTTTAGCCTACTACATAGCCTACAGTACCTTTATTCTTTGGAATAATTTATTTCTTCAATGCAGGATTCACTTTTTAACCAAAAATCATAATTTAAAAACTACGAAATCTACCTATTTATAAACTTTAATGTAATAGCAGATATTTCTTGTTGAAACTCCATATTCAAGGATGAATTAGAACACCATATAAAAGTTAGAATTAAAGAACATGTAAATAGCTGGAAACATGGCTATAGAAACTCTAACTTTGCTAACCACCTTTTGGACTCGGGTCATATTTTTGATCCGAAATTGAATGTTAAACTCTTACATATAGAAAATAAAAGCAATAGATTAAATAATTTAGAATGTTTAGAAATAAATAGATCTATTTCACTTAGGCCTATTCTCAACCTAAATGACCAAATTGTATTAAATTCGTCACCTCTTCTAAAACCCATCCGTACCATAGTTCATCAACCTTTATCTACCTGCTAGGTCACCCCCTACCTTTCCCGATTTCTCTATTGTATTTCAGTTTCCTGTACTTATGTTTTGAATAGTTGTCTATACCTGTAAATTATCAGTAGCCCGTCGATGCCGCAAGGCGAAACAATTGTAGCTCATTTATACTAATAAATATTTGAAACTTTAAGCTTTTGCTTTATTTTATCCTTGAATATGGAGTTTCAACAAGAAATATCTGCTATTACATTAAAGTTGATTAAAGAGGCTAGTATAGCCCGATTAGCAGTTCTTTTTAAAAAATTAAAATTAAAACAAGGTATGACAAACCAACATCTTTGGTTTAATGGTGAATGCTTAAAATATAACTTAACGCCGAATTATGTAAGTGTAAAAGTGAAATCTTCTAGTGCATCTGCTATTAAAGCCAACGCAGCCGCTGTTAAAACATGGATTCAGGAAGAAAGGAAGAAACAGTTTAGAATTAGGGACAATGTGAGTTGTCATCTTAAAGTTATTTATGATGAATTAGCTGTTAAATTTCATCCTATTGAATTTGATTATTTTGTAAATGATGTCTTTGATTTTGTCCGCAATAAAATTTATGAAACCTTTAACAGACAAATTAAAAAACTAAATAATTTAAAAGATAAACTGAAGATTCATAATAAGCGTAAAGCCAACATGTTTTCTAAACACCAATTCTATGATAGAGTTATTAACTTATCTAATATTAGTTTTGATAATAAAGAAATGAAGATTCTTAACAAAGGTCTTAAATACAACCCTAGATCTTCTCTAAAAAACAGTAATTTTGAAACTCTGTCTGTAGATATTGAATCTATAAATAAATTAGACGTTAACATTAAATATTTATGTTCAAATATAATTGGGGATACTGTTAAGAATCTTCCTAATAAACGTTATTTTAACAATGAAGTTAATATTATTAAACAAATACAAAATAAAGTGATAGATAACAACCTTGTTATTTCGAAAGCCGATAAAGGTAATTCAGTTGTTATTTTAGATAAAGTTAATTATGTTTGTAAAGTAGATGATATCCTTAATGATAACTCCTCTTTTAAAATATTAAAAAGTGATCCTACGTCTAATTATAGTAAACAAGTTAATAATTACATTAAGAATTGTACTAACTTATTCCCTAATAATGTTGGCCAATACTTGAGAGTTATGAACCCCCAACCACCTAGATTGTATGGCCTACCTAAGCTTCAAAAACCTAACATTCCTGTTCGTCCCGTAGTATCTTTTAACAATGCTCCTACTTATAAATTGGCCCAAAAAGTCAATACTGTATTTAAAAGTGCCACTAATTTTACATCTAAATATAGTATTAAGAATTCTTTAGATTTAGTTAACAAAATTGGAAATGTTACTATACCTTCCAATGCTAAAATTGTATCTTTCGATGTCAAAAGCCTGTTTACAAGTATACCCATTAACCAATGTAAAAACATAGTCAATGACATTATTAGCGATACCAATGTTGATACTACAATTAGTAATGAATTAAAAACAGCCATAGAAATTTGCATTTGTCAAAATTATTTTAAATTTAACGATAAATTTTACCAACAAATAGAAGGGTTGGCAATGGGTTCACCTTTGTCACCTCTTCTAGCAGAAATTTTCATGGCGGATTTCGAAAATAATTTATTTGGTAAAGACAATCCTTTATTTAAAAATATAATTTATTGGTACCGTTATGTTGACGATGTTTTGTGTTTGTTTAGTGGCACTAATAGACAGTTAGACTCTCTCCTTAAAACCATAAATTCTGTAAATAACAACATTCAGTTCACTATGGAAGTGGGTAACAATAACAGCATTAATTTCTTGGACCTTAACATTAATATCAGTGATAGTTATCATAAATTTAAAATTTTCAGAAAACCTACTTATACAGATACAGTTATACCTGCTGATTCTAACCATCCTATCAGCCATAAACATGCTGCTTTTCACAGCATGGTACATAGACTTATTAGTATACCTCTTTCACCTAATGACTTTTATGATGAACTGAATGTCGTTAAACAAATTGCTGTTAATAATAAGTATGAGGTTAGTTTAATAGATAATATTTTAAGAAAAAAGTTAAAGCGTAGAGCTGAAAATTTAGTCCACTCTTCCCATAACGAGAACATTGAAATAGTTAGATATTGTAAATTATCTTATATCAACAGAACTAGTTATAAAATCAGTAACATTATTTCTACTAAATGTAATCGTAAAGTTGCATTTTATTGTACAAAAAATCTAGGGAAAATGTTGGTTAATAATAAAGATAAAAAAGAAATGTTAGAAAATAGTGGAGTTTATAAAATATCTTGTCAAGATTGTGACTCTGAGTACATAGGTCAAACAGGTAGATCTATAAAAGTTAGAATTAAAGAACATGTAAATAGCTGGAAACATGGCTATAGAAACTCTAACTTTGCTAACCACCTTTTGGACTCGGGTCATATTTTTGATCCGAAATTGAATGTTAAACTCTTACATATAGAAAATAAAAGCAATAGATTAAATAATTTAGAATGTTTAGAAATAAATAGATCTATTTCACTTAGGCCTATTCTCAACCTAAATGACCAAATTGTATTAAATTCGTCACCTCTTCTAAAACCCATCCGTACCATAGTTCATCAACCTTTATCTACCTGCTAGGTCACCCCCTACCTTTCCCGATTTCTCTATTGTATTTCAGTTTCCTGTACTTATGTTTTGAATAGTTGTCTATACCTGTAAATTATCAGTAGCCCGTCGATGCCGCAAGGCGAAACAATTGTAGCTCATTTATACTAATAAATATTTGAAACTTTTAGCTTTTGCTTTATTTTATCCTTGAATATGGAGTTTCAACAAGAAATATCTGCTATTACATTAAAGTTGATTAAAGAGGCTAGTATAGCCCGATTAGCAGTTCTTTTTAAAAAATTAAAATTAAAACAAGGTATGACAAACCAACATCTTTGGTTTAATGGTGAATGCTTAAAATATAACTTAACGCCGAATTATGTAAGTGTAAAAGTGAAATCTTCTAGTGCATCTGCTATTAAAGCCAACGCAGCCGCTGTTAAAACATGGATTCAGGAAGAAAGGAAGAAAACAGTTTAGAATTAGGGACAATGTGAGTTGTCATCTTAAAGTTATTTATGATGAATTAGCTGTTAAATTTCATCCTATTGAATTTGATTATTTTGTAAATGATGTCTTTGATTTTGTCCGCAATAAAATTTATGAAACCTTTAACAGACAAATTAAAAAACTAAATAATTTAAAAGATAAACTGAAGATTCATAATAAGCGTAAAGCCAACATGTTTTCTAAACACCAATTCTATGATAGAGTTATTAACTTATCTAATATTAGTTTTGATAATAAAGAAATGAAGATTCTTAACAAAGGTCTTAAATACAACCCTAGATCTTCTCTAAAAAACAGTAATTTTGAAACTCTGTCTGTAGATATTGAATCTATAAATAAATTAGACGTTAACATTAAATATTTATGTTCAAATATAATTGGGGATACTGTTAAGAATCTTCCTAATAAACGTTATTTTAACAATGAAGTTAATATTATTAAACAAATACAAAATAAAGTGATAGATAACAACCTTGTTATTTCGAAAGCCGATAAAGGTAATTCAGTTGTTATTTTAGATAAAGTTAATTATGTTTGTAAAGTAGATGATATCCTTAATGATAACTCCTCTTTTAAAATATTAAAAAGTGATCCTACGTCTAATTATAGTAAACAAGTTAATAATTACATTAAGAATTGTACTAACTTATTCCCTAATAATGTTGGCCAATACTTGAGAGTTATGAACCCCCAACCACCTAGATTGTATGGCCTACCTAAGCTTCACAAACCTAACATTCCTGTTCGTCCCGTAGTATCTTTTAACAATGCTCCTACTTATAAATTGGCCCAAAAAGTCAATACTGTATTTAAAAGTGCCACTAATTTTACATCTAAATATAGTATTAAGAATTCTTTAGATTTAGTTAACAAAATTGGAAATGTTACTATACCTTCCAATGCTAAAATTGTATCTTTCGATGTCAAAAGCCTGTTTACAAGTATACCCATTAACCAATGTAAAAACATAGTCAATGACATTATTAGCGATACCAATGTTGATACTACAATTAGTAATGAATTAAAAACAGCCATAGAAATTTGCATTTGTCAAAATTATTTTAAATTTAACGATAAATTTTACCAACAAATAGAAGGGTTGGCAATGGGTTCACCTTTGTCACCTCTTCTAGCAGAAATTTTCATGGCGGATTTCGAAAATAATTTATTTGGTAAAGACAATCCTTTATTTAAAAATATAATTTATTGGTACCGTTATGTTGACGATGTTTTGTGTTTGTTTAGTGGCACTAATAGACAGTTAGACTCTCTCCTTAAAACCATAAATTCTGTAAATAACAACATTCAGTTCACTATGGAAGTGGGTAACAATAACAGCATTAATTTCTTGGACCTTAACATTAATATCAGTGATAGTTATCATAAATTTAAAATTTTCAGAAAACCTACTTATACAGATACAGTTATACCTGCTGATTCTAACCATCCTATCAGCCATAAACATGCTGCTTTTCACAGCATGGTACATAGACTTATTAGTATACCTCTTTCACCTAATGACTTTTATGATGAACTGAATGTCGTTAAACAAATTGCTGTTAATAATAAGTATGAGGTTAGTTTAATAGATAATATTTTAAGAAAAAAGTTAAAGCGTAGAGCTGAAAATTTAGTCCACTCTTCCCATAACGAGAACATTGAAATAGTTAGATATTGTAAATTATCTTATATCAACAGAACTAGTTATAAAATCAGTAACATTATTTCTACTAAATGTAATCGTAAAGTTGCATTTTATTGTACAAAAAATCTAGGGAAAATGTTGGTTAATAATAAAGATAAAAAAGAAATGTTAGAAAATAGTGGAGTTTATAAAATATCTTGTCAAGATTGTGACTCTGAGTACATAGGTCAAACAGGTAGATCTATAAAAGTTAGAATTAAAGAACATGTAAATAGCTGGAAACATGGCTATAGAAACTCTAACTTTGCTAACCACCTTTTGGACTCGGGTCATATTTTTGATCCGAAATTGAATGTTAAACTCTTACATATAGAAAATAAAAGCAATAGATTAAATAATTTAGAATGTTTAGAAATAAATAGATCTATTTCACTTAGGCCTATTCTCAACCTAAATGACCAAATTGTATTAAATTCGTCACCTCTTCTAAAACCCATCCGTACCATAGTTCATCAACCTTTATCTACCTGCTAGGTCACCCCCTACCTTTCCCGATTTCTCTATTGTATTTCAGTTTCCTGTACTTATGTTTTGAATAGTTGTCTATACCTGTAAATTATCAGTAGCCCGTCGATGCCGCAAGGCGAAACAATTGTAGCTCATTTATACTAATAAATATTTTATCCTACCTATTTATAAGTTAGACATAATGGAAATTCTTCACATTCGTGTCACAATTTCATCTTTGTGGTTATGAAATTATATCGTCCTAAATATTAGAGTAACAACAATTATTGACCTTACCAAACTTTTCGTAGGTTTATTGAAGTTAATAATTTGCATACTTAATACGTAGGACAATATAATGTTGCAGGCGCTATCAAAAAATGTGCATTGTAATAAATTAGATTATTGGTATGGAGGATTGACATTATTTCACTGTCAATCTGTCTCAAATATGTGATCTGTGATCTCAGATATAATCATTGCTATTTCTTTAGTAACATATTAGACGTGACTGTGAACATTTGCCATTATTACCTAATTTGAAACAATTAAAAAAACGAGTATCATAAGCTTCTTTTATATCCCTTATAATTTATGTACCAGTGCAATACTTACTGTACATCCAAAGACTCTTTTGTTCTTGGATTGACTAGTCGATTCGAGTCGTCCCATCACTCATCATATTGCATCGTCAGACATTGCAAATTTATTCATATTGATTTGTTACGTTCTATTATATTCGTATAATATATCCGTACTTTTTTTAAGTATGGACCTTGGATTTTTTGTGGCTATGTATGGTTGTTTATTTATCTAATGTGTTTGAATATCAGAATGTTTTCTCACTGTGTTCATCAGCCATTACCAGCAAAAAAGACATCTCCTTTTTGAAGTTTTTAATGTAGCATAACTGCCTTCTCCTTCAAAATTGGGTCACATAGGCATACCTTTGTGACATTCTTGAATGAACCATAACCACAAAACACTGTCAACCAGTGCATTCGCTGAATTTTTTAATGTACACTGAGTTGAAAGGATTTTCTCTAACTCAAGTTATCTGCAATAATCTTGAATATACACTTCTTAGTATAAACGTCAAATTTATTTAAAATTTACTGACCATTATTTCGCTAGTTATATCATTGTCAAGGTAGTTTATATTTATGTAATTTTTAAATAAAGTTGTGGTTTATACTAAAAAGTTTTTATTTTAATAATTATTAAAATGGAATACCACCAAGCACCTACGGTCTTTAGCATAAATAGTTTATATTGAATGTATTTCTTATTTTGGCACCAGTCTTAACTATAGTTATCCTGAGACAAAGCTAATCTGAGTTTTACAGATTTATGTTTGTCAGGGCATTCTGTTGCTTTTAATTTTTGTTACATGATCACCACATTCCTTTTTTGGTTTAACTCGCTCAATTTCAATAAATTTGCAATATAACAAAATTATGCGATGAATAAATACCTTGAAATAAACAAAATATTGGAAATAACTAAACTGGTATTATACGCTATTAAAATTCTCTACAAATACATGTAGAGTAGTGTATTACTAAAATGCACATTATGAATATACAAATAACAACACACAGAAGCCAGGAAGCAACTGATATAAATTTAACAGATATGGAAGGCGGACGGTTGTTAAGAGAGCTGTATACTGTACTCATATAGAACCCTATTGAAATTAAGAACCCTAATTAAGAAATCTAATTATAAATGTCAAAATTTTGGCAATTTTAAACAATTGTTTTATCATATCTGATGTGTTATCCAACTTATAACACATTAGATTAGATAACAATTTGCAAATTTCCATTCTGCAGTAATTGTACCCAACCCCACATCACTACTATGATAAATAGCAAATTTATTGTTATTATGTATTGTGAAAGAGTTCATTGAATCTTTTTATTTCTGTACCTGTTTGTTTCAGTAACTATTTCTGTAAGTGGTCAGTTGAAAAAAGTCTAAGGGAGATTTATGTTTTTGACCATATGGATGTTTATAACCACTATCACTTATTACGTCTAAATTTATGAAATCCATTCTCACCAAAGATGTTCTGCCTCTTCCTCAACTCCCTCATTGTTCGTCTCTTCCACCTCCTCACTAGTGTTCTTCCCTATGTTGTTCATCTCATATATTTCATGTATATTGTACTTAATCATCGATATTCTCATCACTATCTGTTCTTCATAATTTTTAACATCACATCACCTTCACCCAATTCTTCTAAATCACTTCTAACAATTTTGTTCAAATTTTAGTGAAATGTGAATATTAATGACTCTAACCCGTGAATAAAATCACAAGTAAAAAATATTATAGTTCAGGAAAAATTAAAAAAAAAAACAACAACAAATTTGGACCTTGACTGTTGTTATTAAAATCCTAATTTTTATGAAATACGTTCTATGATAAGAACTCATTTACGGCACAACTGAAGCAAACTTAGGCTCTATTTAAATATGTTTTCAAAAACAATGTTCATAGTTTATTTAAATTTTTTACTAACAATGGCCAAACTGACATTTTTAGTTACAAATACTTTTGGTTGGTTTTTATTTGGTTTAGAGGATGGGTGAGTGAGAAAGTTTGTGCAATATTTCTGTACTGTTTGTTTTGTTTGTTATTAGATGGCTTCAGTGCAGAATTCTAGAGCAAGCAAGTATGCTCGTCTCGCAGTTGGCGATGAACCAAAAGAACATCTCGAATCTGTCGGGGACTGTTTGATTAAAGAATTGGCTGAAAAACAAACTGATACTAAGCTTACACTTGAGAAGTAAGTGTTTAAGCTAAGTCTAGGATTTACTTGTTGCTGTTTTCCCATACAATTTAAATGGTTAAGAGTAGTTTTAAAAATTAGCCATAAACTAGTAGATGAGATATTATATTTCAGAAAAAAGTAATAAATAAATAGGATGGCAGAAAAGAAACTTGCAGAGGTTTTTGGCCCCTCAGGGGGTGGGGGTGACATTTTAAAAAAAAAATTTTAATAGTCATATGACATCTCATTTTAAATATCTTGGTGAGATAAGACAAATATCATAAAAAACATTTCTCACCATCAAAGTAAAAACGTGATTTTATTAAGATAGTTAATAATTAATTAATTCTTTTGAAATTTTCACAAAATTATTTTTCTAATATTGTTTTTTTTATGTCATAAATAATTTGAATGGTGATGTTTATTTGAACTTGTTTACCAATCAAATAACTCTAACTCTCAACAATACTATCGCGACATCATACAAACCTGATGGAACTCCTTTGTTGTACAGAAATGATATAGTATTAGATATATTAATAAGACTTACCGTCACAATAGTCGATATTTATATGTAGTTATATCACTACGGCCGTTTCGGCTATTCAGCCATATCCAAGTGTTATGCTGGGTTTTCCCGTTGTCTTAGTTTAAAATCCCAAATTACGAACACACGACACATAACAAACACACAAGTTCTTTAGATATTTAAAACATGATGCAAGTAGGCCCACTGTCTTTTAAATGTTTAAAGAACTTGTGTGTTTGTTATGTGTCGTGTGTTCGTAATTTGTGATTTTAAACTAAGACAACGGGAAAACCCTGCATAACACTTGAAAATGGCTGAATAGCCGAAACGGCCGTAGTGATATAACTACATAAAAATATAGACTATTGTGACAGTAAGTCTTATTAATATATCTAATTATTAATCAGTAGTCGGAATGGCGAAAACAAATATGTATGATATAGTATTCTAACAGGACGATCCGTTTCTTTCAGGACGAAGCGAATAAAAATGATTGCTCACTCATTATATAATATTGTCAAGTGACTGCTCCAATTTAGTGGAATTGTAGAGACTTGACTCAAGATGAAGAAAGGGTGCTCATGGTTAGTGCACTTTCAATGATGAGTGCCCGCTCATGTGTTCAGGTGAATAAAAATTAGTCTTAATTCAATAATTGAGTCCCTATTCTGAAATATGTGATCTAGTTCATAACAGGCTCAATATAGTTGAGTGCTTGTTCATCATCAGATATGGCCAGATTCATCCTTGTTTGTTGTTGCAAGATATGCAAAGTTCAATCATGTGACGTGAACTACCGAGCTTTGTATTGATTAAGTAAAGTAAATTTAAAGTGGTTAAATGACCATTTCTTGAGAGAAAACGTCAAGAATCATTGCGGTCCCTTTTCAAGTGAAAACATTATGAAAGTATTCCTCCGTTACATTTGAGACTCCAGTTTTCAGTACCAAGTTAAAAGAAAGACATCGGGGTTTATAGATTCTATCTATTTAAAAGAGTATAATAATTAGGGCTGCTGAAGTAGAAAATTCAATTAAATATCTGTCGAGTGTTTTGTTGAACTTCTTCCTAGAAATATAATTTCGAGAAAGTGAAATGACAGATGAAATATAATTTTCCGCGTGTTGTAGCACAATCAGTGATACTCACATTCAGGTTGTAAAGCCGTTCAAGCATTGACATGATTATATAAACAGGTTAATGTACAAGCAACTTACAATTTGAGGCAGTTTATTTTCTGGCCCGGTTTTTTACATGACCCCAAATTTGGACATTCAGGAAGGAATTTCTAGAATCATGGAATGGATTGTAAATGCATAGTTAATACGCACGATTGTGGGGTTTAAATTCTCTTTCTAAAAAGTTCAAAAATTCTGTTTCCCATTTTTTAATACAATTTTGTTGTTCCTTTTTTATGTTATATAGAATTTTTTAGATCCTGTTTTTATGGTTTGCAATTTTTTTCAAATTTTGCTTTCATTTATGCTCATGCCTATTTCTGATTATAAAGTCAATTTTATTTCTTTTATTCCAACAGTCCTCAGTTATACCTCTGGCACCATTGACTTTTCCAACACCACGGGAAAATCTTTTATAATTTTAACACAAATGTCATCGCATGTTTCCAAATTTACTGAGTCTGAATTGGACATGATAAATAAGTGCAAGACAAGAGAAATGAAATAACTATCTGTTGATTGTAATGTTATGTGATGTAATAAGAAACCACTCACATAATGAATAGGAAAACCTTTTATCTATTCTTTCAAAAGTTTAGTGTGTGATCACCTATAACTTTCACTGAAGATCTAAACGACAAAATTTCAGGCTTAAGCATATTAATAATACTAATACCATAGCTGCAAACTATTATGCTCCATATTGGAAGCATTTAACTAGCCTTAAAAAAAAGGAGTGTGCACATCAAATTAATTCATTTATATATGTATCTTAACAAATCTTACATGTTCAAGGAAACCTCTGCACACCCTGTGCGTACCCAACCTAGTGGTATGTCTCAAAGTTGAAGAGCTGATCACAACAACGACCAAATAAAATGTAACAAGTTCTTTCAGTAATTTTAAGTCAATTTTCTTTATTCACAATTTATAACATTATCTATTTAATTACGCAGATTAACAGTTTAGGAAAAAACATAGATTATTTAATTAAATTTATATTATTATTATCAATTTAATATTATTATATATTTTTCTTTTCCTTTTCTTTTTTCTTTCTTTTTTTTTTTTCAGTGATATCATTAATTAAATTGTATTTAAATTTCAAAAAAGGAACAAACAATTAGGTAATTTCATTGGCCTAGAACAAAAATTTTAATTTGGAAAATAGTCCAATTGGGACTGGGGGCTGGTAAACTTGCTAGTTTATCCACCCTTTCAATAAAAAACTTAAATCTGAACATGCTAATTTAGCAATAGTTATCTTTTTTTTAAAGTAAAATCTTTAAATTATAAGTGATTCAGTTTTAGCGCCTTATGACTAAATGACCGAGAGTCTCTTTTTTCCTTATTTTGGTTTTTAATTTGAAGAATTTTATTTAGTCATAATCCTGAAACCAGTATGAACTATGAACACTAAAAATAGCTGTTTTAGACAGACTACAAACGTCTGATTCTCACTATACATATATTCGATCAAAATGAATTATATTTTCTCTTTATTACAAGTTATTAACAGTTCTGCAAAAAAAAAAACAAAAGAAAAGAAAAAAGTGACTGAATATTTTACATAAAATTTAAATTTATACTGTATTGTTGTTATTATTATTATATTTTATTGAATGAAGGAATATTATAGTTAGATTGAAAATTTTTGTTTAATTATATTAACACAAGATTTCCAAGAGCTTTTAAAAAAACAGTTTTCAAAAGCATATGTTTTAGTTAAAATCATATATATGTAATTGACAGAATTAATTTCAGTTATTACAACTTCAAAATCATTTAGAAACTCAAATTTGATCATAGTTAGTATATAAGAAAGTTTCTGTTACCTGGTTTGCAGGAATCGTGAACTAAACCATTAGGCACTGGAACAAGGACATCAACTTTATTTACAAAACATGATTTCTTGTATTTTACACATTTTAGGCTTCACCAATGACTGTTTAAACAGAATGCATTTTAATTTGTGCAATTGCATTTCAATTCATGAACCAACATTTGAATAATGCCATGCTCACATATTTAGGAATTTTTTTACATTTTGGCTTTGTATGTGCCGAGTTTAAATTCAACATCTAACTAGATTTTGGAACATCACACAGTATACTGGTTAGGGAGAGAGGGAAATGAAGCACCGACCTTGAACTCTACCGATAAGATTTTGGCATTCAGATAATCGTCTGATTATCTGTCTTGCAAACTATTTTGTTAACGATTTTTTATTGTATTGAAATATGATTTAAAATGATCGCAACACCATATCTTAATTAATAACAAATTTAAATAGGGTGTAAGTTTATTTAATTATTATAAATACCACTCCGTATTATTATTATTATTATATAATAAACAATAATTTTATTTACTTTCAGACAATTCCAACAAGAAAAGCAGTTTCAAAAAGGTACTGGTTTTGTTACATTGAGTTCTTTTTCTGCTGGAACATCTAGTCTTGATGATTTCCAAAAGAAAACCAAAGATGCTGAAAGATTGGAGCAACTCACAGCTCGTGGTTTGACTTTAAATGAAGCTAAAAGATATATCAGTGGACAGGATCTTTTGTACTCTAGTAAAGCTGAATATTCCGCACAAAAGTCGCAGCAGGTTTTAGTTAGACAATGTCTTGAAGATGAAATTAAAGATAACCAAAACACAGATGCATCAAGGTAATTGTTTTGTATATATTAGGCTATTTAAAATTTTAGGGTAATGTTTAGTAATTATAGCTAAATGTAGATGTGCCTTTTTTTTTTTTTTTTACATAGCTTACGATTGCATATGTTGAACTTTTTATACTCCAATATAAATAACCATGTGTGGCCCAGCCAAGGAGCCCACCAAACCAAAACTATAATAAGTATAAACTAGGATGTAAAGGAATTCTAAATAATAAAATATGAATTGGCACTTGCGATTTTGTTGAGCAGTGCAAAATTACGTAGAAGGGGGCGAGAGACGAGGACTGGAGGGCTGGAACCAGCAAGCTGAGCGGGAGTCTGCTCCGAGAGCCGCAAGAAGGAAGACTGCTACGGGATGAGGTCAGTCCATTTTCGGCCACGTGCTAGCTAAATTAAACGGTATGCTTTTCGGCCACTATTAAGGCTTTATCTTGCCATTGTCTTTTTTATAAATTATAAATATTTCTGTAATCTAATTCAGCGCACAAATAAAATATAACATTTAATTTCACTTGCGTTGCGTGCGTTCATTAGCGTCCTAACCCGACTCCTTGGCCCATCCTGACAAGATTCGGCTAAAGTGTACGCAGTCTCCAGCCAGCCAGAGCTTCCAGCTGGTCAAAAGAAGTGGAGACGGTCACACATGGGTCCTAGGATAATTGATTATTCTCTTCACCAGAAGAAGGGAGTTGAAGTTGG
The DNA here is from genome assembly GCA_963513935.1 of Aphrophora alni. NCBI lineage: Eukaryota > Metazoa > Arthropoda > Insecta > Hemiptera > Aphrophoridae > Aphrophora > Aphrophora alni. The sequence continues at coordinate 2,557,091 of OY740778.1, read as the reverse complement.
TGCCCCCCACTCTAGGTGAAGGCCAGCTCAAATTTTTGGAGTAAGTGGCAATTATACTCGATCAAAAGCTCCTTTTAGAATGCTCATCTGGACTGGGCTATAATACAGCAACTAGAGCCATGTATAGACCTCTGCGGTAAAATATGAGATATTACTCTAAACCTGGTTTCATCATGCCATTATAATAGTCAATGGTGCCATGTCTACAGTGCATTTGTATGGCAGAAGACAAGTCAAGGTTGAGCCATAAAAAACTGTAATAGCTAGCTTGCCTTGGTTGTAAATACTCTTGTCTTACAGTAGCGATATTTGGTGATACTCGATATGCCTTCTTTGCTTATCTTGTGTAAAGGGAAGGGAACTTTGGCTTTGAAGTTGGTGGGAACTCTTAAATATTCCTGGCAATACTGCATGATAATGGAAATAATGAGATGATTATTTAATTCCACAAAACAGCTTTAATTGCGACATATGTTTCGCCGTTAGGCATTTTCAACGGCGTAACATATGTCGCAATTAAAGCTGTTTTGTGGAATTAAATAATCATCTCATTATTTCCATTATCATGGAATTCCATCATGTACCGACTGTTGTAACATAAAATTAATACTGCATGAGCGACAAGAAAGATAGTGGATGTAATGAGGAATATATATAATTTGATTGCTTTTTTGAGGTTATTGTTGCGGACTACAAAGAGTGGAAAATCAGTGGCGGCGATAAGAACCTGCGGCCGCCCCCCCGCAAGTTTGTTCATCGGCCCCACTCTCCCAATAATCTTTAGAAACATTTTTACGGGTATTTCCACCTAAGCTTGCACTTGGGTTTCGCCCGGCAGTGTTGGCGGGGGGTGGGTGGATGCTAGGCAAAGACCTTTCTGCGAACATTCCACTACTGACTCACAACATACTAAGTTTTATTAGTTTTAACCACTGATGTAGACATCACTTAATAGAATTTCGTATTTCACCTATTCTAGCGCCTTCACGCAGGCCGCGAGGACAGTTGATGCAACCCGCATGACTACAGTCAATGTTTTTGACCTAGGTTAGTAGAGAATTTCTATCGATCGGTCAAGTGTCAGTTTAGCTTATTTTTGTAATTTCTTGACAATACTCATAAAAATATTGTTATGATAGAGGGGGGCCCGTGTGGCAGGGCCCGTCGCGGGTCAGGGTCCGGGTAAAATTTCCCGAAAAGTCCCGGTCAAGGCTCGTGGGCCCCCCTGCACCGCCACTGTGGAAAATATAAAGAACTAAAAGTAAAACAGGGTATATGGTATACAGATAGTGGGGTCTATTGACCAAATTATAAATTAAGAGTTGTCCTTATTGATATGCCTATAGTTATAGACCTTTGTGCCTGAGATATTTAAAAGAAGATACTGGGGCACTTAAATCCACATACTCTCAGAGAGCCAAATTGGGATAAAAATATTGGATGTATTCACATTTGAATATTGTCGTTCTAAAATGTGTTCCTGGTTAAACAGACATAGATAGAAATGTGGCAGCTGATCGCCTTACTAGAGCCAATGCTGAAAGATTAAACAATATAGTGTGGAAGACCCACTGCGTCCCTCCATTGGGAGGAAATTTAGATGGACAAAGAGGTTTATCATATTTTCCTAGTTTGAAAGACATAAAATACTTATCAGTGCTTAGAGGGGATGATAGGTCCCTGTCCAGTGAGATACCACTTGAAGAAAATAGAGTTAATAGAGTCAGTTCAACTCTAGTTAACAGAATACCTTCTGTGGAAATGTGGTATTTGTTCAATAGAGGTTCGGTGAATTCAGTAGGACATGCGTCATCCCTAGAGATTGTGTAGAGCTCATAATCCCATGGTCTTGACAGGTTTTATATAAAATCTGTGTTGAATATAGGGTAATACTAGTCGAAGTCACCTTTTACAATATATCCATAAAGGTTGCAGTAGGTAGCTCTAATTATTCACGCCAATTTTTATATGCTAACCATGCATAATTTTTAAATATTGTTCACTTTACTTTAAGTGAGTCGTGTATAGTATGTTTTTTCTTAAAATCACAAGTTGTAGGTCACCTGCTATTACTTTTTAAGTCAACTGTGTTGAAAACCCAATTTTTACTTCTCTTATTATATATTACAATTACCTATAATATTTATTTATTCATCTTGTGACTTTGTTGTCTTCAAATTAATACATGTTTCTTCAGGGTCATAGTCCCATCATCAGTTGTCTTCTTTACTGAGTTGGAAGTCGTTACATATTAAACACCAACATTTACACGCGGATATGAAACACGCACATACATAAACATATTATTCTCGTTTGAGGGGGCAAATTTATTTCTTGTCTAACTTGTGCTGAGATCTTTTTTAGAACATTTTGAACTACTTGAAATCTGTATTGCTTTACACTAATGAAATCAAGACTTATGTTCTGTTGGTCGAAGATTAGCTTAGCTTCCCAAGTTATGACTGTGTAGTTTACGTTGTACGTATTGTTATTAATTAATTGTATTACTTCTGTTTCTCATTAATTTGGTGAAAGTGAAATGCAAGATGTTTGTTAGCGGATTATTGAGTGAAAGTTTGGGTTTGTAATGAACTGAATGTGACCGTCTCCACTTCTTTTGACCAGCTGGAAGCTCCGGCTGGCTGGAGACCGCGTACACTTTAGCCGAATCTTGTCAGAAAGGGCCAATGAGTCGGGTTAGGACGCTTATGAACGCACGCAACGCAAGTGAAATTAAATGTTATATTTTATTTGAGTGCCGAATTAGATTACAGAAATATTTATAATTTATAAAAAAGACATAACGGCAAGGTAAAGCCTTAATAGTGGCCGAAAAACATACCGTTTAATTTAGCTAGCACGTGGCCGAAAATGGACTGACCCCGTCCTGTAGCGGTCTTCCTTCTCGCAGCTCTCGGAACAGACTCCCGCTCGGCTCGCTGGTTCAAGCCCTCCACTACTCATCTCTCCCCCCTTCTATGTGATATTGCACTGCTCAACAAAATCGCATGTGCCAATTCATATTTTATTATTTAGAATTCCTTTACATCCTAATTTATCCTTATTATAGTTTTGGTTTGGTGTGTCCTTGGCTGGGCCACATGAAGAAAATATTGATAGTAAAATTGAAGATTATGAATGAACTACAGTTAGGCAGGGGGGGGGGGGTAGATCTAAGTTATGTGAGAGAGAGCTTTCAGATAGATTATTAGGTTATAGTAAAACACATTGTACAGCTACAATGAGGATCTATAAATGTTCCCTCTCAATGCATGTCTTCTTACAATGTATGATCTCTAATAATAGGCTTATTTGTTTTACAATAGATTGAGCAGACAAGAGCGAGAGTCACTGAGTGTAAAGCCTAACTCTGTTGAAACTCAGTTGCTTCAATTTGCATTATCTTGTAAGAAACCAGCTAAAGTTGATCTGCGACCAGCAACACATCCTATAAACAACCTCATAGAAATAGAAAAGGGATTATTTAAGGAACATGTGGATCCTTTGGTATTGGCTAAAACTGTCAATAGGAAGCGTAGACAACAATTGGATGCTCTTCAACCTCCGCAACTAGTAAGTAGAATTGATCTCGAGTAATTGTGTATTAATATTGTTTCTTTCAATTTACAATTTTACATTTTTTGTGATAGTATGAACAGTGCTGAATCTATGATTAACCTAACTCACCCGCAACGATCAAAATAATAATAATAATGCTAAAATCAATGCAGGAGTATTTGTACTCGGATATTTACAACATTATTATTAAAGGTAAATTCAGAATGTCCTGCTGTGTTTTAGTATATTCCTATTTGAAGTATAACTTTCTACTCTGAAAGAAATTCATCAGTTCATAATATGCTAAGTATTTGTCCTGAAAAAAAGCTTTAAGTTGAATAAACAAATTTTCCCTCTTGTAAAGATCCCTAGTTATTTGAAATTCCTACATTTCCCAATTTGTGTATATTTGAAGTGTTTCTTTATTTCATTTTTAAATGTGATTACGTCAAGAATAAAAACATACACAGTTACAGCACCAGACAAGATTGTAATTTAATGTGCTGAACAGTACAGAACAAATTTATATTTTGACATAACATAGTATTTACATACAATATCAAAATTCGATTCTATACATAAAAGATACTTTATACTAAATAAAATATATATATAGGTTTTACAATTTTTTACAAAATAAAATATTACTCACTAATTTTGTCTCCAGCTCCACCCACATGGATGTTGGGGTTTTGTGTGTATATTTATAATTTACCTTCAGCTCCGCCAACATGGACTACACAATTATCATTATATAGTGTGTAGCTCAGAATAGCATATTCAGGGTGTCTACCAACTTGAAATCCAGAAAATCGGAAAAATTCTGAAATTTTAATTAGTCGGGTAAAACTCATGGAAAAAGTCAGGAATTTCATTAAAAATCTGGGAAAAACATATAGTTTTCAGACTATATATATTGTAATTAATAGCCTCGTCTCTACTTCGTTAAAGGCTTATATGCACTTGTTTAACGTGTGTTGGTCATCGTTCTAGCAAGGCAAGCATTTCAACACTTTTTCTTGGTCTTGCTTCTTGATTAGCATAATAAAACAATCGTCTGTGGTTCAGTTTTACACTTATTATTTATTATATTATTTTTCTACTCCAAATATCTTTATCATTAAATTGACTCTCTTATTATGTTGATATCAAATACCGACCTATCATATCATCTTAAGGATTTATCTTAAATACATTGAAATTATATTACATCTATTTTTACATATGAACACAGAATGATTCCAACTGTTGTTCTTTCATGAATTTACTTTACTTTTGAGACGACTACCAGATCACTCTATACACAAATGTTTGCTCACCCCTTTTTCCTGTGGAAACTCTTGGATGTCGGTGGGCTCTCTCTCGCTCCCTGAGCGATACCATTCACAAAGACTGGCCGCATCTCTACTTTGTTAAAGTGCTTATATACACTTGTGTAATGTTTGTCAGTCATCGTACCCGCAAGGCAAGTATTTCAACACTTTATTGAATTATTTCGCAACAACTGGCTCTCATTCTAGTTTTCATATGTTCCTCCTTATTCTAATACATTTATTATATTTTATATTTATTATACTTATTCTATTCTTTATTTGATTACAATACATTTAAAATGCACAATACATACATACATAATACTTTACAATAAATAGATATAATCATAACATTAGATATATAATATATACTTAATTCTAACACCAGATAGAAAATTAATAAAAATTTGATAATTTAATGATTAGGAGAAATGATTAATTAATTTAAAGTGGATTATGTTAGGTAAAGGCCATGCTGCAAATGAGGAAACTGGAAATTAAACTACACGTGCAAGACTGACTAGATGAAATTTGTTAATCTGTGTAAAATATCTTAATACAAGATACGTCCCTGAAGGGGATAAAAATGAGAACACAACCTGCTCCGCTACCATCTATAACCGAAATGCATAACTTTTTGTTGGGATTCGCTGATTAGGGACTGTAATTTATTCGACTTTATGTTTTTCGGGTGGTTCGTGGTCGACAATATTCCCATTATTCAACCACCCAGCTTGGCATGCCGTGCCCCGCTTCTATATTGCAGGTTTGTCTCACCTGACTACCCATTTTGGTGAATTCTATATTGACTAAATTTATAACTAAATAACTTAATTTAATGTTATAATTTAGACTTACACGGAATAAAAAAACTATTTGGGATTGCACAAGTGGTTAGATCAAAAGCCTAATCAGCCATTTTGGTATCACTACTACATATTAACACATTCGCTACCGGTATGCATAAAATAATCCATAAATAATGCTCGGCCGGCTCAGTTATGAGTCGGCTGTTATGTAGAAATAGCCCGGAGGCTCAGATCTGAGCCAGCCGGGTCCGTCGAAATAGCCCGGGGGCTCTAAAATGAGCCGGCGTTACAGTGCGACTAAATGGTTGATTGTGAGATACCCATCTATTTTAGAGGCTTGAAACTTTTGTAGTGGTCTATAGGGATACGGCCGCATATACTGTATGTATGGTCTCTGGGTTTCTTGACTTATAGGGTAAATGCAGTGTTGCTATGTTGGTACTCCTGGACAACCACAGCTGACTTGCATACTATTAGTTTTCTATAACCAGAAACTAACCTAAACAGTGTGAACACGTGTTTTTAGTGTTGTATATGGTTGAAGTGAGACGTGCAGTGAGTACGGTAACGTGTTTTATGTATTCATAATATTTAATTGTGACAATGAGTCGTGATCGAAAAAGACGTTTGGAAAGTGATAGTGAAATCGATCGGCAGCTAAGTGACGGTGACGTAAGTTCTTCCAAGTTCCTTATTTAGCTCAGATGGGGCAAGTGAATACAAACCTAGTGAAGATTCATTCGATGACAGTGTTATAGGTCGATGACCGTGTCAAATAATAGTTATCACGGTCAAAATAAATTAACCATATATCGAGCGGCTCATATATGAGCCGAACCTAAATATAGCCTAAATCCTTAAAAAAGGTTATATTTGCCACCAGAATGTATTGAAAACTAGTAGAATGGTGTCTTTGTAAACAATAATTTTAGTTTTACCATTAGGCCTAGCAGGTAGAGATTGTTGCTAGAACAAGTACGCAAACATACCATGTATTTATGTGAGAAACATGAGCTTCACAGATCAATGCCAGCTACCTTGAGGGCTTAACACAAGTTGCACCACTGAAATTAAAATGCAATAACTTTTAAACTAAAACTACATAAAATAAGTAACTTAGCAATTTTAATAATTTTTAGTAACATTCCCCCCCCCCCCCTTCGAGCAATTTTAATAAATTTTAGTAACATCCCCCCCCCATTTTGTTTAGATAAAAATGTATTTTGTCACTGAAATGTTTAGAATATATGAAAAAATGTAAATTTGTCTTAAGTGTTAGCAAAACGTGTTAACTACTACTATTTGATTCTTTAAAATTTCAGTTCAAATTTATTAAGTTCATTTAGTGTTAAAGTCATTTCAATTTCGTCACTAACAATACATTTGTTGTCACTAAAAAAAATAACATTATAGCTCTGAAACTACTGGACAGATTTTAAGAAAATTGTCAGTTCAAATAGCATTCTAAACATATATCATCTTTGTCAGTGAAAAAAGTGTTGTTGTTGTAAATTTTAAGAAAAACTTACCTAAACTTCTAGCTTTTGTATTATCAGTTTTAAAAAAATATTGTTATAACCTGGAATCATATTACTGAATATTACTTAATCATTTCATTTATGAAAACCTGACCGATATCGTACCATATAGAAAAAAAAACTACATGAAAATCGAAACGGCAATTCTTAAGTATTAAAACTTAGAAACAGTCAAACAGAGAGGTGTTACTTTTTATATTAGTAAAGATTATTACAAAATAGTACATATCAAAGAGGTGAATCAATCAGTATGTTAGGGTGTTTTTGATGTTTTGACATTTCTAATACAGTAGAGTCCCGCAAACTCAACGTAATGTGAACCGGAAGTGTGCCGAGTTTGTGAAATGCCGGGTTATCGGGAATAAGGGCAAAAAATAAATTGTAATTGAAACACCAAAGCGGCGGTGATATCAAACGACTTTGTCGGTAGCGGTATCCCACTGTCGTGGGTGTAAAAACACCACAGCAACAAAGCGGCGGCGAGTCAAACGACTTTGTTGATAGCGGTATCCTATTGTCGTAGGCGTAAAAACACCGCGGCATTGGCATCCGTCGGTATAGCAAACATAAACGTTTGGTATAGTGCAAAAACGTTTGATGGGCCGCTTTTTTTCCACGAATCAATTTAGTATACATTATGGAAAATATAACATTTCTTTTCAGTTTTCTTTGACTGGTTATGATCTACGCACAGTATATACAGTAAATAAAAATGAGCGAGTTATGAAATCGAAGCGTGTGTTGGTTTCGTTTGAGACGCGGTTAAATGTGTTAAAAAGACTTGACAGAGGGGAATCTGTAAAAAAGCTTTGTGACGAGTTTAACGTGGGAAAAGTTCCATCAACGATTCGAGCGATCGAAGTTAATGCCCGCTTTGCGATCTGCCGAACTTTTATGAACATCGCTGTTTTTAGCAATATATTTTTTTCCCATCGAGGTCGCCGAGTAATCCGAACTGCCAGGTTATCGAGTGCCGAGTTTGTGAGACTCTACTGTAATACTAATTTGGCACAATATATTGTTTGTCAAATTATATTTACAATATAAATATAAATTTCAAATTTACCTGTAGATAATATTTCTACTAACCCACTTAATAAGATAGTATACATTATATAAACTAAGTTATTATGTTTCTAAAGAACTTGACAGGATAATAAAAATAAAAAAATGTATTTGTTTTTAAACACCGCAGTTTAAAAAATAGCCTGGAACTTGTCCAGAAAATAAAATCAGTAAAATTGGGAAAGTCCTACAAATTGGCCTCTTATAATATTGTAAATCTTTACACCAACATCCCCGTCCAACAAGCAATAGAACTACTATTAACTATTTAAAAGAATATTTTAACCTTTTCGCAATAGGAATTTGACAACTAATCTTCCGTCTTAGAACTGTTCTTACCCAAAATTATTTCCAGTTCAATAATGAATACTTCACACAAAATGATGGGCTAGTTATGGGTTCTACAATATTTAGCATACATTGTGAATTATTCTTGAACTAGGTTGAAAACTCCTTTCTAAAATATGACCCTAACTCATACAAACACATTATCTTGTATTACAGATATATGGATGATGCTATTTTTTTATTCAATGACAGTACAAGACAATTCCCATTCGTAAATAACTATTGAACAGTATCCAGTCCCAACCTCCCCTTTAGCATCAAATTCTAAAATAACAACAAATTAAACTTTCTTTAGCTAACCGTATCCAAGCCAATAATGAATTTACCGGAAAAAGACAACAACTGACTTAAATTTAACTAAACATGCCTCCTCCCACCATTCACTAGAATAAAAATTAGCAGCATTTAACAGTTTTGCACACCTCCTGTTAACCATCTCCATGTCCAGTATTGACTACAATAAAAAATTACAGATTATTAAACATATTGGTGTATCAAATGGTTATAGAAGCACGATTTTAGAAGCATACTATAAGAAATATGAACGGGAATTTTTGTTTTTTGGAAAGAATTTGATTTATTCGTCTACATCAATTTTTCCCTTCGAAATAGTCTCCCATTAGATATATTATACTTATACCACCCCTTCTTCCATTCCCCGAAACACTTCTGTAACTCGATCTTTGAGATGGCGTTTAGCTCTCTCAGTGATGCACTTTTTATTTCATCTATGCTTGCAGCCCCTCTCCCAGCAAGGCCAATGGCTGTGGAGAGAGCACAGTGGGTGCATCATTCAGAGTAGTGACTTGTCTTTCATCCTGTGAGTGTTTTTTATAGGAATTTGACCTAACTCCATCCAAATGAGTAGCTAGTTGTTTTTTTGGGAAGAGTCGGATGACCCTTTGGGATTTTGGGCCTCACACTCATTAAATTAATATGTAGTAGTGATACCAAAATGGCTGATTAGGCTTTTGATTTAACCACTTGTGCAATCCCAAATAGTTTTTTTTCTATTCCGTGTAAGTCTAAATTATAACATTAAATTAAGTTAATTAGTTATACATTAACTCAATTTAGTAAACACTGTTACATAGTTCCCTAAAGTTAACCTAATCTACACCTTAGCTGATCTGACTGCGCTTATTCAAAACAAGATCCATCCATGTACAAGTTTACGCAATGTCCATAGGTTTGTATACTTCTACCATGCCTTCCCATTTGAATGCCCCTTCATCAGCCCAGAACTTGCGTGTGGAGTATCTTATACGTTGGTGTGTCTCCCAATAGGTCTCAAAGGAACAATCAACAAGCATGGGGAAAACTAAAGGCTATGTACACATTAGAGGATGCTCAGAGGTCCTTCAAGACTCAATGCAGAGAAACTGAACATGTCAGTTATATGGAAATTAGTTGGATTTGTGACTGTCACCACTTCTTTTGACCAGCTGGAAGCTCCGGCTAGCTGGAGACCGTGTACACTTTAGCCGAATCTTGTCTGGATGAGCCAAGGAGTCGGGTTAGGACGCTAATGAACGCACGCAATGCAAGTTAAATTAAATGTTCTCTTTTATTTTAGCGCCGAAATAGAATACTACAGAAATAATTATAATTTAGAAAAAAAGACATAACGGCTAGATAAAGCCTTAATAGTGGCCGAAAAGCAAACCGTTTAATTTAGCTAGCATGTGGCCGAAAATGGACTGACCTCGTCCCGTAGCGGTCTTCCTTCTCGCGGCTCTCGGAACAGACTCTTGCTCGGCTCGCTGGTTCATGCCCTCCACTCCTCGTCTCCCCCCCTTCTACGTGATATTGCACTGCTCAACAAAATCGCAAGTGCCAATTCATGTTTTATTATTTAGAATTCCTTTAGATCCTAATTTATAAATATTATAGTTTTGGTTTGGTGGGCTCCTTGGCTGGGCCACAGATTGTTAACTGGTCACCGGATATTTCCTAATCATCTACACAGAATAGGCGTCATGTATCAGACCTTCTGTGTAGGAAATGTGGTGAAGCTGAGAAGACAGCTTAGCACATAATATCAGACTGCCCACCTTTGAGCAGGAAACTAATTGTGTCGTTAGGTGCTCTGCGGAGTGGAGGACATCATCCGAAGTATCTCACGGTTTTTCAAAAACCTGCGATTGAATTGTAAATGACATGCAAATGAAGGTGTACAATAAGCTTGAAAGCTTAGAGGCAAAACCAAGACTGGAATCCTGGCCTTCCTTACAATAAAAAGTACAAAATACCTTCCCATTACAAAGGGTTTGATTCATGGGATCCTCCTTATAGTGCAATCATGTTTCTTGGTCGGGCGTCATTCATAATTCTACCATAATGTTTTATAATTAAATTGATATGGACATTACACATTAGTGATCTTGAGTTAATTTTAATGCAATGCTTTAACAATTTCAATAAGCAAGAAAATTGTCATGATGAAATTATTGTCTCGAAACCTCTAAATAAATTTAAAAAATAACACATCTCATGATGGCAAAATAAAAATATATTTTATGTAATAATTAGATAAAATAATTCTTATGTGTATGTTTCAGGTCCGTACGAAACCAGTAACAAGCAAAGGTTCATCACTGTGGGATGTGATTAATAAACCTGTAATTGTTGAAAATAGAAAACCAATGGAAACTAAAGTGTACGGGTGTGTTAAACAAAGATTATTTACTGTTAAAGATGGGAAAATTATTGAAGTGGGAGGGAAACAACAGACAAGTTATGAATCCTCTACTAAGATGAACGAAGTGGAGAAAGTGAGAGATAATTGTGATGGGCAGCCATTTGTAACTGTGGGAGAAATAATAGAAAATAATCTTCAAAATGGCAAAAGATTTTCAGAGTCTGAAATTAGAGAGATCCCAAAATTTAAAAACTATGAACGTGGGAAGTTAAATAAGGTTTGTTTTAATAAAATGATTAATCTTTACATTTATAGAAATCAATGTCTCTCTGTTAGTTTATAAGCTTATAACTCGAGAACTGCTGATCTGATTATGATACTTCTTCTGTAATATATAGATCAAATATCTAGTTAGGTTATTTTATTTCCTAAGTTACAGTATTTGTCTACTTGAGTAATACAAAAACAAAAATTTTCAATGACAAAGTTCTTACAAAATTTCAATAATCACTGGAATTAAAAAATTGTTTGAAATCGGCGCAGTTTCCAAATTATAACCTTTTTTTCTACTGAAAAATAAGAAATCCATATTAACATATTTTACACATTTTCTTAAAATTTTAATTAACATCATTTGTTTTCTCAGTGACAGTGGTATTTAAACACTAATAGAAACTAAAAACTTTTTTTTAATCAGTGTAATAGTTTCTGATTTCATAAATTTTTGTTGTTAGCAATTAAAAGAAAATTCATATTCTCAAGTTTATTTTTGACACTTCAGCAACAACATCACTGTATCATTAACAATGCTAATTATTAAAATTAAAATTGAAAGACTTATTAAAATTTATTCATATTTTTCAAAGTTATAGGTGGGTTTAGATCACCACCATCGGAAGCAACTATCGAGTGTACGCTATATGAGATATAGCCTGAGCTAGGATCATATCTGTGAATTTATGTGATCTTGGAAGTTTCAATTTCACATGAAGGTTATTAGGTTAGAGTTTAACAGAAAACAGCGTATTATGTTTAAATTTTGTATGGATAGGAGACACAGGCTTACCCTGGAAAGTGGTCCTTGGTATTACCTAGTAGTACACAAATATAAAAACAAAATAAAACACTAAAGTTCTGTAATATTTTGTAAACATTGTTTACTTTCTCTATTAGTAGAGAGAATAGGAAAAAACAATTGTTGTAGTCTGGTTGTGGAGGATGGATCTGTGTTGAACCACAGATTAATGTTTTACTATTAGTTTTGTATTTATTATTTATAATAATTTTAAGTAAACCTGTTGAGGAAGGATAAAGGGTGATTTATCTAGGATTAAGGCTAGGGGGTGTCTAGATTGTGTTACCAATTGACGAGACAGTTCCCATCTTCTTAGTTTAGAGGGTTCCATTCTGGAGGGAGTTATTTTATAATATTTATGACACACTCGTGGTGTCACCTGAATACTCGTATTTTTGGGTCCCATAACCGCCCTTTGAATAATCGCAATAATTCGGGTGATGCCTCAAATCATTGTTCTCTGAATTCAACTCCCTGCCCGACTTGCAATATCCCACCTGACCAGCCATTTTTGATGAGTTTTAATTCTGTTATTAATTTCTAATTAATATTACTAAATTTGACTTACATGAAGATATAATTGGGCACTAAGTTTATTGTACAAGTCCTTCATCGTTGAAGGAAGGCCTATTTGATCCTTTTGTTTTAATTTACAGTGCTATAATTTATTAGGGGTGAGCGAGGGGCTAAACCTACCAAGGGGTTGTCCGACCCATTTCCAATAAACTCATAGCCACTAATTTTTGCGAGTTTGGGGCACAAATTGAATACTCTATTTGCTGAGAGCTAAACATACTTGTCTCCACAAATTCTGTACACACTATCAGTCAGCTTGCTTCTATCTGTTTGTACTTGGTTCAAGGTAGTAGGGGGACCACAACCAGTCAACTAAAGTGGTAATGTTGTGAGTTGCTGAATCTTGTCCAGTTGGTTTAGATTGTGTGTGGTTAGGCCTATATTGAGCGGGGGAAAACTTGCACTGTAGTTGGTAGATTATATTTTTTTGTGGTACATGTGTGATGACCTTTTATTCTGTTTACTATTAAAAATTTTGATGGGAAGATGTATTTAGCATCTTGGCCAATAGATGATAAGGAGCCGTAGGAAAAGTTAGATTGTTTAGATGTGTTGGGATCCAGAAGCTTGGGGTGAACTTGCATGTGTTTAGAGTTGTCAACTGTTTAAACATACTAAGAATCAACATCACAGCATCTCTCAGAGACATGAACTTGGTAGAACTCCATGTAAATGAAACACAAATACAATATTTTGTATATTCTAAAATTTACTGAGTCTTGCCGACCATAAATGTCATAACTGGAGAAACCATGGTCGGCAAGACTTGATAAATTGTAGAATGTTACAAAATATTGTGTTTGTGTTTCATTATCCAATACCAACGATGTCAGTACAGCAGTGTGTGACTGAGAATTGTCATGAAGCAGACAGATGCTGCTTGTGAGTAGCCTGCCCTGACAGTTACAGGAGCACATCTGGTACAAATCTTCTTGACTTGAGTTTAACAGAAACAATGTCATAAATTACATATCGTGAAATTTGAAGAAAAGCCACACATTTATGTCAACTTTGCAAAGTTCTTAGTGAGAAAATTGGCCGTTCAAATTGTGACAAATTATGAACATCAGTTTTTCCTTTATTGAATACATTCCCGTAGTTCATAACTCCTTTCACATTCACTTTAAGTTGGTGATGAATTATGCAGGATGAATGTTTTTTTGCCTTTTCTCAAACTGGGCTTGAACCCCATGTACGTTACTTCAGCACAGTGGGAGTCAAATTGAGTAGCATATTCTTTCTTCGCTATACTAATGTTGTGTGTATTATACCTCTGAAGATATAGCAGTGCTGTTGCAATCTACATAAGATGGAATAAACATAACTATACAGTCTTTATATTGTTAATGTTTTATTATGGTTTTGTGGAATTTTCTTTCAGTGCTCTAGCGATTAATAATACTAATGTTGTTATGCTGATTTACCTCTTCTGAGACATATGTCCTCTCACTTCCTCTTCAGCATCATATGAATGTACTGCTTCTCGGATGTCACTGTTCTCGATCATCAATCTGATAACACCATCCAGTGTTACTTAATTGAGTACTTTATGTGGTCGTTCATTTCATCCACTGTTAGCACTTGAAGAAACTGTAATATGTTGCATCAACTTCCTCATAATACCAAGATTTATTGTCATTAGCTGGTTTGAGTCTTTTAAGATAACTTCCAAAAATTTCATGTCCTGTGGAGAACTGTGACAAGAAGAAATTAACTCACCGTGTTTTCTTTCACTCCAGGTCCCAATTTCACTAAATTAATCTTCTCTTCCAAACAACCATTGTTGCTGTGATTCCTACTGTGTTGAAGCATATCTTCCTAGTGTTTTTGTCATTTATTTCAATTGGAATGACTCCGACAATCATCTCTGAGACCGCTTTGGAAATTGTACGATAAGCCACTCTTTATTGCTCTTTACTAAATGTTTCCCTGTGTATACGAAACTGCATAAAATCTCCCCACATGGGAATCACATATAATAACTCAATGTTAACCTTTTTTAATATTTTATCCATTCTTGTACTGTGCCAATAGTTTATAATTTATTTTGCAGACTCTGTACCTGAAGAATATTGCTAGCACTGTAAAGGAAGATGATCTTCTCGCCATATTTAGCAGATTTCAGGATCCTGCAAGTCCTAAACTTATTTACAGGCTTATGAAAGGGAAAATGAGAGGACAAGCATTCATTTCTTTTCCAAGTAAATATTATATAATATACGTATTAAGTAATGTGGGCAAACACAATTTGTGTGACAATCATCAATTAGAAACAAAAACTAGAATGTCTAATACAGTAGCCCGCCCACACTGTGGTGTAAATAATATTAATTTGTGTCCACAAATTTAATCTAAATAATAGTTATTTTACAATAGTTTTTGGTCATAAGGTCTTTTATGAAATATACCCCTATGCTTACAGTACAGGTTTCCTGCACAGGTTCTATATCCCAGGTAATTTACAGATACTTGCCTTTGAAAATTTTTATTGACAAAGGGATTGTTGTAGCTGTATGAGCGACGAACTCAAATTGTTCACAACTGTACACAAAAATTGTGGTTCTATTATTTTATAATACTTACCAAGTAGAAGAAATTGAACATGATTGACTGTTTATGCACCACTCAGTGTTTACGGGTGTATTCTTATTTTGATTTACCTTTAAAATCTGGCCTACCTGTATTTTTTGCTATCCTGCCTGGCCGACTATCACATTAGACCACCAAAAAAAATTTGTAACAATAAATCGTATAATAAAAATCAAGTATTCCAAGACATGCAAATTCTTCTTATTCAATTGGACTACAGTCGAGATCAAGCCTTCACCTTCCAGCTTCTAAAAAAGATCTGTACCAAAAAATGCAGAATTGTGCGGAGAAAAAAATTCTTTAACATCTCAAAAGGTTTAGAATAAATTGTAAGTTGCTTCGGTTTAATCTTGCAGGTTATATTTAATTTGGTTTATGAAAATACTAAGGGTCAATTATAGAGGAAGAGAAAAGCAACTTAACCTTATAAGTTAGGCGTCCATTTTGCAATATTCAAGCATGTGAGATTCTATTCTTTGTGTTAAACTATTTCTGTTTGAGTATTATTTCAAAGATGATTTTATTATAATGGAGACATTGTTCTGACTCTGATCTATACTTACGAAGTTGATTTTATGTGAAACGTGGATTGTGGTTTGTATGCAATGAAAATTTAGCCAGTCAATCTGTTTCTTAAGGAATTCTCTCTTTTTAATGACCACATTTCTACAAATAGTACAACATAGAAAATCTTATTTTGTCATTAAAATTACTTATCAATTAATACATACAAATTGATATCTTAGCCTAGGCATTTTTATAAACCACTTGAATAAAAGTTCTTTGAAAATAGTCCGATTTAAAATGTTTCCAATTCGATTACTTTTTGTTAACTTGAATACTTAATTTCAATCTTACTCACATGATACCTCTAGTCACATCTTTTAACACAAAACTATCATTTTACTACCACATAACTACACTTTCCAAAATGTACATTCTTTATTTGAAACGTTCCATCTTTGACTAGAACTGCCGTTCAGTCGTTGCATCCTACCTTCAAGATAACACAAGCTAGACTGTCCCAAGCTCTGCTTTGTTCACTTGCTGACGAAGTAACGCTCCACTTACTTTGCATAGCATGTAATGTTCACGTGATTTCAATTCTATCCTAGGGGGTATCAATGTATTCAACTTGTAGGCGCGTATTTTGATTTTAAATTTTATCTAAAGTATTCCTGTTCATAGTCTTTTAAGTAATCTATGATTCTGAATATTTCTTACTTCCTATTTTTAATACAGTTTCTTAATTAATTAATTAATTACATAATCAAACATCCTTATATTTATATTCATTTAATTATTTATATTGTTTATTTAGGTTGGAGGATGCCCCATGCTTACAAAAATTGAAATGAAAAAATTTTAATTTATAAAACCATTGATATGGGTATTCAAAATATGAAAAATTGAAAGGAACAATCTCTGAAAAATGGATTTGATATCTTAAAATGTTGAGGAGAAATTTTGGTTTTAAAACTTATAAAATATTCCTATTTTTAACATTTTAATTTTTGTACACTTTTAACCCTTTGCGATCGGATAGAGTATTTATATGTTGTCCTGATCTGTCGGATGGCCAGCTGTACTGGCCGCGGACATTTGCACAACAACTCGGATTTAATTCCACATTAGTTGTTCCTGCCGCTCGGATGGCCAGTGGTACTGGCCAAGATAAAAACCGTCGAACGCTCGGAAGGCCAGCAGCACTGGCCAAGAAACATTTGTTGCATTTTAACAATATATTTTTATGTTGTGATGTGTGTAGAGTGCTGTAACCTATAGAGAAACTATTTAACTAAATGACCAGCAGTTCTGGCAGCTTTATCGTTGAAAAGTATCACCGGGAATGCCAAAATCAACACGTGCTCTTTTCTTACAACATTGAGAACGTACACACAGTGTCTTGTGATTTTTGTATAATTAGTAAATTGGGCATAATTTTCCTTTTTAACTTGAAACATATGTTTTTGTTTAGTTCATTATCTTGTTTGTTTGTGTATCTATATTAATAAAATATAAAATATTGTTTGTTTGTTTTAAAATAAATAAATAAGTAAGTTGTTCTCGTCAGTTTTAAATATATGTGATTTTTGTATAATTAGTAAATTAGGCATTATTTTCCCTTTTAAATTGAAACATAATTTTGTTTAGTTCATTATCTTGTTTGTTTGTATATCTATATTAATAAAATATAAAAAAATGTTTGTTTGTTTTAAAATTTAAAAAAAAACTGTAAGGTGTTCTCGTCAGTTTTAAATATGTGTTAGTTTTGTATAATTAGTAAATTAGGCATTATTGTCCTTTTTAACTTGAAACATATGATTTTGTTTAGTTCAGTATCTTTTTTGTTCGTGTATACCTACTAATAAAATTTTAAAAATTGTTTGTTTGTGTTAAAATAAAAAACTGACAAGGTGTTTGCGTAACTTTGAAATATATGTGATATTTGTATAATTAGTAAATTCGGCATTATTTTCCTTTTTAACTTGAAACATCCGAATTTGTTTAGTTCAGTATCTTGTTTGTCTGTGTATATTAAGAAAATAATTGTTAAAATGGAATTGGTTTTTGTTTAAAAAATAAATAAATACCCTTTGTAAAAATTGCAGTCTGTGATAAAAATAATTCCGACCTGGTGGGAAGAAGCCGACATTATGAATGCCGAGTTGACGCGGAGTGGAGCATGGCCAGTACAGCCGACCATCCGACCACCGGAACCAATTTATGGGGAAAGAATTCCGAGTGGCTGCTGACTGCGTTGTGGCCACTCCTACTGGCCTGCCGATCGCAAAGGGTTAAACTTAAATTTCTGCTATAAATAATAAACAATGTTTACAAGGATTGTTGTCCTTTCCATTCTGGATCTTTTAAAACCCCTTATCATTGGATTAAAAAACAAAAGTTTTATTAAAATTGTACCACTGCTCCTTAGATTGCTTCATGTTTTGATATTTCAGGAATCATCCTATCAATCCTGAATTTTTGATGCAACATATAATTGATATTAACAAATTTTGAAATTTTGGAAAAATTGTAAAACCTTGTTTCATTTTTATTTATTGAATGAAAACAACTTTTAAATTATTTTCTGTGTTTCAGATTCGGTGACAGCTGCTAAGGCCTTGGACTGTGTGAATGGTCTTGTTTTGAAAGGAAAGCCATTAATAATTCAGTTTGGAAAAGAATCCTATGGATGAAATTTTGATCATGAACAGGATTTGAGAGATTTGCTTAAAAAATTACCTACTGTCAAATTAACTTTGGCATGAAGAAGTAATATTGTATGGTTCAATATTGGAAATAGAAAATAATTAATTTCATCAGTTACTACTGCAGGAACTTTCTAAGGCGAGCACTCCCATCCATCTATATACAAACTCCAAGTAAACATTTACACAAAGATTTGTTGGTCATACTTTAGTCATACTAATTTCTTTTGAATGGTAATTAAATTGCAAATTTAATCAATTTCCTTACATTTTTCATGTAGTAACTATTCAAAACACAAAATTAATATAATATAAATGTATTTTTCAAATAATTCATATACTCTTGCCACCTAATCCCATAAAATTTGTAACTAGAATTTAGAAAAAGGAAAATGCTGTGCAAAAAGTATCATATGTGCAAAATAATGGTGTTCGAAAAGGCACAATCTGCTATTGTATTTCTTGAAAACAGCCAGGCCTGTGTCTGCAACTTTGTTTCAAAGACTTTCATGAAAAATGATCTAATTGAAATGTGACTTTTACTATTTTTCTTATAATAAAAGATGTCAAATTAGTGAAGTATTTGTATAATAATATTTGTTTGTTAATATTTCACTACAACTTTTATAAATAAGATATTACGCTATTACAATGTATTTGAATAATAATAATAAAAATATTTCTACTATAACTGTATTCATATTTCCATGTTTTACATTATTGGATTGCTTAGTTAGACAAGCTGGTCCTTTTGAAATAAATAAAACTTCTTAGATTGTTAACATAATTTTTTTAAATTTTACATACATGAGTTCTGTAGTTTAGCCAATTTCAAACACAGTTAAATTTTTTTTAATAATACCGTTTATGTACGGAAAATCACATCTGAAAGATGGGGGTCCTTCTTCATGTAAGCACATCAAAATTCTTTCTTCAACTTTCTCTGTCACTTTCACTACAGTTTCTCTTCCTATGGCTGTTGTTTCTGTACAAATAGTTTTTTTTAGATCATTAAGTGATTGAGGTTTGTAAACATACACTTTTGGCTTTAGGTACCCCTAAAAAAATCACACACTGACAGATCAGGTGATCGAGAGGACCATTATTGTCACCAAAGCATGAGATGACGTAGTGGGGAAACATTTGTTTAAAAAAGTTGTTGAACATGTTAACATAACGCTCTGAGTTAACAGTAACTGTAGTGACATTCTATTCAAAAAAATACTGACGAAGTATCCACATTTTGGATAGTCCACACAAAACAGACATTTTAGCACTGAAGAGGTCTAAAGTTTGAGATTAGGTAAAAAGTACAGAATCCTTATATGTAAATTAAAAAATGTATGTTGTTATTTGAGATTGGGTAAACTTCAGAATTAATTTATGTAAGTTTAAAAAATTTACATTAACAATTTTAGGAGTTTTATTTATTTTAAAAGTGACCATTCTTTTTATGCCACCTTGTATATAAACCAAAATAATTCTTTTATTAAAAACAACAAATGTATATTTTCAATATATTAATAAGTGGCTAATACTGAAGTTGATTAAATACTACACACATTTTTCATTCATTGTTTTCAAGAAGGATTGAAATGAATAAAAGTGTAAGATGCAAGAATGCAACTGCCGCTTGCTGGAAAAGAAATCTATTGAGAGAAATGGTGAGCGATCTGAAACACTTTGCAATGAAAATATGCCAGGTTACTAGGCATAAATATTGCATACTAAATTCAAAGACGTGTGCAAATATTAATTATCGCATCTACATCTAAGGTTCCATCAACACAATATCAGGAATTCCAAGCATTCATCATAGCTGAGCACACTTGTGAGTTTTTTATTGTGATTCAGAATTGAAAAGAGATTAAACCCTGATAGTACTTTGAAATCTCAAATGGTTTATGAGAAATTGCATGTTAAGATTTAACATGTCACGTCTCGCCACTTGCAATCCCTTTTTAAAACGCTTGTACCACCCTACCTATTCATCATAATGATATGAAATTTAAAATGAAGAAAAAGGAATGTTCAAATTTTACTGTGGTGTTTTTAAATCGAAAATATCTCCTATAGTTTCTGAGTAATTATACCGAGAAAACAGGCAATTTTCAAACTTTCCAAAATGGTAAAGTTTTTTTAGGCGAAAAAGTGAGTTTTTGATTTTTGAATGTTTCTATAGCTTAATAGAAGTAGAATTAAATTTGGAATCGAGGGGTGCTATTGAAATTTCAAAATTTTTAATATTTTTAAAATTTTTATCTAATTTTTTGTAAAAATTTCAACATTTTACAAAACTAATGATATGCACATCGTAAGATGCAGAATTGAAAGGAGAGTAAACCCAGATAAAAAAAACTTTGTAATCTCATAGGGTTTACGAGTTATTTCACATTAAAGTTTTTTGAAAAAAAATCAAAATATTTTTAAACCATTGATATATGTATCAACAGATGCAGAATTGAAAGGAGAATAAACCCTGAAAAAATCACTTCGAAATCTCAAATGGTTTAAGAGTTATTGCAATTTATATGTGAATAAAAATAGCAGATTTTAACATTTCACGTTTCGCCACTTGCAATACCTTTTTAAAACGCCTGTAGCTCCCTAACTATACATCGTAATGCTATGAAAGTTTACATGAGGAAAGAAGAAAGTTCAAATTTTACTGTGGTTTTTTCAAATCGAAAATATCTCCTATAGTTTCTGAGTAATTAAACCGAGAAAACAGGCAATTTTCCAACTTTCTAAAATGGTAAGGTACCCCCCCTTGCAGTTTTTTTAGGCGAAAAAGTGAGTTTTTGATTTTTGAATGTTTCTATAGCTTAATGGAAGTAGAATTAAATTTGGAATCGAGGGGTGCTATTGAAATTTCAAAATTTTTAATATTTTTTAAATTTTTATCTAATTTTTTGTAAAAATTTCAACATTTAACAATACCAATGATATGAATATTGAAAGATGCAGAATTAAAAGGAGAGTAAACCCTGAGAAAAAAAACTTTGAAATCTCAAAGGGTTTACGAGTAATTGCAGTTTAAAGTTTTTTCAAAAAAGATCAAAATTTTTTTAAACAAACGATATGGGTATCAAAAGATGCAGAATTGAAAGGAGAATAAACCCTGAAAAAATCACTTCGAAATCTCAAATGGTTTAAGAGTTATTGCAATTTATATGTGAATAAAAATAGCAGATTTTAACATTTCACGTTTCGCCACTTGCAATACCTTTTTAAAACGCCTGTAGCTCCCTAACTATACATCGTAATGCTATGAAAGTTTACATGAGGAAAGAAGAAAGTTCAAATTTTACTGTGGTTTTTTCAAATCGAAAATATCTCCTATAGTTTCTGAGTAATTAAACCGAGAAAACAGGCAATTTTCCAACTTTCTAAAATGGTAAGGTACCCCCCTTGCAGTTTTTTTAGGCGAAAAAGTGAGTTTTTGATTTTTGAATGTTTCTATAGCTTAATGGAAGTAGAATTAAATTTGGAATCGAGGGGTGCTATTGAAATTTCAAAATTTTTAATATTTTTAAAATATTTATCTAATTTTTTGTAAAATTTTCAACATTTAACAATACCAATGATATGGATATTGAAAGATGCAGAATTAAAAGGAGAGTAAACCCTGAGAAAAAAAACTTTGAAATCTCAAAGGGTTTACGAGTAATTGCAGTTTAAAGTTTTTTCAAAAAAGATCAAAATTTTTTTAAACAAACGATATGGGTATCAAAAGATGCAGAATTGAAAGGAGAATAAACCCTGAAAAAATCACTTCGAAATCTCAAATGGTTTAAGAGTTATTGCAATTTATATGTGAATAAAATTAGCAGATTTTAACATTTCACGTTTCGCCACTTGCAATACCTTTTTAAAACGCCTGTAGCTCCCTAACTATACATCGTAATGCTATGAAAGTTTACATGAGGAAAGAAGAAAGTTCAAATTTTACTGTGGTTTTTTCAAATCGAAAATATCTCCTATAGTTTCTGAGTAATTAAACCGAGAAAACAGGCAATTTTCCAACTTTCTAAAATGGTAAGGTACCCACCCCCCTTGCAGTTTTTTTAGGCGAAAAAGTGAGTTTTTGATTTTTGAATGTTTCTATAGCTTAATGGAAGTAGAATTAAATTTGGAATCGAGGGGTGCTATTGAAAGTTCAAAATTTTTAATATTTTTTACATTTTTATCTAATTTTTTGTAAAAATTTCAACATTTAACAATACCAATGATATGGATATTGAAAGATGCAGAATTAAAAGGAGAGTAAACCCTGAGAAAAAAAACTTTGAAATCTCAAAGGGTTTACGAGTAATTGCAGTTTAAAGTTTTTTCAAAAAAGATCAAAAATTTTTTAAACAAACGATATAGGTATCAAAAGATGCAGAATTGAAAGGAGAATAAACCCTGAAAAAATCACTTCAAAATCTCAAATGGTTTAAGAGTTATTGCAATTTATATGTGAATAAAAATAGCAGATTTTAACATTTCACGTTTCGCCACTTGCAATACCTTTTTAAAACGCCTGTAGCTCCCTAACTATACATCGTGATGCTATGAAAGTTTACATGAGGAAAGAAGAAAGTTCAAATTTTACTGTGGTTTTTTCAAATCGAAAATATCTCCTATAGTTTCTGAGTAATTAAACCGAGAAAACAGGCAATTTTCCAACTTTCTAAAATGGTAAGGTACCCCCCTTGCAGTTTTTTTAGGCGAAAAAGTGAGTTTTTGATTTTTGAATGTTTCTATAGCTTAATGGAAGTAGAATTAAATTTGGAATCGAGGGGTGCTATTGAAATTTCAAAATTTTTAATATTTTTAAAATATTTATCTAATTTTTTGTAAAAATTTCAACATTTAACAATACCAATGATATGGATATTGAAAGATGCAGAATTAAAAGGAGAGTAAACCCTGAGAAAAAAAACTTTGAAATCTCAAAGGGTTTACGAGTAATTGCAGTTTAAAGTTTTTTCAAAAAAGATCAAAATTTTTTTAAACAAACGATATGGGTATCAAAAGATGCAGAATTGAAAGGAGAATAAACCCTGAAAAAATCACTTCGAAATCTCAAATGGTTTAAGAGTTATTGCAATTTATATGTGAATAAAAATAGCAGATTTTAACATTTCACGTTTCGCCACTTGCAATACCTTTTTAAAACGCCTGTAGCTCCCTAACTATACATCGTAATGCTATGAAAGTTTACGTGAGGAAAGAAGAAAGTTCAAATTTTACTGTGGTTTTTTCAAATCGAAAATATCTCCTATAGTTTCTGAGTAATTAAACCGAGAAAACAGGCAATTTTCCAACTTTCTAAAATGGTAAGGTACCCCCCTTGCAGTTTTTTTAGGCGAAAAAGTGAGTTTTTGATTTTTGAATGTTTCTATAGCTTAATGGAAGTAGAATTAAATTTGGAATCGAGGGGTGCTATTGAAAGTTCAAAATTTTTAATATTTTTTACATTTTTATCTAATTTTTTGTAAAAATTTCAACATTTAACAATACCAATGATATGGATATTGAAAGATGCAGAATTAAAAGGAGAGTAAACCCTGAGAAAAAAAACTTTGAAATCTCAAAGGGTTTACGAGTAATTGCAGTTTAAAGTTTTTTCAAAAAAGATCAAAATTTTTTTAAACAAACGATATAGGTATCAAAAGATGCAGAATTGAAAGGAGAATAAACCCTGAAAAAATCACTTCAAAATCTCAAATGGTTTAAGAGTTATTGCAATTTATATGTGAATAAAAATAGCAGATTTTAACATTTCACGTTTCGCCACTTGCAATACCTTTTTAAAACGCCTGTAGCTCCCTAACTATACATCGTGATGCTATGAAAGTTTACATGAGGAAAGAAGAAAGTTCAAATTTTACTGTGGTTTTTTCAAATCGAAAATATCTCCTATAGTTTCTGAGTAATTAAACCGAGAAAACAGGCAATTTTCCAACTTTCTAAAATGGTAAGGTACCCCCCTTGCAGTTTTTTTAGGCGAAAAAGTGAGTTTTTGATTTTTGAATGTTTCTATAGCTTAATGGAAGTAGAATTAAATTTGGAATCGAGGGGTGCTATTGAAATTTCAAAATTTTTAATATTTTTAAAATATTTATCTAATTTTTTGTAAAAATTTCAACATTTAACAATACCAATGATATGGATATTGAAAGATGCAGAATTAAAAGGAGAGTAAACCCTGAGAAAAAAAACTTTGAAATCTCAAAGGGTTTACGAGTAATTGCAGTTTAAAGTTTTTTCAAAAAAGATCAAAATTTTTTTAAACAAACGATATGGGTATCAAAAGATGCAGAATTGAAAGGAGAATAAACCCTGAAAAAATCACTTCGAAATCTCAAATGGTTTAAGAGTTATTGCAATTTATATGTGAATAAAAATAGCAGATTTTAACGTTTCACGTTTCGCCACTTGCAATACCTTTTTAAAACGCCTGTAGCTCCCTAACTATACATCGTAATGATATGAAAGTTTACATGAGGAAAGAAGAAAGTTCAAATTTTACTGTGGTTTTTTCAAATCGAAAATATCTCCTATAGTTTCTGAGTAATTAAACCGAGAAAACAGGCAATTTTCCAACTTTCTAAAATGGTAAGGTACCCCCCTTGCAGTTTTTTTAGGCGAAAAAGTGAGTTTTTGATTTTTGAATGTTTCTATAGCTTAATGGAAGTAGAATTAAATTTGGAATCGAGGGGTGCTATTGAAATTTCAAAATTTTTAATATTTTAAAAATTTTTATCTAATTTTTTGTAAAAATTTCAACATTTAACAATACCAATGATATGAATATTGAAAGATGCAGAATTAAAAGGAGAGTAAACCCTGAGAAAAAAAACTTTGAAATCTCAAAGGGTTTACGAGTAATTGCAGTTTAAAGTTTTTTCAAAAAAGATCAAAATTTTTTTAAACAAACGATATAGGTATCAAAATATGCAGAATTGAAAGGAGAATAAACCCTGAAAAAATCACTTCGAAATCTCAAATGGTTTAAGAGTTATTGCAATTTATATGTGAATAAAAATAGCAGATTTTAACATTTCACGTTTCGCCACTTGCAATACCTTTTTAAAACGCCTGTAGCTCCCTAACTATACATCGTAATGCTATGAAAGTTTACATGAGGAAAGAAGAAAGTTCAAATTTTACTGTGGTTTTTTCAAATCGAAAATATCTCCTATAGTTTCTGAGTAATTAAACCGAGAAAACAGGCAATTTTCCAACTTTCTAAAATGGTAAGGTACACCCCCCTTGCAGTTTTTTTAGGCGAAAAAGTGAGTTTTTGATTTTTGAATGTTTCTATAGCTTAATGGAAGTAGAATTAAATTTTGAATCGAGGGGTGCTATTGAAATTTCAAAATTTTTAATATTTTTTACATTTTTATCTAATTTTTTGTCAAAATTTCAACATTTAACAATACCAATGATATGGATATTGAAAGATGCAGAATTAAAAGGAGAGTAAACCCTGAGAAAAAAAACTTTGAAATCTCAAAGGGTTTACGAGTAATTGCAGTTTAAAGTTTTTTCAAAAAAGATCAAAATTTTTTTAAACAAACGATATGGGTATCAAAAGATGCAGAATTGAAAGGAGAATAAACCCTGAAAAAATCACTTCGAAATCTCAAATGGTTTAAGAGTTATTGCAATTTATATGTGAATAAAAATAGCAGATTTTAACATTTCACGTTTCGCCACTTGCAATACCTTTTTAAAACGCCTGTAGCTCCCTAACTATACATCGTAATGCTATGAAAGTTTACATGAGGAAAGAAGAAAGTTCAAATTTTACTGTGGTTTTTTCAAATCGAAAATATCTCCTATAGTTTCTGAGTAATTAAACCGAGAAAACAGGCAATTTTCCAACTTTCTAAAATGGTAAGGTACCCCCCTTGCAGTTTTTTTAGGCGAAAAAGTGAGTTTTTGATTTTTGAATGTTTCTATAGCTTAATGGAAGTAGAATTAAATTTGGAATCGAGGGGTGCTATTGAAAGTTCAAAATTTTTAATATTTTTTACATTTTTATCTAATTTTTTGTCAAAATTTCAACATTTAACAATACCAATGATATGGATATTGAAAGATGCAGAATTAAAAGGAGAGTAAACCCTGAGAAAAAAAACTTTGAAATCTCAAAGGGTTTACGAGTAATTGCAGTTTAAAGTTTTTTCAAAAAAGATCAAAATTTTTTTAAACAAACGATATAGGTATCAAAAGATGCAGAATTGAAAGGAGAATAAACCCTGAAAAAATCACTTCAAAATCTCAAATGGTTTAAGAGTTATTGCAATTTATATGTGAATAAAAATAGCAGATTTTAACGTTTCACGTTTCGCCACTTGCAATACCTTTTTAAAACGCCTGTAGCTCCCTAACTATACATCGTAATGATATGAAAGTTTACATGAGGAAAGAAGAAAGTTCAAATTTTACTGTGGTTTTTTCAAATCGAAAATATCTCCTATAGTTTCTGAGTAATTAAACCGAGAAAACAGGCAATTTTCCAACTTTCTAAAATGGTAAGGTACCCCCCTTGCAGTTTTTTTAGGCGAAAAAGTGAGTTTTTGATTTTTGAATGTTTCTATAGCTTAATGGAAGTAGAATTAAATTTGGAATCGAGGGGTGCTATTGAAATTTCAAAATTTTTAATATTTTAAAAATTTTTATCTAATTTTTTGTAAAAATTTCAACATTTAACAATACCAATGATATGAATATTGAAAGATGCAGAATTAAAAGGAGAGTAAACCCTGAGAAAAAAAACTTTGAAATCTCAAAGGGTTTACGAGTAATTGCAGTTTAAAGTTTTTTCAAAAAAGATCAAAATTTTTTTAAACAAACGATATAGGTATCAAAAGATGCAGAATTGAAAGGAGAATAAACCCTGAAAAAATCACTTCGAAATCTCAAATGGTTTAAGAGTTATTGCAATTTATATGTGAATAAAAATAGCAGATTTTAACATTTCACGTTTCGCCACTTGCAATACCTTTTTAAAACGCCTGTAGCTCCCTAACTATACATCGTAATGCTATGAAAGTTTACATGAGGAAAGAAGAAAGTTCAAATTTTACTGTGGTTTTTTCAAATCGAAAATATCTCCTATAGTTTCTGAGTAATTAAACCGAGAAAACAGGCAATTTTCCAACTTTCTAAAATGGTAAGGTACCCCCCTTGCAGTTTTTTTAGGCGAAAAAGTGAGTTTTTGATTTTTGAATGTTTCTATAGCTTAATGGAAGTAGAATTAAATTTGGAATCGAGGGGTGCTATTGAAATTTCAAAATTTTTAATATTTTTTACATTTTTATCTAATTTTTTGTCAAAATTTCAACATTTAACAATACCAATGATATGGATATTGAAAGATGCAGAATTAAAAGGAGAGTAAACCCTGAGAAAAAAAACTTTGAAATCTCAAAGGGTTTACGAGTAATTGCAGTTTAAAGTTTTTTCAAAAAAGATCAAAATTTTTTTAAACAAACGATATGGGTATCAAAAGATGCAGAATTGAAAGGAGAATAAACCCTGAAAAAATCACTTCGAAATCTCAAATGGTTTAAGAGTTATTGCAATTTATATGTGAATAAAAATAGCAGATTTTAACATTTCACGTTTCGCCACTTGCAATACCTTTTTAAAACGCCTGTAGCTCCCTAACTATACATCGTAATGCTATGAAAGTTTACATGAGGAAAGAAGAAAGTTCAAATTTTACTGTGGTTTTTTCAAATCGAAAATATCTCCTATAGTTTCTGAGTAATTAAACCGAGAAAACAGGCAATTTTCCAACTTTCTAAAATGGTAAGGTACCCCCCTTGCAGTTTTTTTAGGCGAAAAAGTGAGTTTTTGATTTTTGAATGTTTCTATAGCTTAATGGAAGTAGAATTAAATTTGGAATCGAGGGGTGCTATTGAAAGTTCAAAATTTTTAATATTTTTTACATTTTTATCTAATTTTTTGTCAAAATTTCAACATTTAACAATACCAATGATATGGATATTGAAAGATGCAGAATTAAAAGGAGAGTAAACCCTGAGAAAAAAAACTTTGAAATCTCAAAGGGTTTACGAGTAATTGCAGTTTAAAGTTTTTTCAAAAAAGATCAAAATTTTTTTAAACAAACGATATAGGTATCAAAAGATGCAGAATTGAAAGGAGAATAAACCCTGAAAAAATCACTTCAAAATCTCAAAAAATGGTTTAAGAGTTATTGCAATTTATATGTGAATAAAAATAGCAGATTTTAACATTTCACGTTTCGCCACTTGCAATACCTTTTTAAAACGCCTGTAGCTCCCTAACTATACATCGTGATGCTATGAAAGTTTACATGAGGAAAGAAGAAAGTTCAAATTTTACTGTGGTTTTTTCAAATCGAAAATATCTCCTATAGTTTCTGAGTAATTAAACCGAGAAAACAGGCAATTTTCCAACTTTCTAAAATGGTAAGGTACCCCCTTGCAGTTTTTTTAGGCGAAAAAGTGAGTTTTTGATTTTTGAATGTTTCTATAGCTTAATGGAAGTAGAATTAAATTTGGAATCGAGGGGTGCTATTGAAATTTCAAAATTTTTAATATTTTTAAAATTTTTATCTAATTTTTTGTAAAAATTTCAACATTTAACAATACCAATGATATGAATATTGAAAGATGCAGAATTAAAAGGAGAGTAAACCCTGAGAAAAAAAACTTTGAAATCTCAAAGGGTTTACGAGTAATTGCAGTTTAAAGTTTTTTCAAAAAAGATCAAAATTTTTTTAAACAAACGATATGGGTATCAAAAGATGCAGAATTGAAAGGAGAATAAACCCTGAAAAAATCACTTCGAAATCTCAAATGGTTTAAGAGTTATTGCAATTTATATGTGAATAAAAATAGCAGATTTTAACATTTCACGTTTCGCCACTTGCAATACCTTTTTAAAACGCCTGTAGCTCCCTAACTATACATCGTGATGCTATGAAAGTTTACATGAGGAAAGAAGAAAGTTCAAATTTTACTGTGGTTTTTTCAAATCGAAAATATCTCCTATAGTTTCTGAGTAATTAAACCGAGAAAACAGGCAATTTTCCAACTTTCTAAAATGGTAAGGTACCCCCCTTGCAGTTTTTTTAGGCGAAAAAGTGAGTTTTTGATTTTTGAATGTTTCTATAGCTTAATGGAAGTAGAATTAAATTTGGAATCGAGGGGTGCTATTGAAAGTTCAAAATTTTTAATATTTTTTACATTTTTATCTAATTTTTTGTCAAAATTTCAACATTTAACAATACCAATGATATGGATATTGAAAGATGCAGAATTAAAAGGAGAGTAAACCCTGAGAAAAAAAACTTTGAAATCTCAAAGGGTTTACGAGTAATTGCAGTTTAAAGTTTTTTCAAAAAAGATCAAAATTTTTTTAAACAAACGATATAGGTATCAAAAGATGCAGAATTGAAAGGAGAATAAACCCTGAAAAAATCACTTCAAAATCTCAAAAAATGGTTTAAGAGTTATTGCAATTTATATGTGAATAAAAATAGCAGATTTTAACATTTCACGTTTCGCCACTTGCAATACCTTTTTAAAACGCCTGTAGCTCCCTAACTATACATCGTGATGCTATGAAAGTTTACATGAGGAAAGAAGAAAGTTCAAATTTTACTGTGGTTTTTTCAAATCGAAAATATCTCCTATAGTTTCTGAGTAATTAAACCGAGAAAACAGGCAATTTTCCAACTTTCTAAAATGGTAAGGTACCCCCCTTGCAGTTTTTTTAGGCGAAAAAGTGAGTTTTTGATTTTTGAATGTTTCTATAGCTTAATGGAAGTAGAATTAAATTTGGAATCGAGGGGTGCTATTGAAATTTCAAAATTTTTAATATTTTTAAAATTTTTATCTAATTTTTTGTAAAAATTTCAACATTTAACAATACCAATGATATGAATATTGAAAGATGCAGAATTAAAAGGAGAGTAAACCCTGAGAAAAAAAACTTTGAAATCTCAAAGGGTTTACGAGTAATTGCAGTTTAAAGTTTTTTCAAAAAAGATCAAAATTTTTTTAAACAAACGATATGGGTATCAAAAGATGCAGAATTGAAAGGAGAATAAACCCTGAAAAAATCACTTCGAAATCTCAAATGGTTTAAGAGTTATTGCAATTTATATGTGAATAAAAATAGCAGATTTTAACATTTCACGTTTCGCCACTTGCAATACCTTTTTAAAACGCCTGTAGCTCCCTAACTATACATCGTGATGCTATGAAAGTTTACATGAGGAAAGAAGAAAGTTCAAATTTTACTGTGGTTTTTTCAAATCGAAAATATCTCCTATAGTTTCTGAGTAATTAAACCGAGAAAACAGGCAATTTTCCAACTTTCTAAAATGGTAAGGTACCCCCCTTGCAGTTTTTTTAGGCGAAAAAGTGAGTTTTTGATTTTTGAATGTTTCTATAGCTTAATGGAAGTAGAATTAAATTTGGAATCGAGGGGTGCTATTGAAAGTTCAAAATTTTTAATATTTTTTACATTTTTATCTAATTTTTTGTAAAAATTTCAACATTTAACAATACCAATGATATGGATATTGGAAGATGCAGAATTAAAAGGAGAGTAAACCCTGAGAAAAAAAACTTTGAAATCTCAAAGGGTTTACGAGTAATTGCAGTTTAAAGTTTTTTCAAAAAAGATCAAAATTTTTTTAAACAAACGATATAGGTATCAAAAGATGCAGAATTGAAAGGAGAATAAACCCTGAAAAAATCACTTCAAAATCTCAAATGGTTTAAGAGTTATTGCAATTTATATGTGAATAAAAATAGCAGATTTTAACATTTCACGTTTCGCCACTTGCAATACCTTTTTAAAACGCCTGTAGCTCCCTAACTATACATCGTAATGCTATGAAAGTTTACATGAGGAAAGAAGAAAGTTCAAATTTTACTGTGGTTTTTTCAAATCGAAAATATCTCCTATAGTTTCTGAGTAATTAAACCGAGAAAACAGGCAATTTTCCAACTTTCTAAAATGGTAAGGTACCCCCCTTGCAGTTTTTTTAGGCGAAAAAGTGAGTTTTTGATTTTTGAATGTTTCTATAGCTTAATGGAAGTAGAATTAAATTTGGAATCGAGGGGTGCTATTGAAAGTTCAAAATTTTTAATATTTTTGACATTTTTATCTAATTTTTTGTATAAATTTCAACATTTAACAATACCAATGATATGGATATTGAAAGATGCAGAATTAAAAGGAGAGTAAACCCTGAGAAAAAAAACTTTGAAATCTCAAAGGGTTTACGAGTAATTGCAGTTTAAAGTTTTTTCAAAAAAGATCAAAATTTTTTTAAACAATCGATATAGGTATCAAAAGATGCAGAATTGAAAGGAGAATAAACCCTGAAAAAATCACTTCAAAATCTCAAATGGTTTAAGAGTTATTGCAATTTATATGTGAATAAAAATAGCAGATTTTAACATTTCACGTTTCGCCACTTGCAATACCTTTTTAAAACGCCTGTAGCTCCCTAACTATACATCGTGATGCTATGAAAGTTTACATGAGGAAAGAAGAAAGTTCAAATTTTACTGTGGTTTTTTCAAATCGAAAATATCTCCTATAGTTTCTGAGTAATTAAACCGAGAAAACAGGCAATTTTCCAACTTTCTAAAATGGTAAGGTACCCCCCTTGCAGTTTTTTTAGGCGAAAAAGTGAGTTTTTGATTTTTGAATGTTTCTATAGCTTAATGGAAGTAGAATTAAATTTGGAATCGAGGGGTGCTATTGAAAGTTCAAAATTTTTAATATTTTTTACATTTTTATCTAATTTTTTGTAAAAATTTCAACATTTAACAATACCAATGATATGGATATTGGAAGATGCAGAATTAAAAGGAGAGTAAACCCTGAGAAAAAAAACTTTGAAATCTCAAAGGGTTTACGAGTAATTGCAGTTTAAAGTTTTTTCAAAAAAGATCAAAATTTTTTTAAACAAACGATATAGGTATCAAAAGATGCAGAATTGAAAGGAGAATAAACCCTGAAAAAATCACTTCAAAATCTCAAATGGTTTAAGAGTTATTGCAATTTATATGTGAATAAAAATAGCAGATTTTAACATTTCACGTTTCGCCACTTGCAATACCTTTTTAAAACGCCTGTAGCTCCCTAACTATACATCGTAATGCTATGAAAGTTTACATGAGGAAAGAAGAAAGTTCAAATTTTACTGTGGTTTTTTCAAATCGAAAATATCTCCTATAGTTTCTGAGTAATTAAACCGAGAAAACAGGCAATTTTCCAACTTTCTAAAATGGTAAGGTACCCCCCTTGCAGTTTTTTTAGGCGAAAAAGTGAGTTTTTGATTTTTGAATGTTTCTATAGCTTAATGGAAGTAGAATTAAATTTGGAATCGAGGGGTGCTATTGAAATTTCAAAATTTTTAATATTTTTAAAATTTTTATCTAATTTTTTGTGAAAATTTCAACATTTAACAATACCAATGATATGAATATTGAAAGATGCAGAATTAAAAGGAGAGTAAACCCTGAGAAAAAAAAACTTTGAAATCTCAAAGGGTTTACGAGTAATTGCAGTTTAAAGTTTTTTCAAAAAAGATCAAAAATTTTTTAAACAAACGATATGGGTATCAAAAGATGCAGAATTGAAAGGAGAATAAACCCTGAAAAAATCACTTCGAAATCTCAAATGGTTTAAGAGTTATTGCAATTTATATGTGAATAAAAATAGCAGATTTTAACATTTCACGTTTCGCCACTTGCAATACCTTTTTAAAACGCCTGTAGCTCCCTAACTATACATCGTGATGCTATGAAAGTTTACATGAGGAAAGAAGAAAGTTCAAATTTTACTGTGGTTTTTTCAAATCGAAAATATCTCCTATAGTTTCTGAGTAATTAAACCGAGAAAACAGGCAATTTTCCAACTTTCTAAAATGGTAAGGTACCCCCCTTGCAGTTTTTTTAGGCGAAAAAGTGAGTTTTTGATTTTTGAATGTTTCTATAGCTTAATGGAAGTAGAATTAAATTTGGAATCGAGGGGTGCTATTGAAAGTTCAAAATTTTTAATATTTTTTACATTTTTATCTAATTTTTTGTAAAAATTTCAACATTTAACAATACCAATGATATGGATATTGGAAGATGCAGAATTAAAAGGAGAGTAAACCCTGAGAAAAAAAACTTTGAAATCTCAAAGGGTTTACGAGTAATTGCAGTTTAAAGTTTTTTCAAAAAAGATCAACATTTTTTTAAACAAACGATATAGGTATCAAAAGATGCAGAATTGAAAGGAGAATAAACCCTGAAAAAATCACTTCAAAATCTCAAATGGTTTAAGAGTTATTGCAATTTATATGTGAATAAAAATAGCAGATTTTAACATTTCACGTTTCGCCACTTGCAATACCTTTTTAAAACGCCTGTAGCTCCCTAACTATACATCGTAATGCTATGAAAGTTTACATGAGGAAAGAAGAAAGTTCAAATTTTACTGTGGTTTTTTCAAATCGAAAATATCTCCTATAGTTTCTGAGTAATTAAACC
This sequence comes from Aphrophora alni, assembly GCA_963513935.1. Lineage (NCBI taxonomy): Eukaryota > Metazoa > Arthropoda > Insecta > Hemiptera > Aphrophoridae > Aphrophora > Aphrophora alni. The sequence goes on along the minus strand of OY740778.1, from coordinate 2,522,813 downwards.
GAGAAAACAGGCAATTTTCCAACTTTCTAAAATGGTAAGGTACCCCCCTTGCAGTTTTTTTAGGCGAAAAAGTGAGTTTTTGATTTTTGAATGTTTCTATAGCTTAATGGAAGTAGAATTAAATTTGGAATCGAGGGGTGCTATTGAAAGTTCAAAATTTTTAATATTTTTGACATTTTTATCTAATTTTTTGTATAAATTTCAACATTTAACAATACCAATGATATGGATATTGAAAGATGCAGAATTAAAAGGAGAGTAAACCCTGAGAAAAAAAACTTTGAAATCTCAAAGGGTTTACGAGTAATTGCAGTTTAAAGTTTTTTCAAAAAAGATCAACATTTTTTTAAACAAACGATATAGGTATCAAAAGATGCAGAATTGAAAGGAGAATAAACCCTGAAAAAATCACTTCAAAATCTCAAATGGTTTAAGAGTTATTGCAATTTATATGTGAATAAAAATAGCAGATTTTAACATTTCACGTTTCGCCACTTGCAATACCTTTTTAAAACGCCTGTAGCTCCCTAACTATACATCGTAATGCTATGAAAGTTTACATGAGGAAAGAAGAAAGTTCAAATTTTACTGTGGTTTTTTCAAATCGAAAATATCTCCTATAGTTTCTGAGTAATTAAACCGAGAAAACAGGCAATTTTCCAACTTTCTAAAATGGTAAGGTACCCCCCTTGCAGTTTTTTTAGGCGAAAAAGTGAGTTTTTGATTTTTGAATGTTTCTATAGCTTAATGGAAGTAGAATTAAATTTGGAATCGAGGGGTGCTATTGAAAGTTCAAAATTTTTAATATTTTTGACATTTTTATCTAATTTTTTGTATAAATTTCAACATTTAACAATACCAATGATATGGATATTGAAAGATGCAGAATTAAAAGGAGAGTAAACCCTGAGAAAAAAAACTTTGAAATCTCAAAGGGTTTACGAGTAATTGCAGTTTAAAGTTTTTTCAAAAAAGATCAAAATTTTTTTAAACAATCGATATAGGTATCAAAAGATGCAGAATTGAAAGGAGAATAAACCCTGAAAAAATCACTTCAAAATCTCAAATGGTTTAAGAGTTATTGCAATTTATATGTGAATAAAAATAGCAGATTTTAACATTTCACGTTTCGCCACTTGCAATACCTTTTTAAAACGCCTGTAGCTCCCTAACTATACATCGTGATGCTATGAAAGTTTACATGAGGAAAGAAGAAAGTTCAAATTTTACTGTGGTTTTTTCAAATCGAAAATATCTCCTATAGTTTCTGAGTAATTAAACCGAGAAAACAGGCAATTTTCCAACTTTCTAAAATGGTAAGGTACCCCCCTTGCAGTTTTTTTAGGCGAAAAAGTGAGTTTTTGATTTTTGAATGTTTCTATAGCTTAATGGAAGTAGAATTAAATTTGGAATCGAGGGGTGCTATTGAAAGTTCAAAATTTTTAATATTTTTTACATTTTTATCTAATTTTTTGTAAAAATTTCAACATTTAACAATACCAATGATATGGATATTGGAAGATGCAGAATTAAAAGGAGAGTAAACCCTGAGAAAAAAAACTTTGAAATCTCAAAGGGTTTACGAGTAATTGCAGTTTAAAGTTTTTTCAAAAAAGATCAACATTTTTTTAAACAAACGATATAGGTATCAAAAGATGCAGAATTGAAAGGAGAATAAACCCTGAAAAAATCACTTCGAAATCTCAAATGGTTTAAGAGTTATTGCAATTTATATGTGAATAAAAATAGCAGATTTTAACATTTCACGTTTCGCCACTTGCAATACCTTTTTAAAACGCCTGTAGCTCCCTAACTATACATCGTGATGCTATGAAAGTTTACATGAGGAAAGAAGAAAGTTCAAATTTTACTGTGGTTTTTTCAAATCGAAAATATCTCCTATAGTTTCTGAGTAATTAAACCGAGAAAACAGGCAATTTTCCAACTTTCTAAAATGGTAAGGTACCCCCCTTGCAGTTTTTTTAGGCGAAAAAGTGAGTTTTTGATTTTTGAATGTTTCTATAGCTTAATGGAAGTAGAATTAAATTTGGAATCGAGGGGTGCTATTGAAATTTCAAAATTTTTAATATTTTTAAAATATTTATCTAATTTTTTGTAAAAATTTCAACATTTAACAATACCAATGATATGGATATTGAAAGATGCAGAATTAAAAGGAGAGTAAACCCTGAGAAAAAAAACTTTGAAATCTCAAAGGGTTTACGAGTAATTGCAGTTTAAAGTTTTTTCAAAAAAGATCAAAATTTTTTTAAACAAACGATATGGGTATCAAAAGATGCAGAATTGAAAGGAGAATAAACCCTGAAAAAATCACTTCGAAATCTCAAATGGTTTAAGAGTTATTGCAATTTATATGTGAATAAAAATAGCAGATTTTAACATTTCACGTTTCGCCACTTGCAATACCTTTTTAAAACGCCTGTAGCTCCCTAACTATACATCGTGATGCTATGAAAGTTTACATGAGGAAAGAAGAAAGTTCAAATTTTACTGTGGTTTTTTCAAATCGAAAATATCTCCTATAGTTTCTGAGTAATTAAACCGAGAAAACAGGCAATTTTCCAACTTTCTAAAATGGTAAGGTACCCCCCTTGCAGTTTTTTTAGGCGAAAAAGTGAGTTTTTGATTTTTGAATGTTTCTATAGCTTAATGGAAGTAGAATTAAATTTGGAATCGAGGGGTGCTATTGAAATTTCAAAATTTTTAATATTTTTAAAATGTTTATCTAATTTTTTGTAAAAATTTCAACATTTAACAATACCAATGATATGAATATTGAAAGATGCAGAATTAAAAGGAGAGTAAACCCTGAGAAAAAAAACTTTGAAATCTCAAAGGGTTTACGAGTAATTGCAGTTTAAAGTTTTTTCAAAAAAGATCAAAATTTTTTTAAACAATCGATATAGGTATCAAAAGATGCAGAATTGAAAGGAGAATAAACCCTGAAAAAATCACTTCAAAATCTCAAATGGTTTAAGAGTTATTGCAATTTATATGTGAATAAAAATAGCAGATTTTAACATTTCACGTTTCGCCACTTGCAATACCTTTTTAAAACGCCTGTAGCTCCCTAACTATACATCGTGATGCTATGAAAGTTTACATGAGGAAAGAAGAAAGTTCAAATTTTACTGTGGTTTTTTCAAATCGAAAATATCTCCTATAGTTTCTGAGTAATTAAACCGAGAAAACAGGCAATTTTCCAACTTTCTAAAATGGTAAGGTACCCCCCTTGCAGTTTTTTTAGGCGAAAAAGTGAGTTTTTGATTTTTGAATGTTTCTATAGCTTAATGGAAGTAGAATTAAATTTGGAATCGAGGGGTGCTATTGAAATTTCAAAATTTTTAATATTTTTAAAATATTTATCTAATTTTTTGTAAAAATTTCAACATTTAACAATACCAATGATATGGATATTGAAAGATGCAGAATTAAAAGGAGAGTAAACCCTGAGAAAAAAAACTTTGAAATCTCAAAGGGTTTACGAGTAATTGCAGTTTAAAGTTTTTTCAAAAAAGATCAAAATTTTTTTAAACAAACGATATGGGTATCAAAAGATGCAGAATTGAAAGGAGAATAAACCCTGAAAAAATCACTTCGAAATCTCAAATGGTTTAAGAGTTATTGCAATTTATATGTGAATAAAAATAGCAGATTTTAACATTTCACGTTTCGCCACTTGCAATACCTTTTTAAAACGCCTGTAGCTCCCTAACTATACATCGTGATGCTATGAAAGTTTACATGAGGAAAGAAGAAAGTTCAAATTTTACTGTGGTTTTTTCAAATCGAAAATATCTCCTATAGTTTCTGAGTAATTAAACCGAGAAAACAGGCAATTTTCCAACTTTCTAAAATGGTAAGGTACCCCCCTTGCAGTTTTTTTAGGCGAAAAAGTGAGTTTTTGATTTTTGAATGTTTCTATAGCTTAATGGAAGTAGAATTAAATTTGGAATCGAGGGGTGCTATTGAAATTTCAAAATTTTTAATATTTTTAAAATGTTTATCTAATTTTTTGTAAAAATTTCAACATTTAACAATACCAATGATATGAATATTGAAAGATGCAGAATTAAAAGGAGAGTAAACCCTGAGAAAAAAAACTTTGAAATCTCAAAGGGTTTACGAGTAATTGCAGTTTAAAGTTTTTTCAAAAAAGATCAAAATTTTTTTAAACAAACGATATGGGTATCAAAAGATGCAGAATTGAAAGGAGAATAAACCCTGAAAAAATCACTTCGAAATCTCAAATGGTTTAAGAGTTATTGCAATTTATATGTGAATAAAAATAGCAGATTTTAACATTTCACGTTTCGCCACTTGCAATACCTTTTTAAAACGCCTGTAGCTCCCTAACTATACATCGTGATGCTATGAAAGTTTACATGAGGAAAGAAGAAAGTTCAAATTTTACTGTGGTTTTTTCAAATCGAAAATATCTCCTATAGTTTCTGAGTAATTAAACCGAGAAAACAGGCAATTTTCCAACTTTCTAAAATGGTAAGGTACCCCCCTTGCAGTTTTTTTAGGCGAAAAAGTGAGTTTTTGATTTTTGAATGTTTCTATAGCTTAATGGAAGTAGAATTAAATTTGGAATCGAGGGGTGCTATTGAAATTTCAAAATTTTTAATATTTTTAAAATGTTTATCTAATTTTTTGTAAAAATTTCAACATTTAACAATACCAATGATATGAATATTGAAAGATGCAGAATTAAAAGGAGAGTAAACCCTGAGAAAAAAAACTTTGAAATCTCAAAGGGTTTACGAGTAATTGCAGTTTAAAGTTTTTTCAAAAAAGATCAAAATTTTTTTAAACAAACGATATGGGTATCAAAAGATGCAGAATTGAAAGGAGAATAAACCCTGAAAAAATCACTTCAAAATCTCAAATGGTTTAAGAGTTATTGCAATTTATATGTGAATAAAAATAGCAGATTTTAACATTTCACGTTTCGCTACTTGCAATACCTTTTTAAAACGCCTGTAGCTCCCTAACTATACATCGTAATGCTATGAAAGTTTACATGAGGAAAGAAGAAAGTTCAAATTTTACTGTGGTTTTTTCAAATCGAAAATATCTCCTATAGTTTCTGAGTAATTAAACCGAGAAAACAGGCAATTTTCCAACTTTCTAAAATGGTAAGGTACCCCCCTTGCAGTTTTTTTAGGCGAAAAAGTGAGTTTTTGATTTTTGAATGTTTCTATAGCTTAATGGAAGTAGAATTAAATTTGGAATCGAGGGGTGCTATTGAAAGTTCAAAATTTTTAATATTTTTTACATTTTTATCTAATTTTTTGTAAAAATTTCAACATTTAACAATACCAATGATATGGATATTGGAAGATGCAGAATTAAAAGGAGAGTAAACCCTGAGAAAAAAAACTTTGAAATCTCAAAGGGTTTACGAGTAATTGCAGTTTAAAGTTTTTTCAAAAAAGATCAAAATTTTTTTAAACAAACGATATAGGTATCAAAAGATGCAGAATTGAAAGGAGAATAAACCCTGAAAAAATCACTTCAAAATCTCAAATGGTTTAAGAGTTATTGCAATTTATATGTGAATAAAAATAGCAGATTTTAACATTTCACGTTTCGCCACTTGCAATACCTTTTTAAAACGCCTGTAGCTCCCTAACTATACATCGTAATGCTATGAAAGTTTACATGAGGAAAGAAGAAAGTTCAAATTTTACTGTGGTTTTTTCAAATCGAAAATATCTCCTACAGTTTCTGAGTAATTAAACCGAGAAAACAGGCAATTTTCCAACTTTCTAAAATGGTAAGGTACCCCCCTTGCAGTTTTTTTAGGCGAAAAAGTGAGTTTTTGATTTTTGAATGTTTCTATAGCTTAATGGAAGTAGAATTAAATTTGGAATCGAGGGGTGCTATTGAAAGTTCAAAATTTTTAATATTTTTTACATTTTTATCTAATTTTTTGTAAAAATTTCAACATTTAACAATACCAATGATATGGATATTGGAAGATGCAGAATTAAAAGGAGAGTAAACCCTGAGAAAAAAAACTTTGAAATCTCAAAGGGTTTACGAGTAATTGCAGTTTAAAGTTTTTTCAAAAAAGATCAAAATTTTTTTAAACAAACGATATAGGTATCAAAAGATGCAGAATTGAAAGGAGAATAAACCCTGAAAAAATCACTTCAAAATCTCAAATGGTTTAAGAGTTATTGCAATTTATATGTGAATAAAAATAGCAGATTTTAACATTTCATGTTTCGCCACTTGCAATACCTTTTTAAAACGCCTGTAGCTCCCTAACTATACATCGTAATGCTATGAAAGTTTACATGAGGAAAGAAGAAAGTTCAAATTTTACTGTGGTTTTTTCAAATCGAAAATATCTCCTATAGTTTCTGAGTAATTAAACCGAGAAAACAGGCAATTTTCCAACTTTCTAAAATGGTAAGGTACCCCCCTTGCAGTTTTTTTAGGCGAAAAAGTGAGTTTTTGATTTTTGAATGTTTCTATAGCTTAATGGAAGTAGAATTAAATTTGGAATCGAGGGGTGCTATTGAAATTTCAAAATTTTTAATATTTTTAAAATATTTATCTAATTTTTTGTAAAAATTTCAACATTTAACAATACCAATGATATGGATATTGAAAGATGCAGAATTAAAAGGAGAGTAAACCCTGAGAAAAAAAACTTTGAAATCTCAAAGGGTTTACGAGTAATTGCAGTTTAAAGTTTTTTCAAAAAAGATCAAAATTTTTTTAAACAAACGATATGGGTATCAAAAGATGCAGAATTGAAAGGAGAATAAACCCTGAAAAAATCACTTCGAAATCTCAAATGGTTTAAGAGTTATTGCAATTTATATGTGAATAAAAATAGCAGATTTTAACATTTCACGTTTCGCCACTTGCAATACCTTTTTAAAACGCCTGTAGCTCCCTAACTATACATCGTAATGCTATGAAAGTTTACGTGAGGAAAGAAGAAAGTTCAAATTTTACTGTGGTTTTTTCAAATCGAAAATATCTCCTATAGTTTCTGAGTAATTAAACCGAGAAAACAGGCAATTTTCCAACTTTCTAAAATGGTAAGGTACCCCCCTTGCAGTTTTTTTAGGCGAAAAAGTGAGTTTTTGATTTTTGAATGTTTCTATAGCTTAATGGAAGTAGAATTAAATTTGGAATCGAGGGGTGCTATTGAAAGTTCAAAATTTTTAATATTTTTGACATTTTTATCTAATTTTTTGTATAAATTTCAACATTTAACAATACCAATGATATGGATATTGGAAGATGCAGAATTAAAAGGAGAGTAAACCCTGAGAAAAAAAACTTTGAAATCTCAAAGGGTTTACGAGTAATTGCAGTTTAAAGTTTTTTCAAAAAAGATCAAAATTTTTTTAAACAAACGATATAGGTATCAAAAGATGCAGAATTGAAAGGAGAATAAACCCTGAAAAAATCACTTCAAAATCTCAAATGGTTTAAGAGTTATTGCAATTTATATGTGAATAAAAATAGCAGATTTTAACATTTCACGTTTCGCCACTTGCAATACCTTTTTAAAACGCCTGTAGCTCCCTAACTATACATCGTGATGCTATGAAAGTTTACATGAGGAAAGAAGAAAGTTCAAATTTTACTGTGGTTTTTTCAAATCGAAAATATCTCCTATAGTTTCTGAGTAATTAAACCGAGAAAACAGGCAATTTTCCAACTTTCTAAAATGGTAAGGTACCCCCCTTGCAGTTTTTTTAGGCGAAAAAGTGAGTTTTTGATTTTTGAATGTTTCTATAGCTTAATGGAAGTAGAATTAAATTTGGAATCGAGGGGTGCTATTGAAAGTTCAAAATTTTTAATATTTTTTACATTTTTATCTAATTTTTTGTAAAAATTTCAACATTTAACAATACCAATGATATGGATATTGGAAGATGCAGAATTAAAAGGAGAGTAAACCCTGAGAAAAAAAACTTTGAAATCTCAAAGGGTTTACGAGTAATTGCAGTTTAAAGTTTTTTCAAAAAAGATCAAAATTTTTTTAAACAAACGATATAGGTATCAAAAGATGCAGAATTGAAAGGAGAATAAACCCTGAAAAAATCACTTCAAAATCTCAAATGGTTTAAGAGTTATTGCAATTTATATGTGAATAAAAATAGCAGATTTTAACATTTCACGTTTCGCCACTTGCAATACCTTTTTAAAACGCCTGTAGCTCCCTAACTATACATCGTAATGCTATGAAAGTTTACATGAGGAAAGAAGAAAGTTCAAATTTTACTGTGGTTTTTTCAAATCGAAAATATCTCCTATAGTTTCTGAGTAATTAAACCGAGAAAACAGGCAATTTTCCAACTTTCTAAAATGGTAAGGTACCCCCCTTGCAGTTTTTTTAGGCGAAAAAGTGAGTTTTTGATTTTTGAATGTTTCTATAGCTTAATGGAAGTAGAATTAAATTTGGAATCGAGGGGTGCTATTGAAAGTTCAAAATTTTTAATATTTTTTACATTTTTATCTAATTTTTTGTAAAAATTTCAACATTTAACAATACCAATGATATGGATATTGAAAGATGCAGAATTAAAAGGAGAGTAAACCCTGAGAAAAAAAACTTTGAAATCTCAAAGGGTTTACGAGTAATTGCAGTTTAAAGTTTTTTCAAAAAAGATCAAAATTTTTTTAAACAAACGATATAGGTATCAAAAGATGCAGAATTGAAAGGAGAATAAACCCTGAAAAAATCACTTCAAAATCTCAAATGGTTTAAGAGTTATTGCAATTTATATGTGAATAAAAATAGCAGATTTTAACATTTCACGTTTCGCCACTTGCAATACCTTTTTAAAACGCCTGTAGCTCCCTAACTATACATCGTGATGCTATGAAAGTTTACATGAGGAAAGAAGAAAGTTCAAATTTTACTGTGGTTTTTTCAAATCGAAAATATCTCCTATAGTTTCTGAGTAATTAAACCGAGAAAACAGGCAATTTTCCAACTTTCTAAAATGGTAAGGTACCCACCCCCCTTGCAGTTTTTTTAGGCGAAAAAGTGAGTTTTTGATTTTTGAATGTTTCTATAGCTTAATGGAAGTAGAATTAAATTTGGAATCGAGGGGTGCTATTGAAAGTTCAAAATTTTTAATATTTTTTACATTTTTATCTAATTTTTTGTAAAAATTTTAACATTTAACAATACCAATGATATGGATATTGGAAGATGCAGAATTAAAAGGAGAGTAAACCCTGAGAAAAAAAACTTTGAAATCTCAAAGGGTTTACGAGTAATTGCAGTTTAAAGTTTTTTCAAAAAAGATCAAAATTTTTTTAAACAAACGATATAGGTATCAAAAGATGCAGAATTGAAAGGAGAATAAACCCTGAAAAAATCACTTCAAAATCTCAAATGGTTTAAGAGTTATTGCAATTTATATGTGAATAAAAATAGCAGATTTTAACATTTCACGTTTCGCCACTTGCAATACCTTTTTAAAACGCCTGTAGCTCCCTAACTATACATCGTAATGCTATGAAAGTTTACATGAGGAAAGAAGAAAGTTCAAATTTTACTGTGGTTTTTTCAAATCGAAAATATCTCCTATAGTTTCTGAGTAATTAAACCGAGAAAACAGGCAATTTTCCAACTTTCTAAAATGGTAAGGTACCCCCCTTGCAGTTTTTTTAGGCGAAAAAGTGAGTTTTTGATTTTTGAATGTTTCTATAGCTTAATGGAAGTAGAATTAAATTTGGAATCGAGGGGTGCTATTGAAAGTTCAAAATTTTTAATATTTTTTACATTTTTATCTAATTTTTTGTAAAAATTTCAACATTTAACAATACCAATGATATGGATATTGAAAGATGCAGAATTAAAAGGAGAGTAAACCCTGAGAAAAAAAACTTTGAAATCTCAAAGGGTTTACGAGTAATTGCAGTTTAAAGTTTTTTCAAAAAAGATCAAAATTTTTTTAAACAAACGATATAGGTATCAAAAGATGCAGAATTGAAAGGAGAATAAACCCTGAAAAAATCACTTCAAAATCTCAAATGGTTTAAGAGTTATTGCAATTTATATGTGAATAAAAATAGCAGATTTTAACATTTCACGTTTCGCCACTTGCAATACCTTTTTAAAACGCCTGTAGCTCCCTAACTATACATCGTGATGCTATGAAAGTTTACATGAGGAAAGAAGAAAGTTCAAATTTTACTGTGGTTTTTTCAAATCGAAAATATCTCCTATAGTTTCTGAGTAATTAAACCGAGAAAACAGGCAATTTTCCAACTTTCTAAAATGGTAAGGTACCCCCCTTGCAGTTTTTTTAGGCGAAAAAGTGAGTTTTTGATTTTTGAATGTTTCTATAGCTTAATGGAAGTAGAATTAAATTTGGAATCGAGGGGTGCTATTGAAAGTTCAAAATTTTTAATATTTTTTACATATTTATCTAATTTTTTGTAAAAATTTCAACATTTAACAATACCAATGATATGGATATTGGAAGATGCAGAATTAAAAGGAGAGTAAACCCTGAGAAAAAAAACTTTGAAATCTCAAAGGGTTTACGAGTAATTGCAGTTTAAAGTTTTTTCAAAAAAGATCAAAATTTTTTTAAACAAACGATATAGGTATCAAAAGATGCAGAATTGAAAGGAGAATAAACCCTGAAAAAATCACTTCAAAATCTCAAATGGTTTAAGAGTTATTGCAATTTATATGTGAATAAAAATAGCAGATTTTAACATTTCACGTTTCGCCACTTGCAATACCTTTTTAAAACGCCTGTAGCTCCCTAACTATACATCGTGATGCTATGAAAGTTTACATGAGGAAAGAAGAAAGTTCAAATTTTACTGTGGTTTTTTCAAATCGAAAATATCTCCTATAGTTTCTGAGTAATTAAACCGAGAAAACAGGCAATTTTCCAACTTTCTAAAATGGTAAGGTACCCCCCTTGCAGTTTTTTTAGGCGAAAAAGTGAGTTTTTGATTTTTGAATGTTTCTATAGCTTAATGGAAGTAGAATTAAATTTGGAATCGAGGGGTGCTATTGAAAGTTCAAAATTTTTAATATTTTTGACATTTTTATCTAATTTTTTGTATAAATTTCAACATTTAACAATACCAATGATATGGATATTGAAAGATGCAGAATTAAAAGGAGAGTAAACCCTGAGAAAAAAAACTTTGAAATCTCAAAGGGTTTACGAGTAATTGCAGTTTAAAGTTTTTTCAAAAAAGATCAAAATTTTTTTAAACAAACGATATAGGTATCAAAAGATGCAGAATTGAAAGGAGAATAAACCCTGAAAAAATCACTTCAAAATCTCAAATGGTTTAAGAGTTATTGCAATTTATATGTGAATAAAAATAGCAGATTTTAACATTTCACGTTTCGCCACTTGCAATACCTTTTTAAAACGCCTGTAGCTCCCTAACTATACATCGTAATGCTATGAAAGTTTACATGAGGAAAGAAGAAAGTTCAAATTTTACTGTGGTTTTTTCAAATCGAAAATATCTCCTATAGTTTCTGAGTAATTAAACCGAGAAAACAGGCAATTTTCCAACTTTCTAAAATGGTAAGGTACCCCCCTTGCAGTTTTTTTAGGCGAAAAAGTGAGTTTTTGATTTTTGAATGTTTCTATAGCTTAATGGAAGTAGAATTAAATTTGGAATCGAGGGGTGCTATTGAAAGTTCAAAATTTTTAATATTTTTGACATTTTTATCTAATTTTTTGTATAAATTTCAACATTTAACAATACCAATGATATGGATATTGAAAGATGCAGAATTAAAAGGAGAGTAAACCCTGAGAAAAAAAACTTTGAAATCTCAAAGGGTTTACGAGTAATTGCAGTTTAAAGTTTTTTCAAAAAAGATCAAAATTTTTTTAAACAATCGATATAGGTATCAAAAGATGCAGAATTGAAAGGAGAATAAACCCTGAAAAAATCACTTCAAAATCTCAAATGGTTTAAGAGTTATTGCAATTTATATGTGAATAAAAATAGCAGATTTTAACATTTCACGTTTCGCCACTTGCAATACCTTTTTAAAACGCCTGTAGCTCCCTAACTATACATCGCGATGCTATGAAAGTTTACATGAGGAAAGAAGAAAGTTCAAATTTTACTGTGGTTTTTTCAAATCGAAAATATCTCCTATAGTTTCTGAGTAATTAAACCGAGAAAACAGGCAATTTTCCAACTTTCTAAAATGGTAAGGTACCCCCCTTGCAGTTTTTTTAGGCGAAAAAGTGAGTTTTTGATTTTTGAATGTTTCTATAGCTTAATGGAAGTAGAATTAAATTTGGAATCGAGGGGTGCTATTGAAAGTTCAAAATTTTTAATATTTTTTACATTTTTATCTAATTTTTTGTAAAAATTTCAACATTTAACAATACCAATGATATGGATATTGGAAGATGCAGAATTAAAAGGAGAGTAAACCCTGAGAAAAAAAACTTTGAAATCTCAAAGGGTTTACGAGTAATTGCAGTTTAAAGTTTTTTCAAAAAAGATCAAAATTTTTTTAAACAAACGATATAGGTATCAAAAGATGCAGAATTGAAAGGAGAATAAACCCTGAAAAAATCACTTCAAAATCTCAAATGGTTTAAGAGTTATTGCAATTTATATGTGAATAAAAATAGCAGATTTTAACATTTCACGTTTCGCCACTTGCAATACCTTTTTAAAACGCCTGTAGCTCCCTAACTATACATCGTGATGCTATGAAAGTTTACATGAGGAAAGAAGAAAGTTCAAATTTTACTGTGGTTTTTTCAAATCGAAAATATCTCCTATAGTTTCTGAGTAATTAAACCGAGAAAACAGGCAATTTTCCAACTTTCTAAAATGGTAAGGTACCCCCCTTGCAGTTTTTTTAGGCGAAAAAGTGAGTTTTTGATTTTTGAATGTTTCTATAGCTTAATGGAAGTAGAATTAAATTTGGAATCGAGGGGTGCTATTGAAAGTTCAAAATTTTTAATATTTTTTACATTTTTATCTAATTTTTTGTAAAAATTTCAACATTTAACAATACCAATGATATGGATATTGAAAGATGCAGAATTAAAAGGAGAGTAAACCCTGAGAAAAAAAACTTTGAAATCTCAAAGGGTTTACGAGTAATTGCAGTTTAAAGTTTTTTCAAAAAAGATCAAAAATTTTTTAAACAATCGATATAGGTATCAAAAGATGCAGAATTGAAAGGAGAATAAACCCTGAAAAAATCACTTCAAAATCTCAAATGGTTTAAGAGTTATTGCAATTTATATGTGAATAAAAATAGCAGATTTTAACATTTCACGTTTCGCCACTTGCAATACCTTTTTAAAACGCCTGTAGCTCCCTAACTATACATCGTGATGCTATGAAAGTTTACATGAGGAAAGAAGAAAGTTCAAATTTTACTGTGGTTTTTTCAAATCGAAAATATCTCCTATAGTTTCTGAGTAATTAAACCGAGAAAACAGGCAATTTTCCAACTTTCTAAAATGGTAAGGTACCCTTGCAGTTTTTTTAGGCGAAAAAGTGAGTTTTTGATTTTTGAATGTTTCTATAGCTTAATGGAAGTAGAATTAAATTTGGAATCGAGGGGTGCTATTGAAATTTCAAAATTTTTAATAATTTTTTTTAAATTTTTATCTAATTTTTTGTAAAAATTTCAACATTTAACAATACCAATGATATGGATATTGAAAGATGCAGAATTAAAAGGAGAGTAAACCCTGAGAAAAAAAACTTTGAAATCTCAAAGGGTTTACGAGTAATTGCAGTTTAAAGTTTTTTCAAAAAAGATCAAAAATTTTTTAAACAATCGATATAGGTATCAAAAGATGCAGAATTGAAAGGAGAATAAACCCTGAAAAAATCACTTCAAAATCTCAAATGGTTTAAGAGTTATTGCAATTTATATGTGAATAAAAATAGCAGATTTTAACATTTCACGTTTCGCCACTTGCAATACCTTTTTAAAACGCCTGTAGCTCCCTAACTATACATCGTGATGCTATGAAAGTTTACATGAGAAAAGAAGAAAGTTCAAATTTTACTGTGGTTTTTTCAAATCGAAAATATCTCCTATAGTTTCTGAGTAATTAAACCGAGAAAACAGGCAATTTTCCAACTTTCTAAAATGGTAAGGTACCCTTGCAGTTTTTTTAGGCGAAAAAGTGAGTTTTTGATTTTTGAATGTTTCTATAGCTTAATGGAAGTAGAATTAAATTTGGAATCGAGGGGTGCTATTGAAAGTTCAAAATTTTTAATATTTTTTACATTTTTATCTAATTTTTTGTAAAAATTTCAACATTTAACAATACCAATGATATGGATATTGAAAGATGCAGAATTAAAAGGAGAGTAAACCCTGAGAAAAAAAACTTTGAAATCTCAAAGGGTTTACGAGTAATTGCAGTTTAAAGTTTTTTCAAAAAAGATCAAAATTTTTTTAAACAAACGATATAGGTATCACAAGATGCAGAATTGAAAGGAGAATAAACCCTGAAAAAATCACTTCAAAATCTCAAATGGTTTAAGAGTTATTGCAATTTATATGTGAATAAAAATAGCAGATTTTAACATTTCACGTTTCGCCACTTGCAATACCTTTTTAAAACGCCTGTTGCTCCCTAACTATACATCGTGATGCTATGAAAGTTTACATGAGGAAAGAAGAAAGTTCAAATTTTACTGTGGTTTTTTCAAATCGAAAATATCTCCTATAGTTTCTGAGTAATTAAACCGAGAAAACAGGCAATTTTCCAACTTTCTAAAATGGTAAGGTACCCACCCCCCTTGCAGTTTTTTTAGGCGAAAAAGTGAGTTTTTGATTTTTGAATGTTTCTATAGCTTAATGGAAGTAGAATTAAATTTGGAATCGAGGGGTGCTATTGAAATTTCAAAATTTTTAATATTTTTTAAATTTTTATCTAATTTTTTGTAAAAATTTCAACATTTAACAATACCAATGATATGAATATTGAAAGATGCAGAATTAAAAGGAGAGTAAACCCTGAGAAAAAAAAAATTTGAAATCTCAAAGGGTTTACGAGTAATTGCAGTTTAAAGTTTTTTCAAAAAAGATCAAAATTTTTTTAAACAATCGATATAGGTATCAAAAGATGCAGAATTGAAAGGAGAATAAACCCTGAAAAAATCACTTCGAAATCTCAAATGGTTTAAGAGTTATTGCAATTTATATGTGAATAAAAATAGCAGATTTTAACATTTCACGTTTCGCCACTTGCAATACCTTTTTAAAACGCCTGTAGCTCCCTAACTATACATCGTAATGCTATGAAAGTTTACATGAGGAAAGAAGAAAGTTCAAATTTTACTGTGGTTTTTTCAAATCGAAAATATCTCCTATAGTTTCTGAGTAATTAAACCGAGAAAACAGGCAATTTTCCAACTTTCTAAAATGGTAAGGTACCCCCCTTGCAGTTTTTTTAGGCGAAAAAGTGAGTTTTTGATTTTTGAATGTTTCTATAGCTTAATGGAAGTAGAATTAAATTTGGAATCGAGGGGTGCTATTGAAATTTCAAAATTTTTAATATTTTTTAAATTTTTATCTAATTTTTTGTAAAAATTTCAACATTTAACAATACCAATGATATGAATATTGAAAGATGCAGAATTAAAAGGAGAGTAAACCCTGAGAAAAAAAACTTTGAAATCTCAAAGGGTTTACGAGTAATTGCAGTTTAAAGTTTTTTCAAAAAAGATCAAAATTTTTTTAAACAAACGATATAGGTATCAAAAGATGCAGAATTGAAAGGAGAATAAACCCTGAAAAAATCACTTCAAAATCTCAAATGGTTTAAGAGTTATTGCAATTTATATGTGAATAAAAATAGCAGATTTTAACATTTCACGTTTCGCCACTTGCAATACCTTTTTAAAACGCCTGTAGCTCCCTAACTATACATCGTGATGCTATGAAAGTTTACATGAGGAAAGAAGAAAGTTCACATTTTACTGTGGTTTTTTCAAATCGAAAATATCTCCTATAGTTTCTGAGTAATTAAACCGAGAAAACAGGCAATTTTCCAACTTTCTAAAATGGTAAGGTACCCCCCTTGCAGTTTTTTTAGGCGAAAAAGTGAGTTTTTGATTTTTGAATGTTTCTATAGCTTAATGGAAGTAGAATTAAATTTGGAATCGAGGGGTGCTATTGAAAGTTCAAAATTTTTAATATTTTTGACATTTTTATCTAATTTTTTGTATAAATTTCAACATTTAACAATACCAATGATATGGATATTGAAAGATGCAGAATTAAAAGGAGAGTAAACCCTGAGAAAAAAAACTTTGAAATCTCAAAGGGTTTACGAGTAATTGCAGTTTAAAGTTTTTTCAAAAAAGATCAAAATTTTTTTAAACAATCGATATAGGTATCAAAAGATGCAGAATTGAAAGGAGAATAAACCCTGAAAAAATCACTTCAAAATCTCAAATGGTTTAAGAGTTATTGCAATTTATATGTGAATAAAAATAGCAGATTTTAACATTTCACGTTTCGCCACTTGCAATACCTTTTTAAAACGCCTGTAGCTCCCTAACTATACATCGTGATGCTATGAAAGTTTACATGAGGAAAGAAGAAAGTTCAAATTTTACTGTGGTTTTTTCAAATCGAAAATATCTCCTATAGTTTCTGAGTAATTAAACCGAGAAAACAGGCAATTTTCCAACTTTCTAAAATGGTAAGGTACCCCCCTTGCAGTTTTTTTAGGCGAAAAAGTGAGTTTTTGATTTTTGAATGTTTCTATAGCTTAATGGAAGTAGAATTAAATTTGGAATCGAGGGGTGCTATTGAAAGTTCAAAATTTTTAATATTTTTTACATTTTTATCTAATTTTTTGTAAAAATTTCAACATTTAACAATACCAATGATATGGATATTGGAAGATGCAGAATTAAAAGGAGAGTAAACCCTGAGAAAAAAAACTTTGAAATCTCAAAGGGTTTACGAGTAATTGCAGTTTAAAGTTTTTTCAAAAAAGATCAAAATTTTTTTAAACAAACGATATAGGTATCAAAAGATGCAGAATTGAAAGGAGAATAAACCCTGAAAAAATCACTTCAAAATCTCAAATGGTTTAAGAGTTATTGCAATTTATATGTGAATAAAAATAGCAGATTTTAACATTTCACGTTTCGCCACTTGCAATACCTTTTTAAAACGCCTGTAGCTCCCTAACTATACATCGTAATGCTATGAAAGTTTACATGAGGAAAGAAGAAAGTTCAAATTTTACTGTGGTTTTTTCAAATCGAAAATATCTCCTATAGTTTCTGAGTAATTAAACCGAGAAAACAGGCAATTTTCCAACTTTCTAAAATGGTAAGGTACCCACCCCCCTTGCAGTTTTTTTAGGCGAAAAAGTGAGTTTTTGATTTTTGAATGTTTCTATAGCTTAATGGAAGTAGAATTAAATTTGGAATCGAGGGGTGCTATTGAAAGTTCAAAATTTTTAATATTTTTTACATTTTTATCTAATTTTTTGTAAAAATTTTAACATTTAACAATACCAATGATATGGATATTGGAAGATGCAGAATTAAAAGGAGAGTAAACCCTGAGAAAAAAAACTTTGAAATCTCAAAGGGTTTACGAGTAATTGCAGTTTAAAGTTTTTTCAAAAAAGATCAAAATTTTTTTAAACAAACGATATAGGTATCAAAAGATGCAGAATTGAAAGGAGAATAAACCCTGAAAAAATCACTTCAAAATCTCAAATGGTTTAAGAGTTATTGCAATTTATATGTGAATAAAAATAGCAAATTTTAACATTTCACGTTTCGCCACTTGCAATACCTTTTTAAAACGCCTGTAGCTCCCTAACTATACATCGTAATGCTATGAAAGTTTACATGAGGAAAGAAGAAAGTTCAAATTTTACTGTGGTTTTTTCAAATCGAAAATATCTCCTATAGTTTCTGAGTAATTAAACCGAGAAAACAGGCAATTTTCCAACTTTCTAAAATGGTAAGGTACCCCCTTGCAGTTTTTTTAGGCGAAAAAGTGAGTTTTTGATTTTTGAATGTTTCTATAGCTTAATGGAAGTAGAATTAAATTTGGAATCGAGGGGTGCTATTGAAAGTTCAAAATTTTTAATATTTTTTACATTTTTATCTAATTTTTTGTAAAAATTTCAACATTTAACAATACCAATGATATGGATATTGAAAGATGCAGAATTAAAAGGAGAGTAAACCCTGAGAAAAAAAACTTTGAAATCTCAAAGGGTTTACGAGTAATTGCAGTTTAAAGTTTTTTCAAAAAAGATCAAAATTTTTTTAAACAAACGATATAGGTATCAAAAGATGCAGAATTGAAAGGAGAATAAACCCTGAAAAAATCACTTCAAAATCTCAAATGGTTTAAGAGTTATTGCAATTTATATGTGAATAAAAATAGCAGATTTTAACATTTCACGTTTCGCCACTTGCAATACCTTTTTAAAACGCCTGTAGCTCCCTAACTATACATCGTGATGCTATGAAAGTTTACATGAGGAAAGAAGAAAGTTCAAATTTTACTGTGGTTTTTTCAAATCGAAAATATCTCCTATAGTTTCTGAGTAATTAAACCGAGAAAACAGGCAATTTTCCAACTTTCTAAAATGGTAAGGTACCCCCCTTGCAGTTTTTTTAGGCGAAAAAGTGAGTTTTTGATTTTTGAATGTTTCTATAGCTTAATGGAAGTAGAATTAAATTTGGAATCGAGGGGTGCTATTGAAAGTTCAAAATTTTTAATATTTTTTACATTTTTATCTAATTTTTTGTAAAAATTTCAACATTTAACAATACCAATGATATGGATATTGGAAGATGCAGAATTAAAAGGAGAGTAAACCCTGAGAAAAAAAACTTTGAAATCTCAAAGGGTTTACGAGTAATTGCAGTTTAAAGTTTTTTCAAAAAAGATCAAAATTTTTTTAAACAAACGATATAGGTATCAAAAGATGCAGAATTGAAAGGAGAATAAACCCTGAAAAAATCACTTCAAAATCTCAAATGGTTTAAGAGTTATTGCAATTTATATGTGAATAAAAATAGCAGATTTTAACATTTCACGTTTCGCCACTTGCAATACCTTTTTAAAACGCCTGTAGCTCCCTAACTATACATCGTGATGCTATGAAAGTTTACATGAGGAAAGAAGAAAGTTCAAATTTTACTGTGGTTTTTTCAAATCGAAAATATCTCCTATAGTTTCTGAGTAATTAAACCGAGAAAACAGGCAATTTTCCAACTTTCTAAAATGGTAAGGTACCCCCCTTGCAGTTTTTTTAGGCGAAAAAGTGAGTTTTTGATTTTTGAATGTTTCTATAGCTTAATGGAAGTAGAATTAAATTTGGAATCGAGGGGTGCTATTGAAAGTTCAAAATTTTTAATATTTTTGACATTTTTATCTAATTTTTTGTATAAATTTCAACATTTAACAATACCAATGATATGGATATTGAAAGATGCAGAATTAAAAGGAGAGTAAACCCTGAGAAAAAAAACTTTGAAATCTCAAAGGGTTTACGAGTAATTGCAGTTTAAAGTTTTTTCAAAAAAGATCAAAATTTTTTTAAACAAACGATATAGGTATCAAAAGATGCAGAATTGAAAGGAGAATAAACCCTGAAAAAATCACTTCAAAATCTCAAATGGTTTAAGAGTTATTGCAATTTATATGTGAATAAAAATAGCAGATTTTAACATTTCACGTTTCGCCACTTGCAATACCTTTTTAAAACGCCTGTAGCTCCCTAACTATACATCGTAATGCTATGAAAGTTTACATGAGGAAAGAAGAAAGTTCAAATTTTACTGTGGTTTTTTCAAATCGAAAATATCTCCTATAGTTTCTGAGTAATTAAACCGAGAAAACAGGCAATTTTCCAACTTTCTAAAATGGTAAGGTACCCCCCTTGCAGTTTTTTTAGGCGAAAAAGTGAGTTTTTGATTTTTGAATGTTTCTATAGCTTAATGGAAGTAGAATTAAATTTGGAATCGAGGGGTGCTATTGAAATTTCAAAATTTTTAATAATTTTTTTTAAATTTTTATCTAATTTTTTGTAAAAATTTCAACATTTAACAATACCAATGATATGGATATTGAAAGATGCAGAATTAAAAGGAGAGTAAACCCTGAGAAAAAAAACTTTGAAATCTCAAAGGGTTTACGAGTAATTGCAGTTTAAAGTTTTTTCAAAAAAGATCAAAAATTTTTTAAACAATCGATATAGGTATCAAAAGATGCAGAATTGAAAGGAGAATAAACCCTGAAAAAATCACTTCAAAATCTCAAATGGTTTAAGAGTTATTGCAATTTATATGTGAATAAAAATAGCAGATTTTAACATTTCACGTTTCGCCACTTGCAATACCTTTTTAAAACGCCTGTAGCTCCCTAACTATACATCGTGATGCTATGAAAGTTTACATGAGGAAAGAAGAAAGTTCAAATTTTACTGTGGTTTTTTCAAATCGAAAATATCTCCTATAGTTTCTGAGTAATTAAACCGAGAAAACAGGCAATTTTCCAACTTTCTAAAATGGTAAGGTACCCTTGCAGTTTTTTTAGGCGAAAAAGTGAGTTTTTGATTTTTGAATGTTTCTATAGCTTAATGGAAGTAGAATTAAATTTGGAATCGAGGGGTGCTATTGAAAGTTCAAAATTTTTAATATTTTTTACATTTTTATCTAATTTTTTGTAAAAATTTCAACATTTAACAATACCAATGATATGGATATTGAAAGATGCAGAATTAAAAGGAGAGTAAACCCTGAGAAAAAAAACTTTGAAATCTCAAAGGGTTTACGAGTAATTGCAGTTTAAAGTTTTTTCAAAAAAGATCAAAATTTTTTTAAACAAACGATATAGGTATCACAAGATGCAGAATTGAAAGGAGAATAAACCCTGAAAAAATCACTTCAAAATCTCAAATGGTTTAAGAGTTATTGCAATTTATATGTGAATAAAAATAGCAGATTTTAACATTTCACGTTTCGCCACTTGCAATACCTTTTTAAAACGCCTGTTGCTCCCTAACTATACATCGTGATGCTATGAAAGTTTACATGAGGAAAGAAGAAAGTTCAAATTTTACTGTGGTTTTTTCAAATCGAAAATATCTCCTATAGTTTCTGAGTAATTAAACCGAGAAAACAGGCAATTTTCCAACTTTCTAAAATGGTAAGGTACCCACCCCCCTTGCAGTTTTTTTAGGCGAAAAAGTGAGTTTTTGATTTTTGAATGTTTCTATAGCTTAATGGAAGTAGAATTAAATTTGGAATCGAGGGGTGCTATTGAAATTTCAAAATTTTTAATATTTTTTAAATTTTTATCTAATTTTTTGTAAAAATTTCAACATTTAACAATACCAATGATATGAATATTGAAAGATGCAGAATTAAAAGGAGAGTAAACCCTGAGAAAAAAAAATTTGAAATCTCAAAGGGTTTACGAGTAATTGCAGTTTAAAGTTTTTTCAAAAAAGATCAAAATTTTTTTAAACAATCGATATAGGTATCAAAAGATGCAGAATTGAAAGGAGAATAAACCCTGAAAAAATCACTTCGAAATCTCAAATGGTTTAAGAGTTATTGCAATTTATATGTGAATAAAAATAGCAGATTTTAACATTTCACGTTTCGCCACTTGCAATACCTTTTTAAAACGCCTGTAGCTCCCTAACTATACATCGTAATGCTATGAAAGTTTACATGAGGAAAGAAGAAAGTTCAAATTTTACTGTGGTTTTTTCAAATCGAAAATATCTCCTATAGTTTCTGAGTAATTAAACCGAGAAAACAGGCAATTTTCCAACTTTCTAAAATGGTAAGGTACCCCCCTTGCAGTTTTTTTAGGCGAAAAAGTGAGTTTTTGATTTTTGAATGTTTCTATAGCTTAATGGAAGTAGAATTAAATTTGGAATCGAGGGGTGCTATTGAAATTTCAAAATTTTTAATATTTTTTAAATTTTTATCTAATTTTTTGTAAAAATTTCAACATTTAACAATACCAATGATATGAATATTGAAAGATGCAGAATTAAAAGGAGAGTAAACCCTGAGAAAAAAAACTTTGAAATCTCAAAGGGTTTACGAGTAATTGCAGTTTAAAGTTTTTTCAAAAAAGATCAAAATTTTTTTAAACAAACGATATAGGTATCAAAAGATGCAGAATTGAAAGGAGAATAAACCCTGAAAAAATCACTTCAAAATCTCAAATGGTTTAAGAGTTATTGCAATTTATATGTGAATAAAAATAGCAGATTTTAACATTTCACGTTTCGCCACTTGCAATACCTTTTTAAAACGCCTGTAGCTCCCTAACTATACATCGTGATGCTATGAAAGTTTACATGAGGAAAGAAGAAAGTTCACATTTTACTGTGGTTTTTTCAAATCGAAAATATCTCCTATAGTTTCTGAGTAATTAAACCGAGAAAACAGGCAATTTTCCAACTTTCTAAAATGGTAAGGTACCCTTGCAGTTTTTTTAGGCGAAAAAGTGAGTTTTTGATTTTTGAATGTTTCTATAGCTTAATGGAAGTAGAATTAAATTTGGAATCGAGGGGTGCTATTGAAAGTTCAAAATTTTTAATATTTTTTACATTTTTATCTAATTTTTTGTAAAAATTTCAACATTTAACAATACCAATGATATGGATATTGAAAGATGCAGAATTAAAAGGAGAGTAAACCCTGAGAAAAAAAACTTTGAAATCTCAAAGGGTTTACGAGTAATTGCAGTTTAAAGTTTTTTCAAAAAAGATCAAAATTTTTTTAAACAAACGATATAGGTATCACAAGATGCAGAATTGAAAGGAGAATAAACCCTGAAAAAATCACTTCAAAATCTCAAATGGTTTAAGAGTTATTGCAATTTATATGTGAATAAAAATAGCAGATTTTAACATTTCACGTTTCGCCACTTGCAATACCTTTTTAAAACGCCTGTTGCTCCCTAACTATACATCGTGATGCTATGAAAGTTTACATGAGGAAAGAAGAAAGTTCAAATTTTACTGTGGTTTTTTCAAATCGAAAATATCTCCTATAGTTTCTGAGTAATTAAACCGAGAAAACAGGCAATTTTCCAACTTTCTAAAATGGTAAGGTACCCACCCCCCTTGCAGTTTTTTTAGGCGAAAAAGTGAGTTTTTGATTTTTGAATGTTTCTATAGCTTAATGGAAGTAGAATTAAATTTGGAATCGAGGGGTGCTATTGAAATTTCAAAATTTTTAATATTTTTTAAATTTTTATCTAATTTTTTGTAAAAATTTCAACATTTAACAATACCAATGATATGAATATTGAAAGATGCAGAATTAAAAGGAGAGTAAACCCTGAGAAAAAAAACTTTGAAATCTCAAAGGGTTTACGAGTAATTGCAGTTTAAAGTTTTTTCAAAAAAGATCAAAAATTTTTTAAACAAACGATATAGGTATCAAAAGATGCAGAATTGAAAGGAGAATAAACCCTGAAAAAATCACTTCGAAATCTCAAATGGTTTAAGAGTTATTGCAATTTATATGTGAATAAAAATAGCAGATTTTAACATTTCACGTTTCGCCACTTGCAATACCTTTTTAAAACGCCTGTAGCTCCCTAACTATACATCGTAATGATATGAAAGTTTACATGAGGAAAGAAGTAAGTTCAAATTTTACTGTGGTTTTTTCAAATCGAAAATATCTCCTATAGTTTCTGAGTAATTAAACCGAGAAAACAGGCAATTTTCCAACTTTCTAAAATGGTAAGGTACCCCCCTTGCAGTTTTTTTAGGCGAAAAAGTGAGTTTTTGATTTTTGAATGTTTCTATAGCTTAATGGAAGTAGAATTAAATTTGGAATCGAGAGGTGCTATTGAAATTTCAAAATTTTTAATATTTTTTAAATTTTTATCTAATTTTTTGTAAAAATTTCAACATTTAACAATACCAATGATATGAATATTGAAAGATGCAGAATTAAAAGGAGAGTAAACCCTGAGAAAAAAAACTTTGAAATCTCAAAGGGTTTACGAGTAATTGCAGTTTGAAGTTTTTTCAAAAAAGATCAAAATTTTTTTAAACAAACGATATGGGTATCAAAAGATGCAGAATTGAAAGGAGAATAAACCCTGAAAAAATCACTTCGAAATCTCAAATGGTTTAAGAGTTATTGCAATTTATATGTGAATAAAAATAGCAGATTTTAACATTTCACGTTTCGCCACTTGCAATACCTTTTTAAAACGCCTGTAGCTCCCTGAACTGAAGAATCAGCAACTCTCTCACTGTGGGCCTCTCCCTGATCTGTTGACATTTCCTCCTAGACCTATTGTTTACCTTATCGCAGACCTGCTCTTCCTATTATCACTCCTTAACACTCTTCAATATATTATAAAGCAAGACTAATTCACCCTGCCAGAATAAAGCCTATTAAGGCGTCTTCTATCTCTCTCTGATCAGACTCATATCTTTCCAAATAGACTTACAAACATATGAATCTTAGGAAGGTATTAAATAAAAATACAATTTTTGATTTTGTGTATTTTAGTTAAATCTAGAGCATATATTTTTACACAAACTGTATTTATATAAAATACAATAATACTAAAATATGGTAAAAAACTAAAAATAACACAAGTTACTTAATTATTAAATACATGGTGAACCTTATTATTTATTTTTTTAACTTATGGCACTTTTTAACTTTATTATTTTTAAACTAACTAATCAATAAAGTTTTGTACAAATGAAGATGATTGTTTTATCTAGATAATACAAATATTTTTAATATTAAATTTACAAAGTTCTTATCAGTTGTTCCAAAATCCCCACTTTAAATTTTGATTGAGTGAATAAAAAAGTAATCTGTCCACAAACATTCTCACACACTACTTATTTAAAATATATATATATATATATATATATATATATATATATATATTAACTGATTCATCGGTATTCACACCATTAAAAAAAAAATAAAATCTTTCTTCATTACTCAGTTTTGGGCCCCCCCCCCCATGTATGGGAGATAAGTTGATATCCCTCTCCATATCAACTTTTGATAAAATTTGTTATAAACAATTTTTTGACAAAATACATAAATAAAACCAAATATATTTTTGCTTTTGCCATAAATGTCATCCTACACATAAAATTAAAACTTTAATTTTTAATGGCGATAGTCAATGTTCATATGAATTTTGCAAATTATTTTCAAAATTTATGTTTCTTTCATGACAATTTGGGATGTTTTGATTTTCCATTGTATTTTACTAAAATTTAATAAAAGTTGGTTTTGTCAATTTTAAAAAGTTGTAACTGTAAGACCTCTATATTTATTTGTAGTTTAGTTTTTTTTATTGATAACACTTAATTTGCATTTTTACGAACCTAACCTAACCTTAACTACAATTGAGAAACATTCATGAAATGTGTTATACCAATATGACATACGACGGTTACCCACAAATTTTAAGTTATTAAAAAATGGGATTGGTGTTGCATCATTAGTTTTGTTTTGATTATATAATGCAATAAATATATTCAGAGACTGGTAGAATTGTAATATATTTAATTAAACTACTTCTGTTTAACTACTGTACCAGTTAAATCAACAATAATATTGAAAGGGTGGGCTAATACAACAGAACTAGATTACATTCCATGTGTTGCAAATAAGATATTACTTCTCGCAACTTTAATTTTAATTTTAGACACATGTATGCGATGGCAAAGTTTTGAAGAAAACACAAATTTATTATTTGTAGAAAACAAACTCATTACAACAATTGGCTGTATTCAACTACTAGATTTTAAAGTAGTATTTTCCCTCCTGTATATATATATATATATATATATATATATATATATATATTAGGTTATATTGACAATTTAAAATTTATGTTTTTTACAAATGATATTACAAACAAATTGCCGTCTATTAAATCAGTTTATCTTAACAATTTGATTAAAAAGTTTTAAGGCTGTTGCATCATTTTTGACCTTTACAAATCTAGTATAGATCTAAGTAGGTAAAAAGTTTCTGTAAAATTAACATGATTTATATAAGAGAAATATAATTACTGTTTAGGCTCTTGTTGCTGAGTATTGATTTTTGATGGAGGATATCATTTTTGTTTTATGTCAGTTATTCCTGAATTGTAATTACTTTTACTTGAGATTTGGTACACTAGTTTTAAACATTAATCTTAAACCTTAACCAAAATCTAATAAAATTAATAAAGCCGTTTTTGAAAAAATTATCTTTTTTTAATAATGTCTGCCAAAACGACATTTTTGAAGAGTTCGACTAACTTCTTGTGGTAAGAACTTTGTTTTATGATAAATATCAAAATATAACTGGTTATACTCATTTTTGTAATAAAATTAAGGTTTTAAGAAGATTTTAATTGCTTGTAAGCCATTTCTAGACAATGCATCACATTATTTTGCTATTTATCTCTGACTTAATAGCATTTTTTCTTCAAATTATACCATTTTTTGAATGGAATAATTAACAGATAGCTTTAAGACCTATGAACAGATGCTATGATTTGTTAAAGTAGATCTGGGCAGCAATATGCCTTGCTGTTGGAAATGTAACCAATAAGGATTGTAAGAAGTTACACAGCCATAATATATATATATATATATATATATATATATATATATATATATATATATCCAAATATATCAAATATATCCACAACTTTAAGGGTAAAAATAAATGTATTTTTTACAGACAATCAAGTGGCATTGAAAGCACTGAATTCTAAATAACTTAGGTCAAAGTAAATTGTTTTAGAACCACATCATGATTGAACAATATAACATTTTGACTCTACTGGATTCCTGGACATTCTGTGTCAGGAACGAAATTCATAGGCATTCTGTTGTAAATGGGCGTAACACTTGGGCTGAGAGAAGCATGAGAACAATCTCATGATTAATGTTACATGAACTTTCACTTCTTGCCACTATAAGCAAAATCAGACCTTCATCCATAAAGCAAGGAGGGGGGTAATATAAGGAAGGTGGCAGGTTTGTTGCTTGGTATAGCCACATAAACTATGCTCAGTTTAGACATATTTACTGAGGTGTGGGTGTTCAGGAATCGTGGTCTGCAAGTGGAAAATTCATTGATCTTCAAATTTGAAAGCCTTGTTCAAGAAAGAACAGACTTTTGAGTCTTTGACAAAAGGACAGATAATTGCTTAAGACAACCATGTCTGTAAGTAGAGATTACAAGCCTTATTGGGATTCTAGAGACATCACATCATCTCTCATCTTTCTAGGATTACAATAAGACAATGTGGTTAATATCTATTGAAAGGATAGACTTCAAGACCTCATCACACTGCCAGTGTATCATGTATTAAATTATTTATAACTCTCCTATCTCTGCTACTTTACTGTAATGCTCTCTTACCAACAGTATAATTACAAAACCTTTCCTCCCACATATTATTTATAGATTGTTTTCAAAAAAACTTTGTATAGTCATTTTAATGAATTATTAATCAAAATAACTAATGGAAAACATTTAAGCAACTGAAGATATGTTTTGTGTGATTAGAAAGTTCAAAATTTGTTCTTTTATGGTTATCAATTATTGGAAGAAACGTTGCAATCTAGAAAAAAAATTAAATTAAAATTATCTACAGGCTTTTTGTACATTCATTTGATTTCTTCCAATTTTTTTTGTACAGTCTACATTTTTTTTAAGCACAATTGAAATTAATATTTATAATTAAAATAATTAAACCGGGCTTATATTAAACCAATAAAATAGTAATGGTGGTTTTGGTAATTCATAGAAAACAACATTACACAATACTAAAAGGTAAACAATTTAGAGAAGATTAAAATTCTAATTTCTCACAGTTAGTTCGAATAATTTTTCAAAACTGTACGCTTTATACAAGCCTACTTTTTGCTATACATGGAAGTGTTGGTTGCTGTCTCACAAAAATCATTTAAATAACAAGGAGTTCAGTGTAAATGTACCTCCCATTTGATTTAGGTTATAAAATAAACACATTTTACTAAATTTGATAGAAATACGTAAATGTTTTGTTTGAGTCTTTAGAGGCTACTTTGTAACAAAATCGTCGAAGTATTTTCAAAGAAAATTTAAGTTTTGTGTTTTGTTTTCTTTTAATTAGGTACTCGCAAAAGAAATGAGTTATCAAAAAATATAGGGGGGGGGGGGCTCATTGAAATGTTGTCAATATAAAACTAAGTACTAAATTTTATTAAAATTGATTCACTCGTTGAGGTGTAGAGCACTGCAAAATTACCAACAGACAGACATCTTTAAAAAACTTCTTTTTTTTACTAAAGAACACAAAACTAATAGTTTGTAAAAATCTTTAACATTGTTTATCCCATCACATAATACTGTGATGCATAAACAAAATTGTGAAACAATGCATATGTGAAAAATTAATCTGCAATAGAGATGTCAATTTATACCATTTTAAACAATTCCCGAACTATTATACATTTGGTATTTCATGTATATGTTTTTTGTGTATTTATTACAGCCAAACACATCTACCAAACGTACTTTATAAAACTATTGGAATGCAAAGATTAATTATTATTTTTAAATGTCTGCCACATAAAAGAGTTACAGCATGGTTCTACGTCATGACAGGAGGTGGTCCGTTTACAAATACAGTATTAATAGTATGATGAACGAGTAGTCATATAAAAAACTTCAAATGGAAATATGAAATTTTAACTGTTTTTTAAAAATTTCCTTACATTAAGTTTTAAACTGACCAAAAGATAAAAACTTCCACATAACTTTGAATATATACATCAATGTGAATTATAGTATAGTATGGGTGGATTACGGGGGTATTATATATAAACTATGGGTGGAGCATAATTTATTACCACTACAATCTTAATGAATAATAAATCACAATCATAATGCAAACAGCAAGCCTCACATAAAGCATTTAAAGCATATTTTTCTCCCTGTTAGTGGTGTAAACTTGTACAGTATTATTTACTGTTACTTCTTGGTCTGTTAATATTGTTGTGTGTCACATTAAGCCATAAAAAGTAGCCATATTGGGTTACAAATAACAAATGATTAGAGTATTGAAACATACAAAGAGTACAGATCCAATAATATGTCAAGTGAAAAATATACGACCTAGACCGGGAATCGAACCCAGGACCTTGGCTTTACGCGCCAATGCTCTACCAACTGAGCTATTCTAGTCGCATCCCAGCACAACAGCGACTAGGATGGCTCAGTTGGTATAGCATTGGTGCGTAAAGCCAAAGGTCCTGGGTTCGATTCCCAGTCTAGGTCGTATATTTTTCACTTGACATATTATTGTATTTTCAATACCTGCTAGTAAAAAATCGTATAAGCGGAAAAACTAATAAATTTAATTTAGTACAGAACCACTCGTAGTTTATGTAAAAGTAAACAAACTACATTTTACTATTTTCTTGTTTCATTATTGAGCCTAGTTTAATTAAATTTTACAAAACAATTTTATCAACTATACAAGTTATTTTTTCTCTTTCTCGCATGAACTAAACAACTACCAGCTTAAACTAAATTAAAATTAACACCTAATTAAAGTCTCAGTTCAAAACATATTGACATTAGAAATGTTCATTATGACACAGAAATAAAGTTTTTATATTAGAAAACACTTCGTCTAGTGGTAGCGTGACCATGAACGAAACTTCTCGTGCTTCCTTGGACACCTTCCTGAACTTCGTAAGTAGACTCCAAAGTCGCAGGATGGCAAGTGACAAGTTCCCATCTCGATACATCTGAAAAACAAAATCATATGAGAATTCGACGTGAATAAAAATTCCAATGAACAATAAAATTGGTAGGTCTTATATTAAGAAAAATCTAAACTGGTAGTGATATGTTCAAAACCTTTCAATAAAGTTATATTCAGCTTTTAAAAAATGCTGTGTTAATATTCTTAGTTAAATTTCAGATTTCCACGAGGTGTGTCAATTAAATGACAAAACTTTGTTTATACTTCTTAAAACACAATGAAAACTGAATATGATCTTAGGACATGTCTAAACCTACACAACAAACATCAATTACCACAGTCAGCTCATTGTGAGTCATTGTTTAGACCAGTTGTGAGCTAGAATAATGCAAAGTTTTTTTTTAAAGTTGAGGAAACGTGTCAATTTGAAATTTTCAGTAAAATTGAACAACACACCAACTAAATGATTTCAAATGCTTAAGGAGAACATTACATATTTGACTATGTGTGTTTGAGTAGCATAAAGGTTCAGTGAAAGATATCAGTACATGAATTGACAAATACCCTGGAAGATCTTCCAATTCAAGAACCAAGAAGTAGTTGAAGAAATTAGACAGCTCGAGAAGACTTAGTGTCCAAATGATAGACAATTTGATTTCATAAAGAATTGTAGTACTGGTTCTGCATTGTTACGTGTTGACTCAGGCAATGGACCAGTTCCACCTCACTGCTGGTATGTTCTGTGATTTATCAAAGATCTTTGACTGTGTACATCATGCTGTATTGTTTATCAAAATTGAGAGATTATGAAATAGATGGCAGTTGTCTTTCACGGATTGGTTCATATCTTGGTAATAGAAGACGAAGAACTGTAGTTTTTAAGGATGGTATGAAATTTGTTTCTAAATGGAAAGATGTTACCACAAGCATTGTATTAGGACCATTTCTATTTTTATTATATATTAATGTTTATACTATTTGCTGACGACACAACAGCAATTATCAAAATAGAACGGCTGATGAGTTGTCTCGATATGTCACAAATATTCTTGATAAAATAGAATCTTGGTTTCAGCAAAATAGGCTAAAGCCAAATGTTGAGAAAACTTAATAATAAAATAGTGGCCTTGGTAAGGGTAAATTCCTACAAATTTTTAGTTGTGTGGCTGGACGAATGCATGAACTGGAAAGTTCATATAGTTTTCTTTAAAAGAAATTAAACCAATATCATTTGTTTTTCTCCACCTAAGAGACAGTTTTTCTATTGATATATGTCAATTATGAATTACAGTTAACTAAAATCTATTTTAAGATATGGCATTGCTCTTTAGGGGACTGCCTCAGGTGTCGATGCAGTTTTTAGGCTGTAAAAGAAGATAGAACTACGAAAGAGGATAAAAATGATCACTTGCGATGAAATCTGGATATTCATTATGATCCTGAGATGAAACGACAGTCAGTGCATATTATAAATAACTGTGGGGGAGATTTGCTAAGAAACAGTAGAAAGTTCTTATCATATTTCTGAAAAAGTGTATCATAGAAGTCACCGAATCACTTCTCAGGCCATTATGCACATTGTTCTGCAAAAATATAAACATATGGGATCATTAATTCACATTATTAGGAGCTTGTTAGGTGGAGTGGTTTAAGGGCGGTTCTAAAATTGTTAGTGGAAACGGTGCTGGTATCTTTAAAGACAGACCTAGACAGGAACATTTCCTGCAGATGGGAATGTTACCATAAGTATTTTAGTAAGAAGTCACAGTTTTAGTGGAATGTGTCTGAGAAAACCCAAGACTTGGATATGGAAAAAAGGAGGATTTATACCCACAGCCTTTGAAAGTACTGAATTCCAACAAATTTAGGTATAAATACCATCTGGGATCATCGGAATCACATTATGGCTGGGAGTTTCAACATTCTTGGATTCTAGGACATGTTGGGATTACTGGAAATGAATGTGGTGATGTGCTGGCTAATAGAACATTCAAGGGACCTGAGCCAAGTGCGGAGAATGCAGGTCATTTCCACGTATATTCTAGAAGAGCATGAGAGGATGTGAAGAACTATCTCAGAATTAGGATTAAACTATCTTTCTTTCTTATTCTACATTTCTAAAAATGACTTTGGATTTATTAAGATCACCTGCAGATTTCATTTATCACAGTAATCTACCAATATGTTAATCATTCTACTCAATGATGCCCAATAGAATAATATCACCCGAATAAGCATGCATCTTATTTCAACACCATTAATCCACCATTAAAGTGATCTACAATACCGGTATAAATTACTTTAACTGAGTAAAGCAGAGAACTTTACCATGTGTTAGGATTAGTTCCTTTAACCTACCTGGGTTCTTTATTTTTAATATAATCGAATGGTTGAGTACTCAATTAACATTTATTAACACTTATTAATAAGAATAACCATTTCATATCTTATTACTCCCAGGAAGCTCTTACACACCAAATCCGATTGGCTATCTTCGAGAATTCCTGCAGCACCTTCTCTTGATCAATCTTAGCCCACTGACCACGTTTCCTCCCCCTCAAGGGTTTCATATAATTTTAGCAAAAATGACGTCTGTCTTGTTTGCAAGGTACGCAATTTCGTCAGTTTTCCAGGCCCTGACACAAAAATTGCTGTCATTCTGGCTTTTTAAAAAGAACTTGACTCTATTTCTAACTATAACTATCCTAATTCCAATGCCTGTTTCACACAAATTTTAGTTTCAAAGCACCATCTTATTATACCAGCTCAATTTGTGCAGCTACCTAGTTCTACATCATTAATTAAACACGTGAGTCCACAAATAAAAAATAAAAGATATTTAACCATTTTAGATCATAATATAAACTGTGTGGTGTGTTTACACATTTAGTATTATTTCTAATTTTCAAAAGTTGTTAAAAAAATTATATTTCTAGTTTTTAATGTGTTGTATTGATACTTACAATCTATCTTGATGGTTAAAGTACTCTTTTCCTTTTTTATATTTTATACAGTCTCGCTGTTTATCAAAACAATCGCAAGAACACGATCCATTGGCAAGATGGCGTACTGTGTACTCACTCGGGCATTTGCACCTGAACAACAGAAACAAAAACTAAACATTCTTCTAAATCCATAAAACCAATCAAAATTAAAGTTAGGGGAGGGGATGGAGACCAAAACTCAAATTGGCTCGAAACATTTTAATAAAAATTTGTTGAAATGAAGTCTCTATCAGCTCAAACAAAACATATCGGTTGCCACCTTCTTAGGAATGTCAGTTCAAGACCTATTTATTTAAGAAGAAGGAAATTAATTCTAAGTGGCGTCGTTAAAGTTAAAATATCTAAAAATTGGTTAAAGAGATTTTGATACCAAAATTTCAAACCAATACACTAAACAAAATTATCATTTCCCAGTAATTAGGAGAACTTTTTTTTTTTAACTAGACAAATCAGTTAATAAATTTCAATATGGAGGACGATTAAAAAACAATATTTTTAGTGTAACATTTAATTGCAAGAATTTTGTAAAAAATACAAGTATCTGTTCAAGGAACTAAAAATTACATATCCACAAAGTCTAAACTTTTCCAATTAAAATATTTTCTACATGTACTGAGCAAAATACTAAAATTAAGCACCTGCAGGACTCAGCAGTATCTCTCTAAGAGAAGTAGATGGTCCTAAAATAAAGCAGTTTTTCAACCATACTTTATCCAATATTATTGATCCAATTTCTTTTAAATGGAAAATTCTAAATGTACTTATTTTTTAATATTTTCCATATATTAACTATTTAAAAACAAGCAATACGCAAACTAACCTAAAAACTTAGCATTATATGATGGAACATATTGTCATTAGAATATTTAAAAAAATCTTTTAAATTAGTAATTTTCCAAGAATATACATTTCTTAAGGGCATAGAGATATTTTTGGATTATAACTGTTTGTTACAATAGCAATAAGTTAACTCTGTAATAAATACTAATTAATTATCATCTAATGGGATTTAGAAAATGTAAATAACTGATAACATATGAAGTGTTTCGTTGTTGAAAAAGTTCTAAAAATTAAAATTTTCTTGCGATTATTTAAAATAAACGTCGCAAAAATCCTGCACTAACTTTCTCACACATTCATCTACAAAACCAAAAATAAATATGTTTCACTATCATCCGGATGTCTCTCTTCTATTATTTATAAGTGAAATAAAAATAAAATTTCTTTTTACTCATTTTCGTCCATGCATTTCTTATTGGAAATAATTTGATAAATAAGAAAACATCATGTGTTCAAAGTTCCTGTGAAATGGAGGTGGTTCAAACCACTAAAAAGGAAGGTAGTATAGTGTTAGGTTAGGTTAGATAAGGTTAGGTTATGTTAGGTGAGGATAGGTTAGGTTAGGTTAGGTTAGGATAGGTTAGGTTAGGATATGTTAGGTTAGGATATGTTAGGTTAGGTTATGATAGGATAGGATAGGTTAGGTTAGGGGAGGAAAGGTTAGGTTAGGATAGGATAGGCTAGGTTAGGATAGGTTAGGTAAGGAAAGGTCAAGATAGGATAGGTTAGGTAAGGAAAGGTTATGTTAGGTTAGGTTAGGATAGGTTAAGTTAGGTTAGGTGGGGAAAGGTTAGAATAGGTTAGGATAGGATAGGATAGGTTAGGTTAGGTTAGGTTATGATAGGTTAGGTTAGGTTAGGTTATGATAGGTTAGGTTTGGTTATGTTAGGTTAGGTTAGGTTAGGTTAGGTTATGTTATATTATTATAATACAGTAATCGTTTAAATTAATGCAGTCAACTCTGGGAATCCCTAGCCTCCTCTCTTATGACCAATGTCACTTGTTTCTACATTATGCCTAAATCGCATGTGATTGAAATAAAGTTGTTAAAGATTGCAGCCAAACGTACATTTTCGTTTTTAGCCAATTAGGCTATTCCTGAATTGTAATTAACTATTCCTTGAGATTTGTGAACTGGTTTAGGTAATTAATATTCATATTTGATTAAAATTTAACCCAAATCTCTATAGATCTACCCGAATTTGAGAAATGATTTCTTTTATAATAGATCCACGGCAGATTTTCGTGTTGTTTTTTTACCGATTACTCGCGTATTTTGGGGAAATAGCAACCAAGAGCTTTTGTATTAATCCTTATAAGCCAAATTTTTAGTAAAATTTGATCAAAATAGTAATGATTTAGAAAATAAGGAATTTTGTATTTTGGTCCCACCGTTGTGAATTAAATAATCAAGTATTCATATTTATATAGGGCATCAAGTCTTTTCAAATCAACACCATTTTGAAACGGTTTGTAAAATAGAATGTTTTGTTTACATGCTACAAACTATTATTCAAAATTTAGAATTATTGTCTATACATGCCCACTTCAAAATTTGATTAAAAACGGGCCCTTTCGTTTGGGCTACAGGACATCATTCAAACGTACATGGAGTTTCTGCTCGTACGATTTAAATGTGATAAAATAAAAACAATCTTTAATATTATATAAAATCTAATGGTGTTTGTCTGTCTGTGCTACACAATCACGTAAAAACTACTGGACCCATTGAGCCTGAAATTGTACATGGGCATTCTTAGGGTCCCTGGTTAACACATAGGCCTATTTTTATTTAGAAATTCCATCAGGGCACCGCCCCACTGACCTTGAAAACTCCTTTAACACTCAATACGTCAACCCCGTACGAATGACGGGTACTCTGCTAGTATTTAATATTAAGATCAGGTGGAACCAACGAGCGCCGGCTCTTAAAGAACACGAAACCACAAAATATGAGTTGTAATTTTGTTTTAAAAGTTGGCAATAGAAACACTTGTCACATTTTATGACATAAAAGAGTTGGCAACCCTGCTAGAACACTTATGAAATGAATTTAACGAAACGTGAAGTAGCCTACGCACATCTCTGACACGACTGAAGTAGCCTTCATTAGTGGAAGACAAGGTTCAGTATTTGAAATAAATGCGCGACTTAAAATAACGGCAAATGTTTGGTTTGTTTATTTTGGGACGTAACAAAGTCTGTGCAGAATACGTTTGCAGAATATTCAGAGGGTATTCGTAAGCCGATTTTTGTGTTGATATTTCCGTTTTAATGTCCAAGTCTGTTTGTCTTCTGTGCAGTGCTTTACATTGTACACACGTGTACAGTCCCTAAGATGTAGTGCGGACTTCCATGATGCGCGTTAGGGGAAGTTGCAGGCGGGAGGATAAGTGACGTCACAACTACTACTGCTGATAAAGACATTGACTCAGCTCCATTCCGCTGTCAACGTTTGTCATGTTGCCGTCTCGTCTTGTCGTTTGTCGTCTTTGTTTCGTTTACAAACACTTGAACAAACTTTCTAACCAGAAAAAAAGTTAAATAAATTCTACTTATTCTAAAAACTGAATAGTTTTCAATTTTATTTAAATTTAGTATTTAGGCTCAGATTAGGTAAACTTGCTAACTAGAAAAATCATTATATAAATTTCAAAATGGCGGTAAATTTTCAAAAAGCTAGTTTTTTGAAACTTTTTAGTAGTAGTTTACATTTTAATTAAATTTACTAACTAATCTCATATTTACAAACAGTTAGACAATGTTTCTAACTAGAAAAATCGTTAAATAAATTATAAATTATTAATTAAAGTTTATTACATTTTCTGGTGATGTAGCGTTGTTTCGGTTATCGCAGTTTCAACCTCACAGGGTCATTATCAAACTACTATTTTAATACAAAACACAAACACTAACACCATACATTCAAATCATTCACCCAACTTTCTTCCTGACGTTTTCACCTTCCACCACAACACAACAAACCAATGAAATCCACGTATAACTACGAAACGCACAGTATAAAACTCACTGCGAGACTGAGCTCAGTGTTCCCCCCACTACAACAACCTGCGTAGAGGCGACTGCGCATCTCAATGGCAGAGGCTACATATTACAGATATTAATAAAATTTGATAAGTGGACATAATTTTCAGGTTTTGATTTTGATTGATAACTCAAAATCTAGAAGTAGCTTTCATAAGAAAAAATAGAGAATTATAATTTTCTCAAAATGTGTAACAATAATTAACCGATCAAATTTTTCTCAAGTAGCCTACGTATAGCTTCTAAGGACTCAAACAAAATGTAATATTCTCTGTTTGAAGTTATTAATGATGGAAGTTCAATTTAATTATTATACATTTTTCGGACATTTGCCATCATTTGTGTGTTAAAAATCAAAACACGACGTTTCGGGAATAAGAATCAATTCCCGTTATCAAGTTACTAGCTCTGAGATGCATGCTTAGATATTAAGGTTGGTGGTATTCTTATTTAATTTTACTTCTTACATAGGCTTAGTTTCTAGTTTCATGTTTCTTTAGTTTTTAGTCACTTGATAACGGGATATTGATTCTTATTTCCGAAACGTCGTGTTTTGATTTTTAACACACAAATGATGGCAAATGTCTGAAAAATGTATAATAATAAAATTGTAATAATCTTTACCTTTCCAAAATTTCTATTCGTAAGTTATTGATAAAAATATTTAAAAAACGTATTTTCTTTATTTAGTTGGGTTCAAATTTGGCAGGAATAATTGACA
Source organism: Aphrophora alni (assembly GCA_963513935.1). Taxonomy (NCBI): domain Eukaryota; kingdom Metazoa; phylum Arthropoda; class Insecta; order Hemiptera; family Aphrophoridae; genus Aphrophora; species Aphrophora alni. The sequence goes on along the minus strand of OY740778.1, from coordinate 2,485,435 downwards.
AAAAACTAAAATGTACTTTGATCGCTGCTATAAAATCAAATTTTGTTAAGACTTGAAAGTAAACAATCTACTTACGTTGGCTCTGAACTCTTATCAGTCCTGAACTCACTGTTACCCAGACCGGAGTCTCTTGGCATCACATCCTCCAGTTTATCCTGACACTCACATTCTGTTTGGTTATAAAACCTCAACTTTTCCAGAGCTGAGGATGTCCTTTGTCTGCCGTACGATGAAGAGATGTAGGTTGTCTGTAACACAGAGAGAGTATTAATAACATCAGTTGTATATTGAGTGACACAAGTTGTTTTAAAATGTTTTCTTTATAGAAAAATAATAAAAACACGGCGGATACGCTGTTAACCGGAAGCGTATTTTTAGTTTTTCTCACATACACGTCATGTGGTGGGTCTTAAATCGATGCCGTGTTTTTTGAAAATATATCCGATCAGAGGTTTTCTGGGCAAAAAGTGGTTTGTGGTGTTGAGATTATTTTGAAATGAAAGTTGAGCAAAACAATAATAATGCTGAGACATCTATAATAGATGAACAATAGGATTATTAGCTGTCTAAACCTTATCTCTATGAGTTGAAGGTCATCTCCTCTCTCTCTCTCTCTCTCTCTCTCTCTCTCTCTCTCTCTCTCTCTCTCTCTCTCTCTCTCTCTCTCTCTCTCTCTCTTACTATGTGCTGTTCTAAAATTTATTTTTAGACTGAATCAAAACTCGGCATGTCAAGGCCTAGTGTGTCGTTTTGTACAAGTATTTAAAATAATAATTTTCGAAGTATAATTAAAAGATAATCGTCGTTTATAAGTTAAAAAGAGTCGTCGTCATAAAAGTGTGTGAGTAATAGCGTCGTTCTACAAGTGTTTGAACAGGAATAATCATCGAATAAATTAAAAAGTAATCGTCGTCACAAAAGTGTATGAAAATAAAACTGTATGAAGAAAAGAAGATTCGTCAAAAAGATTAAGGCAAATCAATCCATCTACTGGCAGTCTACGCGGGAACCACGTTCAAGGAACCGGGAACATTAGAACTGTAATAGAACTTCAGAGTCGATAAGTACAAATTAATAGACAATTTCAATTAAACAAACTACCACCATAGTTTATTTTATATTTTAAGTAAATTATAGTCACGAAAGAACCTAATGAACCCGTAAAGAGAAAGTAAATTAAACTAATAAATAATAAATTTCAGTTAGCCGGAGCATTTGATCAAAATGCTCTTTTATCAAAGTCAAAAATAAAAATAAAATTCTGATGCACTCTTATTTCTTTATTTTAGATTAAGACATTGTAGAATAAGTAACTTGTATTTATCTATGTACTTAGAATAAGTAGTAGATTAAGATGTTAATTGTATAATTATTAAGTGCATCAAGTTTGAAAGATAATGGTTTTTTATTGTAAATGATTTTTTAAAATTTAATTTTGCAATTAAAGAAAGAGTTAATCTACATGTTTCAAAGTTTTTTTTTTTTTAACATTGGCATGAATAACGTGCGTATAATAAGTAATAGTAAGATTTGTTATAATGATCGGTGAACATTTCATACTCTCGAATGTCGATGTTTCCATCAGGAAGCACGGTTAGAATTAATAAATTAGAATTTTTTTTAGAAAACCAGTAAAACAGAAATTTACATCAGTAAAAATCTTACTAAAATCAGCCTGTACCTGTTACAATGCGTGACGCCTACTGTATAGGCAATGTATATACAGTGCTGTGTGGTGTCTGCGTAACAAACATAAAGAAGGGGCAACCAGGGAAGACATGTTACGGTTTGAATTTGGATTTGGTTACACTGGATTTTATCTGTGAGTTTTTTTACTTTTCATATTTTAATTTTCGATATATCAAAATTTGTGACCAGCTGTTATACGACGAAAACTTAAATTTCAGTTGCTTTTTTTTCAAAATCAGTGCTATAGTTTTTGATCAAATCTGTTAAAACGTAGCCTCGACGAAAAAACGTCTTTGTTACTATCTGAACAAAAATTCTGGTTCAATAGATATTGTTTACACTTTAAAATCGGACCTGTTATAAACGACAACTCCCCCCCCCCCTAAGTTTAGTTTCTTTCAAAAATTTTCGATTTGTGTAGATTACCAAATGAGAGAAAATTTCGGTTTATGAACAATTAGAAACGAACCAACATGAACTTCGACCTCCATCATTAAAAACTCTATTTTAAGCAAACATATTTTATGGTTAGGCTATATATATATATATATAATATTATCTTCCTAATTTTTTTATTTTATTTTAACAAAGTTTAAAAAAGGGAGAAATCCTAACTTTAAAAAAAATCATCAAAATAATTTGTGCAGATTGTGAGTAATTCAGGATTTTGAATTTTGTTCCCTTGCCAGCTTCCCCCCTTACACTTTGAGCTTGATAATTATTCGGTTTAGTACAACAGTGAGTGAGAAATATTTATAAAGTTTTGCACGTTTCTATTTACTTCAAAGACTGAGGTAGCTTTTTAACAGTTACTTGGCAGCCGCGCTTTGTCACCGGTATAATTAACCCAGTTGGAAGGATAAACATATGTTTTGTGTGATTCATAACGTCGACATTTCCTATCGCAAGTCTATGATATCATGTAGGAAACCTGCCAGCCACACCTCTGGTCGTAGAGACAATCAGACGGAGCATAACCTAAGGGTAACGGGATGATGTCACAGGAATCTAACAACAGAACAATACAACGCTACTGTAAGGCTCAAATGTGATATATAAGATGAATTTTACGAGTCAAAAATACTAAACATTTTGAAAAAAACATAACCTCAAAATTAGGAATAATATGCAATAATGTCTCTCTTTTAATTTGAAGTTTCCTTGTGTTTGAGTAAAATACTAGGTAAACTAAGTTTTAACATTACGACTGACAAATTGTTGCAAAATTTCAAAATGGCGGATGTTCGAAATGTTTTTAATTTGTTTGTTCTTGCAATCGGCGATCCGTCAATGCCAAGATTGAGAACGACAAATGAGTGGATTAAAACGTAATTCCAGTAATTAAAATCTCCTTTTTACTTAACGAATGTATAGGGTAAGTTTGGTAATAGACAAAATTTTCGATCTCCGTTTTTAACTTTGTCGTGAGAAAGTGAAAAATGTGAAAATACAAAAAAATGAAAAATGTAAAAATACAAAAAAGTGAAAATACAAAAATGTGAAAATACATAAAAGTGAACAATGTGAAAATACAAAAAAGTGAACAATGTGAAAATACAAAAATGTGAAAATGTAAAAAGTGAGAAAGTGGAAATGTGAAAATACAAATTTTTGACTGATTTAAAATTATCGTCTTTGTCGTCTGTATGTAAACACGATAGCGCCACGAAAATAAAGATAAAAAACATGTAATTTGGTACAGGGGACTATACCGACTTTGTGTATAACCAGATTGAATTAATTTTTTAAACGGTTGAGCATATAAAATGGCGCCTACACAGTAATTATTAAAAAAATTTGCAGATTTCAATTCGGCGTGTAACAATACCGACTCCAGCTTTCTGACATCAAAGAGTGAAGTTATTGTCAAAAATAAATTTTCAAACCTTGACTTCCCAAGTAAATATTATACCTTCACATTTATTATTTATGTTAGTTAGGAGTTATCTTTATTATAATTATTTTTATTATCTTTATTTGTAATTATTTTTACTTGAAATTTGGTACACAAGTTTGTGTCAATAATTTAGCATTTCACACAAAAAAAAAAATCACTGAAAAATTTATCTTTATTTGTAATTTTATTTACTTGAAATTTGGTACACAAGTTTGGGTCAATAATTTAGCATTTCACAAAAAAAATCAATGAAAAATTTATCTTTATTTGTAATTTTATTTACTTGAAATTTGGTACACAAGTTTGGGTAAATAATTTAGCATTTCACAGAAAACTTCACTCTGAAAAATTGTATCATTAACAGATCCACGGGTGAATTTTAAAATTTAACTCCGGAACCCGTATTTTTGGAGAGATTGCAACCAATGCATCTTTTTGAAGCAGTACATGCATGTTTACACAAGTTACGTCAATTATATCCATCACACTTTCTCTATACTCCATTGCAGACATCAAGGTTGCGTGTATTGCACAAAATACATTTTTATATTTTAACTATTTATTTTTACTTTAAAATCATCCCTTTATCCCAGTTAGATTATTAAAAATGGGGGGGGGGAGTATAACTCGCGGGAAAATGCAATCCCATCGACCGGGGTTCGAACAATCTGTCAAAGTTCACTAGCTCAAACTGCGGCGAAATAATCCCTCGCTTTGCTAACTAAGCTACACCGCATTTTGGATTATTATAGGTTCACAATAAACCACACACGATCATTGTTTCAAACAGCAAACTTTTTGAAAATTTTTTATATACTAATTTAAAATAGTTGAAAAAGTTAATGCAAGATTTTTGCAATATTAAAATACTTCAATGCTGGAACACTCTTTATAACATTATCAACATCCATATCTATACAACCCAACATTACAAAGTAGACACTGATTCAGGATTTCCTGTTTTGTAATAACAGCAAATCAAATAACATGTTTAGCTGCCCTGTGTTATTAAGGCTACTAGTTCTTTATGTGGCTATTACATCCTACTGCAGCAGGTGTGAGATTCTAGACTTACAAATGTCATGGCAACAAGAAATGCATAATACTGGGCGTTTCAAAAAGGATGTCTCTCAATTAATAACTTTCCCAGATATATAGGGACAGTTATGTGAGGAGTCAAAATATAAATATCCAGTTTTTGCTTATATATCTGTTTTGACGCCTTTTGATTTATTTTTTTTTTAATAAGTCTGTCGTAGTTATAGCACAAACTGAAGGATTGATTTTAATAAAATTTGATGTTTAGGGTATTTTTGGTATTGAGGGTTTTTTATAACTCAAAATTTAGGGGTAGCTGTTGTAAGAAAAAAAAAACACAAACTAACGAATTTCTCAAAATCAGTTATAACGATTTCAATGAATTTTTGCTCAAATATAGCCTCCATACAAAACGTATTATTCACCATCTCTCTAAGTCGTTATCGGTAACCAAAATATGGTTGAAAATACGCAAATTCTCAAAACCCACTCTACCGATTTCGATCAGATTTTGACTTCGTGTGAAAAATCGTAAATAAAAAACTCCTACGGTTCAGGTATAATTGCCAAAATCCTTGAACTTACTTCGATCAGCACCCTAACATTTATTTGAACAGCTGTTCAACAATTATTTGTAAAATACAAGACAACGCTTCGAAGCAATTTGGCCACTCCCCTAAACCCAAAACCACCACAATGTCGTCAATATAATACAATATGAACATATTGAAGACAAAACAATGCCGTAAGTATCATTTGACGTAACTTATTACTTCGGTTATGTTTACTTTAATGCCAGTTAATCTTAGAAACGCACTTTACATTTAGAAATATAATCTGTGGTAGACGACTATTTCGTAACATTGGGAGAATCAGTCTGTCTGCCAAACTGTTGACTCATCATCTAGTCACTGCCAAACTGATATTCATCCGATACATCTTCAGCAATTACTTGGAAATTTGCTTACGTATGTTTACTTATCTACATTGCTGTGCATAAAATTATCCATATCTTGTCGAAGTATGGACAACTCATGGTCTATATGGCAATATCAGATAACAATTTATATGATTGTAAAAATATTATACAAAGATTGCATTAACTATATACACACATACACAAATGAATACTAATCAAAGCTCAATTTTTAAGTCGCTGCATAGGCTACAGTAGTTGAAATATTGGGGACAAATGTGAAAAATGTGACATTGCTGTTGTGTTCCCAACAATAAATAAATAAAAATAAAATACTTATAACTAATACATGACTGTAATAATTTATAAAAAATATTTATATATGTACTCCATAAGGAATTTAAATATATAATAAAAATTATTTTTCAATTTTTTGGGTAAATGGCGCTCTTTATCCAGTTTTCTCTTGATCCAACCGTGACGAGTTCGATGGTTGCAAGCTATAGACCTACCGGACAGAATGAAATAGTGATGTGTGAGTTCGAATTAAAATACTCGGTGATTCCGAGTATCAAAATCCTCGGAAGAATCCGAATATTAAAATCCTCGGTTTCGTATTAAAATACTCGGACAAAATCCTCGTAACTAGGAACAAGGAGGAGGTAATGTGCGAGACTGCGAGTATCCTCGGACAACGATATTCGTTAGTGTTGTGTCAATTCCAAACAAAATACTCGGTGTTTCTACTTTGGTTACATTAGTTTCTAAGCTGATTTTTCACTACACATTAATTAAACATTACGATTTTGAGTTATAATGATTTAGATTCGGTAACAAGTTCAATTTAAAATAACAATAGTATTCATTTATTTCCACATTAACAAAAAGTGCTGTAGTAGGTTTGAAAAAGAATATAGCCCTACGCAATGAAGCGGTAGGGTATATCTATCCTAACTCAAGCTCTCCCTCTTCTATCACAGTTCTACCTGCGCGAGGTTCTTTTCTAAGCGGTACCCCTACAAGCGATTTCTTAAATTTTAGTGTTCCGTCATAATATTTGTTTTAATTATGGTTGCTATTTAAAGGATTCTATATTTTTCTTGTCTAGCTCAGATCTAGCATAATCCTTAATAAATCAAATTTCCACCATTTTACAAAATTACCGGTTCGTGAATTATCTGTAAAGTCAAAATATAATCGGTCGTATAAAATATCTATTCTAATGATTTCTTTCAAGCTTTGGTAAGGTTACACTATATTTTTGAAGACGAATATTAGATTAGTACTTTGATTTTAATGTATGAGAAAGTTTATGCAAAGTTTGAATCTTAGGTTAAACAGGATTTAACTAACGAAAATGGGGGAAATGCCTCAAATTACTAAAAAAAAATATTCAACTCATTTAAGCTGTAAATACACCATTCTAAAACAAATTTTGTTTTTTTAGGTTAGGTCTAAATCGATGTTTTTTTAAACCTATCACATAACTTTCTCTAGATTACAAGTGAAAACAGAAACAAATGAAGGTACATACCTAGTACAATGTAATCTGTTAAAACAATGCATGCTACATAGTAACACCGCTAGACATATTGTATTACTGGTTTCATTAAAACCGGTTCTTCTGGTATTGTATTAAGATGCTACAACACAGATAAGCTTATATGAACCGATGTTCAATTAATGAACAATATGTAAAGTAATTAAATCTCTGATTATCTGACACTGGCCAGAAGTTGTGTGCATTTATTTTGAACAAAGTAAACATAAAGTAAAATTTAACAGTTGAAATCAGCTGTTCAAACATTGAGATGAACTTTGTTACATTGATGGATCTGTTAATTTTTATTGCAAAGTTGATAATTAGTAAATTTTTTAAGATTTATATATTGTGTTTGTAAATGAAAGATGTTGTGACGTTTGTCCAATATTGTATATATAGACGAAATTGCTTGCTTACACAAGAGTATTTCAGTTACAGATTGTTATCCTAACCTCAATTTCTTTATTAAGTTAGTCAGCTGATAGATTTTGTTTTATTGATTACTATGGTAACACTTTAGTTATTATTGGTAACAATTCCTTTGCAATATTTTTAATGAGATTTTGTGGACCTTTTGAATGAATATATAGATGTGTTTGTGTGTGGGTGTGTGAGTGTGTTTGCGTGTGTATGTGTGTGGCAGGGGGGGTACTCCACAGTGGAAAGGTGAAAAAGCGAAAAAGGTGAAAAAGTGCAAATGTAAAATGTGAGAATTTACACACAAAATTTACAGTTAAAGATTGTTATCCTAACCTCAATTTCTTTAATAAGTTAGTCAGTTGTTCGATTTTGTTATACTAATTACTATGGTAACACTTTAGGTATTATTGGCAATGACTACATAAATACTATAAGACACGACATAGGATAGGGAAATAGTCTACGCTTTACGGGTGCTGTTCGTCACAAGTTTGACACACAGCTATCAGAAAGCGCTAGCAGCAGGTGCTTGACTGTACGCATCCCACTTGGTTGAGACTGTACAACTGTTGACCTCTCTCTCACAAACCTTCTCACTTACTTCCGTCAGCATAGTCAGTGTTGTCAGTTCGTGCGCTGAGATAAGCGATTCTCGACCTTCCCTCGCATCTCTGGTCCCATATGTGGCATCAGTGCGTTTTCTCTTACCCGCCTGAAACATTGTTTGACCGTAGAGCCACCTAGCGCCAGTCACATCAACTTCAGATTCTCTAGCAGAGCGACCTAGCGGGTATTGGTCAACTCAAGAATAAGCGTAGAATATTTAACATGACCATGTAGTGTCTTATAGTATTTATGTAGTCATTGTTATTGGTAACAATTCCTTTGCAATGAGCACACACACACACACACACACACACACACACACACACACACACACACACACACACACACACGTGGTTTGTGGATAACTTCTTTCATATTGTTATTAAAGAACACTTTGTCCACCTTAACCACAAGGCTCATTGGATGTTGTATAGGTATGTCATAAGGAAAAAAAATATATACGACGAGACAGTTTGTAAAAATAACAGTTTTTAGGTATTTATAACCCAAAAATGTCCTCTTTAAAGTTATGTCTGTAGTTCGAACAGGGGAACCGATTTTGATACATGGGGATATATTTTAGTCCGGTTTTTTGTCTAAAAACTAGGGCTGATTCCAATAAGACTAAAATTCCAATTTTACAAATCGTTTGTAGCAAAATATGTAACATTACAAGCTCTAATGGTCCAAATAAAACTTAATTTATAATTGGAGCTCCAAAATGCTATTTCTGTTAATATTGGTAAAAAAGAGTGCCGTTATATATGTTCGAATATCACAAAATAGAGGAGAACGATTTTGATTGAACATTGGCAAATTGTAAAGCATTATAATTTATACCAATACGTCCATCCGTAAGGAAAAAAACTCAAGGTTTGCGAGTTTTTCTATTTGAAATTTTCAACAACAAACTATTTACGCCTTTTATTAATAACCCTGAAGAATATTTTTCGGGGGATTGTATCCTATACATTTTGTTTGGTGTTTTAGTGGTTGAATTTTAGCACAATTTGATCAAAATCGTTAGGGTTAATTTTGAGAAAAAACAGTTTTTGAGTTTTTATTTTATAACAGCATCCCCTAAACAATTTATTGGTATACGGTGTTGAGCGTAAGCGTATCAAAAATGTTGTGAAATGTTCGTTACATTTAATAGTGTACAAAGATTTATGGTATTAATCTTAAAACCCTGCAAGAAAATGTATATAATGTCTCCTTTCTATCAAACAAGTGACACTAACTTAGCTTTGAATCGGGAATTAAACCACAGTGCATAATATAGGGTGGGAAACGACCAGGGGTTATCTAGATCAGTCTGATGTGTGTTTAAAGGGATTCAAATCAATACAGACAGTCTAAGGGTAGACGGACAGATGTTAATGTGATGAGGGCATAATCATAGCACACAAAGCCGGTGGTAACTTGGGTATCAAATTAAATTATGTATACTGAGGGGGAATATAGTATGTTTATTTTGTTTAGGTTTAATATTTCATTGTAGAATAATGTGGGTGTGCATGAGGGAGTGAGAGTGAATCAGTGAGAGATAGAAAGAAGAAGAAAATATAAAATAAAGATACCCTAACCCTCGAATACTTTAATAGCGTCACGGAATAAGAAGTGATTAGACCGTCCTGATAGGAAGGGATTTAACCTAAGACTACATGAAGAAAGGTGTAGATCCAGCTAGGGTCTTCTCGAGCGTGTCACACACCTACTCAATATGAATGAGCTCCTGGCAGAAGTACAGAGGAGGAACAGGGGGGAAGAATGAATAATTGACTGTATTTTGAGACTTAAAATTTACAGGTCCACTCCTCTATTTAACCCAGAAAGGGAGAGAAAAGTAGGAGATAAAGAAGGAACGAGACACAGGAGGAAAAGGATGGAGAAGAGTTAATAAAGGGAACGAGAAAACAGAGGGAATAAAGGAAAGGAGAAAAGAGAGAAGAAAAACGGAGAGGAGAAGAAAGAGGGAATAAAGGGGAGGAGAAGAGAGATTGAATGAAGAAGATAGAGGGAATAAAAAAGAGGAAAGGAGTAGGCAATGAAGGAGAGGACAGGAGAGAGGTAATGAAGGAGAGGAGAAGAGAGGGAATAAAAGAGAAGAGAAGAGAGAGGAATAAAGAGAAGAAATGAAGGAGAGGAGAAAAGAGAGAAAATAGAGAACAGGGAGGGAAAAAGAAGAGAAGGAAGAAAGAGTACGAGAAGAGAGAGGGAATAAAGAAGAAGAGAAGAGAAAGAGAGAATATAAGAAAGGAGAAGAGAGAAAAAGAGATTGAAAGAAAGCGTAGAGTGGAGCAGGGAGGAAAAAAGAAAAAAAGTGGACGAAAAAAGTTGAAGAGAAGGAGGAGTAAAATTGAGAAAGTAAAAAGGAAAGAGGATGAGGAGGTGATAGAGGGATGGAAACGAGAGGAGAGGGAAAAAAGGGACAGAGATTGAATCAAGTGAGAAGGGAGGAGGACAACATATCAGAAACAATGAGGGATAAACAGGAAAGGAGAGAAAAGAGGGTAGAGGATTTGGAGAGGGGTGGAAGAGATAAAGACAGAAATGGAAGGAGGTGATAAGAGATACATAGATAACTCTTTATTAAGCGGTAAAACGTGAGTACTATTAGGGCATGTATTATCTCAAAATGCATCAGATTTTCTACTATAAACAAAATATTTAGGAAAAATATCTTTTCAACTACGAAATATTTATGGTATTTGAAGGTAAATTATTAGTGTTCAATGTAAGATTTTGTGATGCCCTAATATCTAGGCCAATTAGTAAAATGAAAATACAAGTACAAATAAATGTATATTTACTGTAAAATAACAAAACTTTAATTCTTGTTATCCCTTTGAAAAAGTTTTCCATTAAAAATAACCCGGAAGAGATTGTCTTGCAAGCCATGACACATTGTCTCCTAGTTTATGCGGGACTAATGTCCCGTTCTTCCTGTTAGTCCTGCTTTCTTCACTTCCTGTTTTCAAATTACACAATAACTTGTTTTGAAACTTTTACTGCAAAATTAAATGAATCTAGCGAAAACATAAGGTACAGTCATGTCTTTACAAAATGTGTTTATACGACGGCATTTCTTGGATTGCATATAAAAATACAGTTAACATGTATTTAAATTGCTTTTTTAATGTTTGTAACAATATTCTTACAACATTTTAAGCATCAAAATATTCCTATGTAGTTCGGTTATTATTTGTAACCGAAATATATATGCGTTTAGATATAAAATAAAGGTTAAAATTTCGTCGTTTTACCGCAGTATCCGGAGAATATAATGTTAAAGGAGGTAGATGTCAGTAGAGATGGGGGCACTTAGAGAACAAAAGTGGTGGGAAGTGACCACGTGAATTAAGCCCCGCCCCTTGCCCCGCCATTACATTGACCCTTGAACCGTTCTTGCCTTACTTTTGCCCCGCCCCTTGCCCTGCCCTTTGCTTCTACCTATACCCTCCACATACCCCTTAACCATACCTCATCCGCCATTTTGTGACGTCAATTGTGGAAGCCATTTTATGAGCTGCCCCTCCTCCTCCTTTTGTAACTTTTCAATGTACATTTAAACAGCAAGTATCAGGAGAATATAATCTTAAAGGAGGTGGATGTTAACTGTGATTTAGTTTTCAATTCAGATAGACCTCCTATCAAATCATATTCACTTGATAACAGGATTTTGTGGATAAGAACACAATATCAGGAAAATATAATGTTAAAGGAGGTAGATGTCATCTGCGATTCTGTTTCAATTCAGATAGACCTCCTATCAAATCATATTCACCTGGTATGAGAATTTTGTAGTTTTACAGCAGTATTCGGAGAATATAATATTGAAGGAGGTAGATGTCGGTAGAGGCAGGGGCACTTTAGAACAAAAGTGGTGGGAAGTGTCCACGTGAATTAAGCCCCGCCCCTTGCCCCGCCCCTGCATCGCCTCTTGCTCCGTTCCTGCCTTACTTTTGTCCCGCCCTATGCCCCGCCCCTTGCCCCACCCATTGCCTTGCCCTTTGCTTCCGCCCATACCCCCTAACATATCCCTATACCATACCACATCCGCCATTTTGTGACGTCTTTTGGACGCCTTTTTGTGACGTCAATTGTGGATGCCATTCTGTGTGCTGCCCCTCCTCCCTTTGCGTAATTTTTCAAGGTACATTTAAACAGCAAGTATCAAGAGAATATAATTTTAAAGGAGGTGGATATTAACTGTGATTTAGTTTTCAATTCAAATAGACCTCCTATCAAATCATATTCACCTGGTATGAGAAATTTGTCAGTTTACCGCAGTATTCTGAGAATATAATACTAAAGGAGGTAGATGTTAACTGTGATTCAGTTTTTAATTCAAATAGACCTCCTATCAAATCATATTCACCTGATGACACGATTTTGTCGTTTTACCGCAGTATCCGGAGAATATAATGTTAAAGGAGGTAGATGTCAGTAGAGAAGGGGGCTCTTAGAGAACAAAAGTGGTGGGAAGTGACCACTTGAATCTAGCCCCGCCCCTTGCCCCGCCCTTTCATTGGCCCTTGAACCGTTTTTGCCTTAATTTTGCCCCGCCCCTTTCCCTGCCCTTTGTTTCTACCTTTACCCTCCACATACCCCTTAACCATACCCCATCCGCCATTTTGTGACGTCAATTGTGGACGCCATTTTGTTAGCTGCCCCTCCTCCTCCCTTTTGTAACTTTTCAAGGTACATTTAAACTGCAAGTATCAGGAGAATATAATCTTAAAGGAGGTGGATGTTAACTGTGATTTAGTTTTCAATTCAGATAGACCTCCTATCAAATCAGATAATATGGCCACATACCAAACAGGCTCAATTCGTTTGGACATTCACACAGAGAGACATTAGTTTCCTTCTAACTTTACGTCGTTTGTGCCATAAACTCGTCCTCAGCGTAGTCAAGGGTCATTTTGTTTTTACCAATTATACTTGATTCGAAATTTTGTTTACTTACGATATTTTAGACGGGTTTGGGTCATTAAACTTCATACTTCACTCAAATTTGAACAAAATTGGTTGAATCGATTTTGAGAAATTATATTATAACAACAGTACAATTGCCGATTTTTTGGTTTTTACGATCTGTAAGTAAAACCAAGGTTCACGCGTAAATCATCAACTGTTCTGTAAGTCCCAACGAGTCTTTCAATATTTCAAACTTTGCACTTATACTCTCCGTATTATCTCACATAGAGGCCTAGTAACAATAATGCAGTAACAAGAAATTACCACAGTTATCAGAAAATTATGATTTTGTTTTGTATCGATAACTGTTATTCCTCAACCTTCAGAAAAAATAAAAATAACAGCTATGTTATTACACCTTCTACCCTAGCTCTAGTTCAAATTTCATCCTGAATTTATTTTGAAAAATAAGAAAAATCACTGTAAAAGCTTGAATTTGCAAATTTTAAATTTAACTGCCTGTAGCTTCTAAACGGTTAGAGATATCGAAAATATTCAATAATAAAAAAGTTTTAAAGTTATGTGTTTTATCAAAAATCGTCATAAAAAATATACGTTCCCCAAAAGAAAATTTAGAACTGACCCCTATATATAAATTTTTGGAGATATAAAAATTTTGTTAATAACTCTAATTTTGGTAATACCTGGGTTATTTTTAAATTGTCTTTTTTAAATTTTGTACTTATAAATCGAATAAAAGAGCGGTCACACTGGTTTCGATCAACCTATATAGAAACAAAAAATTCTAGAAATTTGTTTCTTAAATATCTAAATTATCATTTAGAAAAAAAGTATATTTTACGTTGTCAATATTACCTAATGATATTTATATATGAGCAGGAGGAAAAACACTTCTTTAAACTGAAGTCGTTGAAAATAGTCTAACGTTGCAATGATTTATAAACTAAAGTTTACTTTAAAACTGTGTTGTTGCAAGCATGTGTATAAAATTAAAAGTTAGGTTAGGTGTACTTTTCTAGACACTAACACGGAGCTCCCTGTTGAATAATTGCTCTCTCCTTAATCACAAATAGTGCAACGATTTATAAACTAAAGTTTACTTTAAAACTGTGTTGTTGCAAGCATGTGTATAAAATTAAAAGTTAGGTTAGGTGTACTTTTCTAGACACTAACACGGAGCTCCCTGTTGAATTGCTCTCTCCTTAATCACAAATAGTTTATACGTTATGCTCGACCCTATTTATCACAATTTTATTAAATCACGGCTGACATCAATAATCATGTCATATTAAACAAAGTGTTATGCAAATCATCGTTGTTAAATATTTAACTGAACCTTGTACAGCGGATATCCGGATACTTTTTGTGTTCACGCGTCATTACGTGGTAATAAATCGTTTTCAAAAGCAATTTGAAGATTAAATGTAGAGTGAAAAGCGCCGAGTAATGGCGCCATTGGTAACAAACAGTCTACACGTGTTTCGGAAGGGGTGTGTTCCAACATTCTCCCAGTAGGAAAACAATTTTACGGGCATTTTATTTCCTACCCCTATAACTTTTAACTTTCTCGTATTAAAAGTGATATGATGAAAGTTATATGATTGGGTAAACAATCCGAGTTGGCCATGGAAATAACAGTTTTCAGGAATGGTCTAGTACAAAGGAGTAAACAGATTTTGATTAAATGTGATTTGGAAGTGTTTCAATACGTTTTTTTTTCCTGTGGATGCGTTTTTAAATTCACTTTAGTACAAGGTGGCTACAAAAACTCTAACGATTAAAAAAATTTAAGATTTTCTGCGCTTATATCTCAAAAACTGTAAATGATAACACGATTTGATTGAAATTTTGTTAAATAGAGAGTTTATGTTCGTAGAATCAATAACATTGTTAAACAATAACAACAGATAGAATACAATTTGTAAAGTTATAAACCGATAAGAGTTGAAGAAAATATTCAATAATTTCGGGAAAAAATACAAACAAAATATGAGCAGAAATGTAAGAAAGGTATATAATTTGAAAAATAAATTTTATAAGAAATTTAAAACAAAACACAAACTGAGAGAGGCCGAACTGTGAAGATTTATTGAGGGCGTAAGGACAGCCGCCACACAAAAGAGGTCCTGCAACCAGAACAACCTGATGGGACAGACCGCGCAATGAAAAGAGGCATGAGTGGGGTGAGAGTAAGATGATGTAGCTGAGCTTAAGAGTTGGCAACAGAAGAAGCCTGGGTAAAATCATTGGAGAAAAAGAAATTCCAAGAGAACACAACTCCGAATAAGGAGACAAAGGAAATCACTTGTCTCCAAAATGAAGAAGAATAACAGTATCAAGAGACTCTCTCTCTCTCTCTCTCTCTCTCTCTCTCTCTCTCTCTCTCTCTCTCTCTCTCTCTCTCTCTCTCTCTCTCTCTCTCTCTCTCTCTCTCTCTCTATATATATATATATATCTCTCTCTCTCTCTCTCTCTCTCTCTCTCTCTCTCTCTCTCTCTCTCTCTCCACAAAGAATATCCAGAGTAGGAACTCAATGCTGAAGAACAGAGGTAGTGTTTCTCGGAGCGGAGGTGAAATTGCAGTTTACTGGCATCCACTTTCACCAAGGATTGCTACTAATGGACTGTGTCACAACACACACAGTAGAGTAGAGTGGGAAATGAACCTCAGTTCCTACATTTTGAACATTAATTAACCAAGATACGAGGATAGAGAATCCTATAAGACTGGTGAAGTCTCAGAATTAGGGATTACACACAAAAATTTGGAAGCAAGACTGAAAGCACGGGTAAACTTCTAACCATAGTAATAGACGAGCAGTCCCATGATAAAAATATGTAGAGAACACCATCTATTGTAGATTTTAAAGAATCCATATTCATTATTCATGTCCTGCAATGAAAATGTCAGTAGAGAGAGATGATAAATGGAGAGAACTTGGATATATTAACTATTAAACTGAAACCATAACCATAGTAGTATGAATGACATCAGCAAGACAAGATTGGTTGATGTGAATATGTATCACATGAGAGGAGCAACTATCAGGATGTCTGTCACGTCATTTCAAGGAATCATGCTGATACAACAACCTGAGTCTACAAGGAGCAGAATAGAGGTATGCCCACGAAAGGTGCTAAGAATTTATACCATGGTACTTAGTTTCTGTCACGCCTTCTCTGAATTACGAAGGTATTTATTTACGAAGCATGTAAGATTGTCAAATTTTTCCTGTTAAAATTATGTATGAAAGAGGGTCAAATAAATAAAAAAATAAATAAAATTTATTAGGGGATACTTTGGAGACAGGGATGCAACGCAAATGGAGTTGCAGATTCTATAGACAGTTGAGTAATAGTAGAGGGTTACAATAAATATCTGGAGGTCGCAGTACAATTCACCCCCATATCACAACAACAACATACCTATGTATTACCGGAATTGTACTTCACTTACAACAACTAAAAATTCATTTATTTACCTTTCCTTTAATAACACAAAGATGGATTCACGCTTTAACGATTGAGGTTACTTTTCCGTATATAACCCACGAATGTTTTGGTAACTCAAAATTTATTTAATTGTAAAACATTAAATTTGTATTTCTTCAAAATATTCTTAAAAGATCTTGACTAAATTGTGCTACAGTGTATTCCATATGAACCCAAAAAAAGTATTGGTCATCATATTTTCAAAAATATCTGAGTTATTGATAAAAAAACTTTCTATGAAAAAAGAGTTGAATATATAACCTGAGAAAGTAGCCTATTGAAGAAATCTCAACACTAATATTTTAAAAACATACACGGAATCAAAAATCTACCAAATTACTCCAGTGGGTAGAGTCATAGATTCCAGTGTCGCCGAATAGAAATTTGTATTTTTAATGAAATCATTTTAATTAATTGTTACAGTAAATTTTGTAACTAATCAATTTTATTTATTGCAACCATGCAAATAGAAACGCCACAGTATAATTTGGTGCCATTTTCTCTCTTTCTTTCACAAACATATAAACGTTAATAAACGTTTAAGGGGGCAAACAATTTTGCTCAAATTTTTCTTGTAGGCTCAGTTTTACAAACCATTGGAGAAGTTCGTTAAGAAAAAACAAAACAAAATCGGTAGGTAAATTTTAAAACGGCGGTCTAGATGGAAGGTGAGAGGAGTTTAGAGGAAAGAAACAGATCTAACAGAACGGGGGGGGGGAGAGAGTTGAGAAAGAAGATGAATGAAAGATGAGGATGGAGATACAGACAATGTTAGAGGAAAGGTGGAAACGACGATGAGGAGGTGATAAAGGGGAGGTTAAAGAAAAGGACAGCTAGGACAGAAGAAAGAGATAGAAGGAAAACAATTGAAAATGAACGAAGAGAAAGAGCGAGGAAAATAAGGAGAGAGAAAGGAGAAGAAAAAAGGATGTAGGATATTAAGATATGGAAGGAGGTGCTAGTGGTGTATAAATAATTGCATTTATTTTAGGAAGAAAAACAATTGAAAAGGAACGAAGATAAAGCATGAGAAATAGGGAGGGAGGGAGGGAGGGAGGGAGAGAGAGAGGGAGAGAGAGAGAGAGAGAGAGAGAGAGAGAGAGAGAGAGAGAGAGAGAGAGAGAGAGAGAGAGAGAGAGAGAGAGAGAGAGAGAGAGAGAGAGAGGAGAGAGAGAGAGAGAGGGAGAGAGAGAGAGAGAGAGAGAGAGGGAGAGGAGAGGGAGAGAGAGAGAGAGAGAGAGAGAGAGGGAGGGAGAGGGGAGGGAGAGAGAGGGAGGGGAGGGAGGGAGAGGGAGAGGAGAGAGAGAGGGAGGGAGAGAGGGAGGGAGGGGAGGGAGAGGGAGAGGGAGAGGGAGGGAGGGAGGGAGGGAGAGAGAGAGGGAGGAGAGAGAGAGAGAGAGAGAGAGAGAGAGAGAGAGAGAGAGAGAGAGAGAGAGAGAGAGAGAGAGAGAGAGAGAGAGAGAGAGAGAGAGAGAGAGAGAGAGAGAAGTAAAAATGATGTAGGAGATTAAGAATAAATGGAAGGTGCTAGAGTTTTATAAACAATTGCATTTATTATGGGGGGATGTATAGCAACAAAACCTGTATTTTTAATTTGTAGCGAATTTTCAAAAAATCCGTTTTGTGAAGAGATTTGAATATAATCCTACGTGGTATAATTAGTCACAATAGCTCACTTTGTGGAATTTTAAAATCTACATCTTAAAACGCCAATAAGTGTTTTATAGAAAAACAATCAAATGGTTATTACTAAAGTCAAATTAACCTCAAAATTTGAGAAAATTCTCACTAATAATAGCCTAAATTTTTTCGCATTAAGCTGTGTTTTACTTGAAAGTGACAGTTAAATAATTGGTTGTACAGTTTCAAAATGGCTGTCGTTTCAATCGTTACTTCTCATTTAGGCTATATAAAGTTATATTAGTTCTGTGTTATATATTAATACCAAGATGAAAGTTGGAATTAACTTAATCTCGTTTTCAATATGTAAAAAAGAAGTTTTCTTTACGACATCCCACAGTAGCTAATTTTGTGCAATTTTAAATCACCAAACTTGTTCTATACAAAAACAGGAGAGTTTATACTACAACAAATAAAACAGCTAAAAACATAACCTCAAAATTAAGTAGTCTTAAATATAGTTATATTTTAATAAAATGTAACAATTATTGAAGCTGTAATAGTTCATTTAATGTAACTGATAATCTGCCTAAAGATCGAGGGCGGCAATCGAGAGGATAGAAAGAAATTTGCATCCTATCATGTCAGCATCAGTTGCATGCCAAGGATTTATTATTCTACACTTAATGCATCATTATGTAATGTTTTCTTAATGAGTAGTATATTTCATGTTAATTCTGAGAGTATAAAGTTGATTGCATGATATTTACTTCGCTATTAAAGATATTTATAAAAGCACTTATTATAAATAATTACAAGAAGGGATTATAATCTGAAGGATATGATACTTTGCCAGCTATTCCTGCTGTTTAATAAACAGAGTGTATCAGAAAGAAGAGGTTATAATTTTTAAACTGTTTTTATAAGAAGTCTGGAATGGTAAAATGTTTGAACAAATAACAGAAGAAAAACCAAAAAAGGCTTAAAAAACCAAATTTAAGGGTTATTGGTAAAATAGAACCCCCCCTTTTTAGCAGCACAATTTTTCAAGTACCTGAAAGTGTATATTAAAATTTTCAAATAAAAACCTATAATTTATATTCTTACCTAAAAATAGTACAATAGGTGACAGAAAGTTAACAAAATCCACGTCCATCTTGTTGCTGACACATATGTTTTAAGGTTCCCTGAGTGCCAACAAATATTTTTTGGAATTGTGATTGTCGTTTGTGCAGCCAAAACCGGTGGACCGATTTTATTAATTTTAGTTACCGTAGTTGAAGTCTTTCAAGCGACATTTTAAATTGTACAGAGATTCGCGTGAAATTATAAGGATCCTTGGTTTCATCTACGGACTTTAAAGAGAAATCAATGAAAATGCAAGTCCTTAATGGCTATTGAATTTTTTGTCTTGCATCTCACAAAATTTGCTTTTAAAATTTACACGCTACGAATTCCTCACTGTCTAGTTAAATTAATTGTATCTGTCATAAAAAACTATAATATATAATTTTGGCTGCAATTTAATTTAAATTCTTATTTTTTAAATTTGTAGGTCACGCTGTGTTCAATTTAGAAGAAGGGGGGGTATGATATCTGACACTTTAAATTTAGTCTAGACCCAATATAACAATTTTTCCTCAAATAAAACCTACATATTCCTAATCAGATTCGATAGTTTAAAATTTGTTTTTTCAACTCGATAGTTTTACAGCTTAACTACCCAAAGGTTTTTTTTTGTTACACCTATATTTCTATATTTGTCCTATATGTGGGACAATACAAAAAAATATAAATGCAAAGTTTGAAATATACAGGATTTATCGTCTTGTCTGTGTAGACAGGTTGCGACTTACAGACACGCGCGTGAAATTATAAGAGTCCTTACTTTCACCTAAGGAATCTAAAACCGTGAAAAACACCACGGGCGTCGTCGTGAAAGTTGAAATATTTCAAAATCGGCGCGAATGATTTCGATAAAATTATGGTAAAACGTGAAGATGTGTATCGCAAACCGACATACCCAACCGGAAGTAAAAGGAAATTACGATTCGTCAACAATTTGGAAAATCTAAAACGAATCCCAACTCTGTGTATTAATTCAGCTGTAAGGACTCATGAGAGGTACGCTCACCAGCTGCAGGTCATAATTTATTTAACACCCTTTACACGTCAATACATCGTGTTAAACCACCAATTTAACCCTTTCCAATAAATACCCCTTTCACTAACATAAATCTTTAGATAATTTCTATCTACCCACATGTGAGTCATGATAACTTCAATCCATGAAATTAAAAACTCGTAAAAAAAAACATACAACTCATCCTCTAATGTTTATCTTTCTGCCCTGATCGTTATGGATGACCGCTTGGGTATTTATTTAGATGGGCGCGCATGTCGCTCTGCTCTACAATAACCACTTAATTGGGGTGAGTTTTGATCGGACTGGGTTAACTATTTACGATTAATTTATTGATGTTGAATAAAAGGGGTTGATTAAGTGCCATTGACATGTTTAGGGGATGATTGAACCCTTAACGTATTGAATGTAATACGTTGGAATTAGATGCAAGATTTTAGTTTCAATTTTGGCTTTCAGGTTAGTTAGTCCGTTTTATGGGTTACAGATATTACGATATTTTTTTACTAACGAAGTAATTTCAAAATGTCGACATCGATTTTAACCGATCTTTACAGGAATCTGTAGTTATTTTCGATAAGCCTTCCGTCCGTCACATTGTCGTCTACATGAGGCCACAAAAATTAAGACAGGATAATCTAATTTAGTATTGGGGACTATATTATCAATGAGAATTTAATTCAAACAAATCTAATGGAAATGTTAATATAGAGGCCATTTTAAACGTTTTTTTTATATCTCTTGTGTTAATCAACTAATTTTATTTATTAATTTTTTTATTTTATTTTTTTTCAAATATATTTTATTTATTATTACATAATACAATTACAAATAACAAACAAATCAAAATCAACATCTTGACCAATCCCAATAGGATCGACTAAAGACTAATATCTCTAATACATCACTTTTGTAGGGCTAACACTAGTATTTGGTCCCTTCACCAGATCACTATTACATCAAATCATGAGGTTTAGTTCTCTTGAGGCGGCGAATCTCATCATTAACGTTGTCAGTCATTGCCTTCATGTCTCGATGAAAGTGAACTAGGAGACGTTGTTTATGCCTCAAAGCCACCTTCCTTACTTCTTCTTTTACGAAATTTACTTTCAAATCTCTGTGTAAATCACTGTTCCGGATGTACCACGGAGCTTGAACTATTCCTCGAAGGACTTTATTTTTAAAGTTCTGGATGTTCTTCATATTTGTTTCCTTCATACAGCCCCACATTTGGATGCCATAGGTCCATACAGGCTTCAGCACCTGCTTGTAAATTAAAAGCTTGTTATGAATAGACAACTCTGAGTTTCGTCCAAGCAATCAGTAAAGTTGCCTGTATTTGATATTTAGTTCTTCCTTCTTTTTCTTCACATGCTCCTTCCACTTTAGCTTAGTATAAAGGGTCATGCCAAGATACTTGGCAGTATTTACATGGGACAATGTTTTGGTGTTTATTATCAAGGGTATTTGTACTAACGTTTTTATTAGTGAAATAAATATAAGTTGATTTTTCTTCATTTATTTTAATGCGCCAACGTTTAGTCCATTCATTTACTTGGTCCACAGCTCTCTGCAGTTTACTGGTCGCTACGTCAGCATCTTTTCCAATAGCTAAGATAGCAGTATCGTCGGTAAAGGTTGCAATGGTGGTATTATTTTCCTGAGGTATATCACGGGTAAACAGCAAATAAAGGGTTGGGCCAAGGACACTCCTGCTGTTATTTTATGTAGTTCAGAAAACTTGTTGTCATGCCTAACACGAAAGAATCTATCTGGAATGTACGAGTTGAGTATTTGAAAATACTATCGAGGAAGGTCTCGATTAAGTTTAAATAGTAATCCCTCATGCCAAACTTTATCAAAAGCCTGCGCAACATCAAGGAAGACAGCCGCACAGACCTTCTTTTCCTCAAGTGTTTTCTCAATTATGTTTGTAATGCGATGAACTTGATCGATTGTTGAGTGTTTTGCTCTATAGCCAAATTGATGAGGAGGAATTAGTTTTCTATCTTCTACAACTTTCATTAATCTCTTCAGAATTAGTTTTTCCATTATTTTTGACAAAGTAGGTAACAAAGAAATAGGTCGATACGACGCAACTTCATATGGCGATTTTCCTGATTTAGCTATAACAATTACCTCAGCAATTTTCCAATGTTTAGGAAAATACAACAGTTTAAAGCAAAAATTTATGAGTTTTAATAATTTGCGTAAGGCTATCGTGGGTAGTTCTTTAATTATTTGTGTTGTTATTAAATCATACCCTGGTGCTTTTTTAGTGCGAAGATTACAATGAATTATATTTATTAATTCCTTCATAGTAACAAGGGAAATTTTTGCTTCATGGATATTATGAATTTTATCTATATTTTCTCTTTTTGTTTGTTGTGACAATGGTTGAAAGACATTTTTCAAGTGTTCAGCGATAAGATCTGCCTTTTGTTTTGAACTGCGTGTCCATTGACCATCGGACATCTGCAATGGTTGATTCTGGATTTTAGGTATTTTTATCCTTTAAGCTGCTTTCCAGAGTGAGTATTCGGTATCCTCTCCTGCCGCCAACTCATTTAGAAACTTATTTATAGATTCGTTCTTTATAGATCGAATTAGTTTCTTCGGTTCATTACTAAGTTTGTTGGCCTTTGTTTTATCTTCAGGATATCTGGTTTGTTGCCACTTTCTACGAGCTTTCCTTTTTTTAATGATCAACTCTCTCACTTCCATGGGATAACTTACTACTCGATTTTTGTTTCCACTGCTTTGAGGAGTACTCTCTTCTGCTGCCTGCTGTATATCAGCAATCAACTGTTCCACTTCAGTGTCAATTTGAGCCCTTGTATCAATTTGGACCTGCAAGTCCACAAACTGTTCCAGTTTACTTCTAAACATGTTCCAATTCGTCCTTTTATTGATCAATGCAGGCAAAACCTACTTCTGAATTATTGTTTCACCTAACGTAAGAATCACTGGTGAATGATCAGACGAGAGGTCTTCACTACTTTCCACGTACGTATTCACTGTTGACACCTTTAACCACGAAGAAGTTGATCAGATCTGGGACTTTGGTTGGATCAGTCGGCCAGTATGTTGGTGAGCCTGTGGATATGAAATTACACTTAAGCTCTCTTCCTGCTTGGTAAAGTTCCCTCCATTTTGAAGTCACCAGTCTGGAACCCCAGTATGTATGTTTGGCATTAAAATCGCCACCAATAACAAAGCAGTCGCCAAGATTTCTAAAAAGATTCAGATAGTCCTCTTTCCTTGGACAGTATCTAGGTGGACAATAAATGGTTGACATTTTAATATCTTTATTTTTATTGTGGATGGTTATTGTTGTTATTTGCATCATTAGTTCTGTTATTTTCAGTTCTTCGTAGTGCAATATACTCTCTTTAACTAAAACTGCTGATCCTTGCTTTTCCACCGGATATGGTGCATGATAGAAGTTATAACCCCGCATTTTAATATAAGATCGTTGCGTAAAATGTGTCTCTGAAATCAGGCAAATGTCAATTCTTTCATTTTCTAGAAAAATTTCCAATTCTGATAAATGGTGAAGTAGACCATTAGCATTCCAAGTAGCAACACGTAATGAGTGACTAATTTATTTGCTTAATATGTCACCCTTAATTTCCCTAGTTAGCATTCTGATAGTCTCTTCCTGGTCATTAAGTCTCCGTATGACGAGTTTTAATAGGTCATTTAATGGAATCATTTTCCCTTACTCTTTCATTTTGGACAATGTTCGCATAACTTTTTGGATTTTGCGCTTGATTACTATCGCCATAATCAACTTATAAACCACTAAATTAAAAGATAGGTCCCATAAGTGAAATAATCTATACTTATTTCATATAATAGGGTTTTTTTGTGAGTAGAAATCGTACAATTTATCTAACATAGTCTGAAGTTGTTTCCGCCCAAAATTTCAAAAATATGGAGCACACCGAGGGATGAAAATGTTTACCATTAACCCCACGCTAGTTTTTATTGAGGAATTTAACGTATTAAAAACATTTGGTTTTATATTAACAATTTGATCTTATGGAAAAAAATAATAAAATAAAATATTTTTCGTTATACTGCTTCAAAAACAGCTGTTTTCAATACATGCATTGAGATGCTAAAGTTGTCCTTTTTAGTCGTAGAACCTAAAAACATCAGCTGAGAACGAGGTCATCAGCTGTTACTTCGTTTATACGAATTAATTAACGATTGTAAAGCATCTATAAAAACAATCGATACACTCGATTGTAAATAACCGTTAAACGCTGTTACCATCGATTTGAAGGTAAATAGGTTATAACATTTTAGTTTTTGTGAAATTGTTTTCTTATATTGTTTGCAGTATAACGAAAAATACAGTTCATCACTTTGGACCAAAAGAAGCTTTACGATCCTTGCTCGTTAAACTTGAGCTTGTATCGAAAAGCTTCACTTTTAGTCCTAGTGATGAAATATAATAACATATTTAAACTACACTAATTAAATAATATCACCTGTTATTGACAGGAACAAAAATAATTTAATGCAAGCTAAACAAAATTGTGGTTTGTTAAAGGATGTTATTTGTGTTGTGATTATTTGTTTTTGACAAAATAAAATAACTTCTTTATCAGTTCGTTTTAACTACATTATACTAATGTTTTAAAATGAGGTTTTTAAGTGAAAACGTCTTTTGCCACATTACAGTACTATACATTTATAATGGAAAAAAAACCTCTGATTTGGCGGCACCAAAATCCATAAAGAATTACGCCTAATAAACTGTCTCCAATTATTACATGGTTTTTAACTTTAATATGTATTAAATAATAAAAACTGAACCATTACATATAATTAATATTTTTATTACATTTATTGAAAGTTAAAAATTTTATTAATTTTTCAAATTGATAGTTAAAGTTAACACTTCTGTCTATCGTCACGGACGGTAACAGTTTTTTAAGTTTGTTAGATTTTGTAATTTTTTTACTCATGATATTTTTTAAAAGTTTATTGAACTGTGTTTGGACTTTATACTAACAACACCTCCAGTTTAGAGGGAAAAGAAATTTAAATCGAAGCCGTGTTTATCACCTTAAATACCTGAGATTAACAATGAGGAGAGAATTAAAACTGAAAATCAATTTACAACAATGTTTAAATGAAAAGTATTCATATACAACAAAATATTACAATAGATCGCGTAGCTTACCACACAAATATATGATAAACCTGGTAGGAGTGTTCATGTGACCGGAGTAAATTTTTTGTTAACTTTTTCTTTTATTAAAACAAAAAACCTTTCACCCATTGGATATTTAAAACGTTACAAAATACACTAACATTTAATATTTATTTTTTTTACATAATAACATAAGCTGCTTAGTAATGAGATAGTTATGAGTTGAGGGTAAAAAATCGATGTTCAGTTTTAAGGAAATACCCTGTTTAAGCCTAAAAAATCGATATGTGTTGTAGTATATTAGAGCGAAATTGAATAGACCGATTTCGATTTTAGAAAATTTGGAAACGTGAAGATTTCAATTGAAACCAATGTTCCAAAAGTATATAAAAAAATTATAATTTGTTAGGAAAAGGAATTTGATTGTTCTGAAAATTATTTAAGAACCGCAATTTACTGGTACGTGCTATTTTGCACATTGGTTAGGTTCTTTTAACCTAAATTTGATGGAAATCATTTGCACCGATTATGAAATACTCGAACTTACACGTAAGTAGTTTTACTTCCCTTTATAACATATAAATCCCAAACTTAAATTTTAGGGTAGAAAACAACGAATGATTTTTGTTTAGGTCTTTAGAAACAAAATACAATAGTTTGATTAAACAAGCTTTTACTAAAATCTGAATTTTAAGTTTTAGTTTAACGACAGCTATTCGTAGAATTTTAAATTTAAAAAAATCTAATGTCTAAATGTGCCTAAATACCAAATTTGATAAAAATCTATCTACTCGATTGAGTTAACGGACTCATTTTGAGAATCTCTGAGGCCAAATCAGGTCATTAATTAAAAATTACAGCCTGAAATGATTTCAATCAAATGTTGGTGTAGTCCAATAAAAATATATTATAATAGTGCCGATTTGTAAGCATTCAAACTTTTACAAGGGCACCCATGTTAACTTCTGAAATAAATGTTTGTAAAGATGGTAACAAACATGTTTTATAAATTCCACATTGCCTTATGAATGCTTTACAATACGTTTATTACTACTTACGTCTTAGCAATCTTGTGTTTAGTATTTATTAATATTTCATAACAGCTGTTTCGGTATAACATATACCATCATCAGATGAAACAACACATTTACACAACACACTGATACACATTTCACAAAAATAAATAAACATATAAATAATTTAATAAAAAAAATGTATATTATTTTCGACCTGTACTGCAGTACCAAACATTTTATGTTTATTTATTTTTGTGAAATGTGTATAAGTGTGTTGTGTAAACGTGTTGTTTCATCTGATGATGGTATATGTTATACCGAAACAGCTGTTATGAAATATTATTAGATACTAAACACAAGATTGCTAAGACGTAAGTAATTTAGTAATAAAAAAACATGTTTTGTTTAAGCTAGTTTGATTTTGAATGAAATTTGGTCTCATTTCAACTTCCAACCTAAATTTTGAGCTCATATTTTTCGTTCTGTATATAAGTGTGCTTTGTTTATTCCTTATAATAAATAAACTCATCAGGTTCACTAACCTAACCAACAATAAATCCCTACGTCTGCTCCTACATCGCCTACAGATCTTATCATGTTGCTCAGGGCGTAACTAATTCTTTCATCGGTATATTTAATTTAAGAACACGATTCACTGAACAAACATGGGTTGTCGTAACCGCGGGCGCTAATAGCCGTGATAGAACTGTCTTATTTGGAAAATATCGGTTACTTCGCTGCAGGCTGAGATTTCTTTGGTAGAGCCGTCCTATCACTTTCATGGTTCAGTCAGTTCTAGACAATATGGAATAGAAAGGTTTACGCGTATAATATAACTTGAAAATATACTTTTAGTCTCTCATATCACAGTGATAGTATGTTTAACGTGAGGTGGAACAGTTGTTTTTGGATTGATTAGGTTAGGTTAGGTTGGGTAGGTTAGGTTAGGTTAGGTTAGGTTAATATTTTGCATGAATGTTTTAGATATATATATTAAGTGTCCTAAAAGTCCCCTCCTATTATTTTTTTATTAATGGAAATAGATAGATTTGCTTTGGGGAAAGTTTAGATAACCAAAGGAGGAGTTTTTTGAAGTATCAACATTTTCAACCCTTACCCCCAAAATGGGATAGTTTGGGGTAAGTCAAGAATTTTAAATAGCAACCCCTTTTGAGTGATACCTCATTTTAAAGGTTTTTTAAAAATAAGAATATATATATAAAAATTTATGTTATATATATATATATATAAAATTATACTACAAAATTTTCAAGTAAATATCTGGCACGCAAACAAAATGGCGGCTTGTTTAAAATAAAACAGTATTGGGACTATTATATTATTTTTTTATTAACATCTGTTGTTTTTGTTATGGTGCATTGTTAGGAAGTTTTTAAATAGTTCTTTATAAAACAGATGAAGTAATTTACTTTCACGGGCAAAAAATAATATGAAGCAAGAAGTCGATTGCAAGCTGCGTATCCAGATAACGAACAAAATCAATAGAAAAGTGAGATAACACTACTACTGGAAAATGGAAGTGTAGTGAAAAACACAGCCGAGACTCTGACGTAGAGGAAAATTGGCTTTAAATATATGTATGACCAAATCTAACAACATGAAAAACAGTGAAGAGTCGCATTCATAATCTAATAGCCCCAAAACTGTGTTTTATTTAAAACGGCCGCCATTTTGTTTGCATATAAGATATTTACTTGAACATTCTGTAGTATACTGTTATACAAATCTAAAACATTTATGCAAAATTTCAACCAAATCGATTCATAAACAACTTAAATAAGATAAGTCAAACATTGGATTACCTTCATGGTAATATTAGAAGTAGTAAAAGTCGTTTAGTACGATTTTACTAGAATTTAATATTAAAGGCTCGGATGTACAACATGGAACAAGTTCGTTAACCTGAAAAATTTACAGGTCAATTAAAACACCGGCGAATTTTTAATTTAAAAATAACTATTTTTGTGGGTTATGTTTTACCAAACAGTCTTGTAAATATGCTTAAAAATTGGGATTCTTACACTTGTAAGTTTCTTTATTCTCCTAGTTTATTATTTTTTTTTTCAAGTTTAAATGTGATTATGTACAGAACAAGAACACATAGTTACAGCACCTTGTAATTATTGTGCTAAACAATACAGGTTAAGTTTATACAGTAAACTTACATCACGAGCGAGGCCTTAGTGTACTTCCGGATAGGATGAAAAATTTACAAAATTATTAGTCTTTTAAAAACAGCTTTAGATAATTACCGGTTTAATTGTTTATTTTATTCGATTGGGGGAGGGGGAGAATTAATGAACCGAGATTATATTTTGTGCTGGCGAGGTCCTTTCAAAGTTAGAGATCAGCTATTTTTTTACAAATTTGTATTGGAATCATTTGTTTGTAATGTTCATTTTTATTTAACTAGGTTATTTATGTTATTTTAATTTTAATTTTCTCGTTTACAAATAATAATTACCAATTTATTAATATATATTTATTGGATATTATCATGTTGTTTATTTAGTAGTGTTTTTATTTTTTTCCAGTAAACCATTTTTTTTAAATGATTTACATTAACTATTAGAATTAGATTTAAGAATCTTTGAGTTAGAGAGGAGAAGGATAGGAGATGAGAAGAGGGATAATAGAATGGAAGAAAAGAGATAGGAGAGGAGAACGGATGGATAAGAGTGAAAAAAGTGAAAAGGAAGGAGGAACAAAAGTTAGAAACAGTGAGAAAAAAGAGGAGAAGAAAGGAAGATTAGGTGGAGGAAGATAGAGGGGAGGGAAAGAGGAGAGAAAAAGAGGTGAACGTAAGATAAAAAAAGAGGAAAGGACGAAAACAAGTAAAAAGTGAGGAGAAGAAAAAGTGAGAAAGGATGAGGAAGTACAGAAGAAGGTTAAAGGATGTGAAGAATGGAGATAAGGAGGACGTGAAGAAGAAGGGAGAATGGGAGGATGTGATAGGGATATGTGGATAATTACTTTTATTACGAGGAGAAAGTGAATATTATCAGGACCTGTATTTGTAATGGTTTAGAATTATACTTTAAATGTTTTTGTAGATACATTTTTACCCATACGCCATACAACTTCCTATCGTGTTTTTTTATAGGTTAAAATCTGCATACAGTGATGCCTATAAGTATTTTCTACGACGAATTATAAAAGAGTTATTTTTAAAGCCAAATTTGTTAAAAACAACCACAAAATTTGAGAGAAAATCAAAAAATAACTGGAAGTTTGAATAATTTTTTATCAAATTTCGCAATTATGCTGTTTTCCCGTTAGTTTAACGTTTCTCAAATTAAGTGATTGTACAGTTTCAAAATGGCGGTCGTTTCAGTAGCTACTTCTTACGGATCTACTAATTAATAAATTAGTATTTATTGTAAGTTGTCATGTTATTTATTTATTAGTATCTTTTATTTTATTCTTTATTATAAGATTTATATGACAATTTCGACAGATTGAAGTCTCTATTTGACTATTTTTAAACTTACAGAATAATGAAACATAAAAAGAAGTGAAATTGTCCTTGAAACGCGTGCAAGAAGAGGACTGCCACTCCCAGAAAGTTTCCTAACCTAACCAACTTCATACATAATATATGAATAACACTGTATTGTTCTGGAACCCAATATAAACCGATGTCCAAACAAATCTTCATCCTTGTTCTTACGGCACCATATTCATTCACACAAGTAGGAATCTAACAAATCTCTACTAGTCTTACATTCTTTCAGTTCCTGGTAAAATACTGTCCTTAATAAACGCCAACAACGTTTCAGCTGTTCTGTCAGATCAGCTGTTCTATTTAAGTTAAAAGAAATTTGTTTACGAGTCTCTTCTTGAACAGACTCCGTAATTCATAATTGAACGTCATTTTCTGAGAATATATGTTTTATTTATTATTATTTAAAAGAATAATACAGTTACAGTATTATTAATAAATAAAATTATTACAAGCATAACCTAACAATTGTAATAATAGCTTTAATAAGAGATAAATTCAGTGAAAATTAATATATACAAATTGTACCAGAGTTTACTAATCGTCAATTATATTAAAAAAATGGTTGTAAAATTACAAAATGACAGTATTTTAGTAATTACTTTTTATGTAGAATCTACCTACCTATGTAATAGATCATTATGTTGTGATGAGGATTTGGAATATCATTCTCAAAATCAAGGTCAGGAATCGAACAAACACGCACAGTCTATGACACATAGTTAATTTGTTAGTTGATTATGTATGTCAAAAAATAATGTTAATACCAGGATCTCTTGTAAAGTGCTCAATCGCCTAATTTCTTTATGATTAACTTTATATCATACAATGAAATTTTGTGACTGATAGGAATTTTGTCCGACTTTTGTACAATATTGTATTTATATGAAAACAAAATATCTGAATTACAGTATGTCGTCCAAATCTAAATTTATGTTTTAATAAGTCAGCGGTTAAGTTTTGTTATATTGATCGCTATGGTAACGTTGCAAGTAATTTACCCTCTGTTACTATAAATAGAATGTTTCTCCAAAATTTAATGGATGTACAGATTTGTCTACTCGACTTTTAAAAACCGTACATCCCCCTTCCCCTTTAAAGTGTAGAGATTTAAAAAATAATGAGTTAAACATGCTTAAAGGTTCAACTGTTCCTTCACAATTTAAAACAAAAATAACGCTTTGGGATTTAAATACATAAATTGAAACAAATCTCATCTTCTTGCAGACTAGTTATAGTCTGGACATTTTTTAAAATTGACGTCTTAATACGCGAAAGATAAAACTGACTTTTTGTATCCACCTTCATCGCCCACGTTTACCAAAGCAACATCAATTTATAATAAAAATATTGTGCTTTCAGCTGATATGCTGACATGACAGGACGCCAATTCCTTTTAGTTTGTCGAACTCATCCTTGGTATTGATATAAATAGATCTCGTTTCACAAAATGAATCATTACAGGCTCCCGTATATATAAGAAGAATTTATCGAAATCGCCGTTTTTGAATTTTGTAATCATATTTTTTGCAATTATATTTAGTAACTTTTAAATCCTAGATTTTATTTGACTAGGTTTCAGTTGACAATAATTTTTTGTTATCGTTGAAAACACTTTTGGGCATATTTGAATTTAGATTTGAAAGCTGTAAAAATTGAAAACTTTGCAAGCTGTACAAATTTCTAGTGAAAAAGTAATGTAAAATAAAAGAGTGTGTTAAAAACACACGACCCTGAGTCCACAGGCATACCCTATAAGAATTGTTATTTTTATAAAGTCAAAGTCTCTAATGCGGCAGTTTAAATTATAACAAAAATTTAGAAAATTAAACTATGAAAGTGTCAATAGAAATCATTAAATACTACAACTGTCAACTATGTTGAAAATATCAATAGAACTGATCAATATTAATATAGCAACCTAAAATAAGAAAATAATCACATGTTGGAAATGGTCTTTAATGCGCAGTTAAAAAGTTCCATTCTAACATTCGCTCACACCTGCAGCATTAACTGTAACTGGAATAAAATACAAACTGAAGGTAACTCTATAATCTATATATCGATTAATCGAAGAGATTTTTGTCACAGTTACAAATCGATAACGACCGAATGGATTT
This sequence comes from Aphrophora alni, assembly GCA_963513935.1. Classification (NCBI taxonomy): domain Eukaryota; kingdom Metazoa; phylum Arthropoda; class Insecta; order Hemiptera; family Aphrophoridae; genus Aphrophora; species Aphrophora alni. The sequence goes on along the minus strand of OY740778.1, from coordinate 2,453,301 downwards.
TAGCGGTTAAGGTGTCAATTTTAATGGTTTTAGTGTAATTTTGCCAACATATTAGTTTCTTCTTCAAATAAAGATACATATTCGTAACCAGAATGACTTCTAGTTTTATTCCCACACAAAATTTAACTTTTTAACTCGATAATTTTTACCCCTTAAACTACCTAAAAGCCTTTTTTTTTGTTACTGCAATATTTTTTTCTTATATGTGGACAATACAAAGAATATAAATGCAAAGTTTGATAGGATTTATCGTCTTATCTGTGTAGACTGGTTGCGACTTACAAACACGTGTTTACTTGGTTTTACTTAAGTACCTTTAAAACGTGTTTTGAAATGTTAAAAATCTGCCGAAATATCAACGGTACCGTGTGATAAATAATTTGAAACATCTTAAAAAGTAGAGAAAAATTACAAAAAACACACACAGTACGTTTAAGCCAATCAAAATGACGACGACAGAGAGTTCTTACATACAACACACAGACCAATTTACGGTAAAACATTATCCACGAGTTACGAGACAGTCGACAAAATTCGTCTGAAGCAAACGACGCGGGTTTCTTGGAATCGAGAATCAAAAGCTGTTTCCTAAGATCTGTTATAAAAGGCTCTATTATCTCTCTCTATCTAACCTGTTTTACAGTGCCTGGATTTCCGTCTGTCTTCACAAAAATAAGGTACAATAATGTCACTTGTTGACAACTCATACCAAACGATCACCCGCTCACTTTCTTGTGGTTTTTCTGCAACATCTGGTCGTTCAAATCTAAGAAAACCGGTTATGTGCAGATTAATAAATTCATTTAGATGACTGACTTTCGTCAGAAACCACATATTGTAAAGAAACTCAGTGTCGCGTATAACATTGCCAACATTGAAGCACAAAAAACTCTAGTATTTTCGTAATTATTCGGATTGTAGCATCGTGATTCTAATTTGTAGTCACGTTGTCAGTACGACTTAACGACATAAAACAATGCCTTTTTAAGGAATTTTCCAACGAAAGTTAGTATCACTAGGGCTGGCTTTTCAATGCGTGCTTGGAAATGAGGAAATGACTATTGGAACGACCGATTCTGTATGAACGAAAATAATAATCTAAATGAAAAACATTCTCAGTTGTAAAAACCACTGGAATGAAAACTAACTTCAAAGTAGAATGTTAAAAACCATGTGTTTGGGTATTTAAAAAGCTGTTTATATTGGCCCATGTGATAGGAAAAATGAAAATTCAGGTTTCTCTTCACCAACTCTTGTTCTTTTCCGACTTTCACGCTATTAGAGTGTTCGAGAACTATAAATCTTTATTTTGTGGTCTTTTCTTTGAATTTATTTTGTAATTAAACAACAACAAAAATGTTCAGCTTAGTTTTTTGGTTTTTCCTTTCCAGTTGAATATTACGATTTGATATAACTGAAGTATATTTTTGTTTAATAATAAAAGAGAGGGGGGTTAATAATAATAAATATTGTCTAATTTACTTTATGTTTATGTAGAAGAGAAGTTATGGAGTTCATTTTTAGGATGCGTAGATAAAACCAAAAAACTTTTATTACGTTTTGCAAGCGTCTTTCCATTTGTCTGTCTGTAAGTCGCAACCCATCTACACAGACAAGACGATAAATCCTATATTTTTCAAATTTTGAATTTATATTCTTTGTATTGTCTCACATATAGGACAAATATAGCGGTATCGAAAAAGACCTTGGAGTAGTTAAGAGGTAAAAACTATAAAGTTGAAATGTTTTTGAAATATTACGTGTTGGGTATCAAATAAAACCATAAGTTATTCATGAAGTAATTAATATGTTAGCGTTAAAAGACATGGTTTCAACCCATGACGGAATATTGGAAAAATATAGCAATAACAAAAAAGACCATGGGGTAGTTAAGAGACAAAAACATTCTAGTTGAAAAACATGTTTTTCGCAAATATTATGTGTGGAGTATCAAATAAAACTAGAAGATATTCTGATTACAAATATGTTTGTTTATTTGACGAAAAAATAATATTTTAGCACTTGACTAAATTTAGAGTCCCTCCATCTTCTAACTTGAACCTGACGTGACCTACAAATCTTAAAAAAAAAAAAAAAGTTATATAGTTTGGAACGTATAGCTAAATCATATATTATAGTTTTTCGTACGACGAATACAACTTAATTTAACCACACAATGAGAAATACGTAGCTTATAAGTTTAAAAACAGCTTTGTAAGATGAGACATTAAAAGGTAGATTTCATGTTCATTCATTTCATTCTATGAGGGTTGGTAGGTAAAACCATGGACCCTTATAATTTTCCGCGTGTGACTATTGTCTGTATAATTTAAACCGCCGCTTTGAAAACTTTAAATAACTGTCCTTATATGACAGTAAGTCGTGCGGTTTTATACAGCCATGACTGTTTTATTAATTTGTAATATTAACAAACTAAGAGAAATAATTTATTTACTTCGTTGTTTGTTTTCACATGTGGAGTATTATATTGATATACTTTTATGTATCTAGAGAAGCAACACAATTAACAACAATAATAGTTTATTGAGATTTTAATTATTTGATTTTTCCGCTTATACGTTTTTACTAGCAAGTATTGAATTTACAATAATATTTCAAGTGAAAAATATACGACCTAGACTGGGAATCGAACCCAGGACCTTTGGCTTTACGCGCCAATGAGTGTTACGCGCTAAAATGAGTAAAAATTAATTTCAATGTGGCATATGCGAGGTAATTAATTTGGAAACTCAAAAATTGCAGCAAAAACGTAAATTCAAGTGAGAAGTCTGCACCCTGTACTGGGAAGCGACTAGGATAGCTCAGTTGGTAGAGCATTGGCGCGTAAAGCCAAAGGTCCTGGGTTCGATTCCCAGTCTAGGTCGTATATTTTTCACTTGAAATATTATTGTAAATAATAGTTTACTTATAAAGACTTTTAAAGTGATGAGTCACACACCTCACCTAATCATTTTAAAAAATACTTGGGTTTTAACTCCTAACAACTCAAGGAGAAAATAAAAAATTCTGTTATTAAAAACGTAGAATCTACACTAATATTCCTAAAAGCTTTATTTTTGAATTGCAATTTTGAACAAATATAGAGTGTTCCTGGAATAAATGATCACACGGTTTGACTGAATTGCTGGCGGATTAACTTGTATTCACTACAATCAAAAGAGTAATAACAACTTGTGGATCCGAAAACAGTCAGAAGAAGGACAAACAATGTTAAAAAACGAAAAAAGATTGTACTCAAGTTTACGAACATCCTAGCGTAGATTATCATAATAATAAAGTAACATTAACAAACTAAATTTACGTTTCATACAAAGGTTAGTTTGGATATTTATGTTACAATTCCCGCCTTATAAATCATTTTATCTTTGACTGCAGACGTCTATCAGATTCGTTCTGGTGCTGCGCACACTTTATTTTCTCACACTTTACATACAACGCCAACGCCATCAAGCGATCGCTTGGCAAACTATTGTAAAACACGCCTACAAATATGTCAATTACGTTATCAGAACACGATCTGTCTCTTGGCGCAGAATCTGTGCCCCGTATCTGCTTCTGGCGATCTTCCTGTCTGCAATACACTGTGCAGTGGCGCATGCGTATTATGTCTGCACTGCGGCGTTATAATTGCCGTTTAATTACCTTTCTCACGCAAATTAAAGTATGCAATCATTGCACAAACTTTGTCACACAATTAAGGTGAACTAGCTGAAAATTAAAACTAAAAATTATAATTTTCTCAAAATCAACTTTAACGATTTTGATAAAATTTTGTTAAAGGCTCAAAAAAACAAAACAAAACGAATTGGTTGTTTACTTAAAACATTTAGGCGTCATATTATGTCGACCCCCCCCCTACCTTCAAATTGACCTACACAGTTAGAATAAAATTAGATTTGAAATTAAATTTCAGACAGAAATCATTTATTTGTTTTTGTACAAAAAATAAATCTTAATGTAACCACTCAATGACACATACGTAGCGTGCAAATTTTAAAAGCAGTTTTTGCGATATGTAAAAACAAACGATGAATAATTATTAAAAAAGAATTACATTTTCATTGATTTCTTTTTATTAAGGTCAGTAGGTAAAATTAACAACTCAATTACACGTGCTTGTTTATCTATACAATAATTGTATAATAGATTATTATCTATCTATCTATCTATATGATCTACCGCTTAAAAGTCTTGGAATTTATAAAAATAACTGCCACTCGTGTAGTTTTAACACATGATTGATCCTTTTATTAAAAAATCTATTTCCAAAAAAAATTAATTTACGCTGAAGGCGATTTAAAAACAAAGGAATGCAGAAGTTATTGCTCTAACAATTAAAAATAAAATATTAGCTTTAACGTAAAAGTTTAAATCTCAAAACCGGTTTAATCAATTTCTATTAAATTGAAGTAATATGTGAAAATGAATACACAAAACAATCAAGTTAAAGAAAACAGGGTTTCGAAAATCAATATCACTTAATTTTAGTTATTCCAATTTTTACAACTGCACTCAAAATTAGTTTTTCCTTTTTAACTCATAACTATCACACATAAATTTTTAAATAAGCGACAAACAATTAGTTTGTTTTGGTTTTTTGGTCTTTTAACCAAATATAATCAAAATCGTTAAAGGAATTTTGAGGATATTATAATTTTTAGTTTTGATCTTTTGAGAATTTAACGTTATCTAGCCAGAAGGTTATACATATGTATATCTTTAACCAGATAAATTAATACCTATTACTATTCTATAAAAAACAACTCATTGTAAGTTTTCTTTTAATATTGACCACCAACGCGCATGCCTATTTCTACTGTAGTAAGGAAGGAAAACTACATCCTCAATATCAAAGTTTGTCACTCTATAATCAATCGTCGCGTTCGCAACTATGCATAAAAAACAAATCCAATTGAAACTATTATGACTACAGAAAAACAACTTTGCATTTCTGGTTATTTATATTCCAAAATAAATTTGTTAACTTTAATTGTTGATAATTTTACTTTGATCAAAGAATAATCAGTAAATAAACTAAACATTTGTTTTGAATATATATTCTTTGTTGTGTTGCTATAGAAGGTACACAGTCTGGAATATTTTCTTTCTTTTATTGTGACGTACAAATCACTCCAATTAAGCCACAAATTGTTTTCCTGTGTTTGCCTACGGGATTAATTGAAATAAAAAAAGGATAGACTTAGAGTTACATTATTTGAAATATTATTTTGGTATATCTGAATGTATACGGCGGTCCAGATCAGGGTTTTTAAAATAGTTAAAAAAATATTTTAAAATATTGAGTTTTCTAACATTAACAATCAAACCAAGTTTATTAACGTGAAGTTGTAAAAGTCATCTAACAATAAACACACTGATTGACAAACTTTGTTTTCAGATTAAATGTGATATAAAACTACTGAAGGTCAAATATGAAGGACAATGAATGCCTTCCAGCGTATGAGCCTACGTTCATTCATAAAATTCCATTCCTTTCGCTCGTAAATCTTCTCATGAATTTCAATGTCGAAGTATTCACGTTATTTTAAATTATTACCTCTAAGTAGGACATGAATCACAGTCTGTATTATATGAATCATATGTTATAATAGGAGACTTCATCATTCCTGGTGGTATAGAAAAGAAGTTCTAATAAATTTACCTTTATCTAGATTTGACTATTTGATACCACGTGATTGAAGAAAGCTTTCTCTATAATTTTTCACTTTAACGATAACAAAAGATGTTATCAATGAATTAATGGATTTGATTTCAATGGTTTAATGGTCTGGAGAGATCAACGACACAGGTTCGTGAAAGTTGTTTAGGAAAATTAATTTCATTCAATTAAAAGGAACGGTAAAACGACAATGTTTGATCAATAATGTGAACCTATTTGTTCGGTTTGTTTTGATAATGTGTACATTTTACTTGTCCATTATTTGTGATGTAGGACAAGTTTAGGCTAGTAATTGACCTTCACCGACTGATTTTCGACATGCCATCCTTCTGTCGCTAGTTGTCTGCACGGTAGCGGTCACATAAGATAAGGACATGAAATGTTCTGCAGGGAACTATTGTGTGTGTCATTTTGTCCCGATTTTTGTACATGAAACCGTTGTTTTAACAATATTCTAGGTGTTCAAAGTTGGAAGTGCCATATACTTTATCACTAAATATATCGATTTTTCCATATGGCATCCTGAAATTAATAATTACATTTTGACTAATTTTACTGGCCTATTAGAGGATCCCCTTGTGTTATGTTGTAGGATGGGGCCCATCACTCACCGGTGTAAATAGGACAACAGGTGTGCTACCTGCACACTGCACAGTGGCATACCATCTAGGTAGTTGCGCAATCATTTTAATATATACATGTACAAATTCCAAATATCACCTACGATCAAAATTTCGAAGGAACTTTGCAAATCATATCTGGTGAAAATCGACTTTTTAATATTAATTCCTGTTTTTGAAAATTATTCTTGAATCAAATAATTTACTAGTGATTTGGTAGAGCGATTAGGTAATAGATATTAAAAATTTCACCAAAATTATGTCGAGATTTTACTGGCTAAGACGATTTTAGAAATGAGTTCTATAGACAATCTTTTATTTTTATACCAATATCTTACACAGTGACATTTTGGGAAAGCAATAATATATATTGAGAGTCTTTAGGATTATATTATAATTTTCTTATTTGATTTTGAAGGATATGAAATGTTAAGTTTTGATCTTATGACAGCTACCTTCAAATTTTGACTTATTAATCAAATTGAATATCTCGTAATATAGTCAAAATATCAAATTTGATTAAAATCAGCCAACTCGTTTGTGATGTAGAATACTTGCAGACAACAGACGAATTTTAAAATCCTTCTCAACGATTATTCGATCGATCACATAACTTTACTTAATACTACAAATATGGTAACAGCAAAATTATCAATTAACATTTCAAAATAACGTCCTTTTCCACACATCACAGTGTCTCCTCCAATATGTTACCAACGTAACAATAATTAATATTAGCGTTCAATACCTAATCTACTACCAATACAATAGGGTAAAAATAAATACTCCAGTAAAAATTCGACTATTAAACCGAAGTTCGGCCAAACGGAACAAACTTGATTCCAAAACGGATACAAGGACGGTAATTTCAGGTTAGCCAACTGTAAGATTTAATCTATTTTGTTGGTGAAATTAAGACATTATTGTTCCGTCATCTTGAACGTGGATCCGAAATCTAGGTTATGTTTGGTTTTAATTAATCAAAGAGATTAGAATGTGTAACAGCCAGGTATCTTAAATTACATGCAATTTCACGTTTATGTTCAGTTTTCATGTTTACAGTGAGATATCTTAAATTAATTTTACGTGATGGCTCTATACTCAGTTTCATGTTCAGTCTGCACTTTTTGTATTGACTTTGTAAATTAAAAAGATGTTTCACGAGTACAAATTATAATAAAATAAACGATGAAAAATACAAAACAAAAACTTGGGTATAAAACAAATAAATATAATAACAGTAACAAACTAATCGTTACAAGGATATTAATTCAGGACGTGTTAGACTTATAGAAGTTATTTTAAACAAATATTCAATTTAAAACAAAACCAAAATTCGTTTCGACGTACAGTAGGTATAAACGTGTCCTAAAGTACGTATTTGACAATATCCAGTTTAAACTATGTCGTTCACAGGGTAGGTTTTGTTTTTTGTAAGTATTTTTCATTTACTTGCAACTTTAGTTAAAACCATTAATTTTACCATTTCATCAAAATTTAAACAAATCGATAAAACGTCAATTTTGACAAGTAGGTTTGCTGTGTGGTTTTGTTTAACACGATCCGGCAGTTTTTAGAGAGATGACGACCAAAAGATTTTTTTTAGATCCTTAGAAGCTATATTTTAACAAAACGTCAAACTTTTCTATTTTTGTCTTATGGGAGCTATACCCTAATTTTGAGTTAATGAAAAAATTAAAAAAAGTTTGGAGATATGGCGAAAATATTACTACATACCAAATTTGATATAGCCTAACTCTTTGGGCTGTACAGACAACAAACAGCACACATAAATCATCCCTAGGATTAGGTTTTTGGGTTTAGGAGAATTTAAAACATCGATTTTTATCCCATCATGTCACTATGCTACGTATTTGTGAAAAAAACAAAAATAAAACTTGTTAACTATATTACATTTACTTTTAACAGTTTATTTTTGTTATTATTTAGTGTTTTTCATTCATAATATATTATAATGTTCTCCATAGTACATGTGTTTATTTTAGACAGTAGTATAGCACGATGTTTTTTAGTTGCATAATATAGCAAACTCCCGAGTTTCAATACACACTGTCAACTTAAAGTGAAACGGAGTATAAGAGGATTATTTATAAACCTATAAATTTAATTTAGTTTGTGGAATACGTTTTAATAATAAAATAATCTCTAAGCAGCTGATATGACAGGGCGTGAATTTATTTTGCTATTTTCTTTGTGCCTGCTCGATTTACCCCCTCCCACATTCTTGATATGAATATATACAGTCCACTATGCTGAATAAAGCGAACTAGTATAGATTTATAAAAGACCTAGATAGTAAAGAACTACCAAAGTTACTGCAGTTTTGAAACTTTAAAGTTTTTTGGAGGTAGAAATCATATTCTACTTAGAGCAATACAAATCTTATTTGTGAAAATTTACTGCAAATCATCTAAATTTCTGACTTTCACACTAATTAATAGTGATTAAAAATAAAATTTCAGGGTATTTGTGAAGTAAATTTGGTTTAAAAAGGTCTTTTTTTGTTAAAGGAAACGCATGTGGGTATCGTCATACCAAGTGTCCTAAAAGTCCCACCCCAACCTATTATTTTTTTTATTAATGGAAATAGACAGATTTGCTTTGGGGAAAGTTTAGACAACCAAAGGAGGAGTTTTTTGAAGTATAGAAATTTTCAACCCTTACTTCCAAAATGGGGTAGCTTGGGGGTAAGTCAAGAATTTTAAATAACAACCGCTATTGAGTGATACCTCATTTTAAAGGTCTTTTTTTAAAGTTTTAATTTTAAATAGAAAGTTAAAAAGGACTCTAGCGTGTTCTACAACACGTAAATTATCGAGAAATAATTGCTAACCTTTGATGTACAATAAAGATGTTAACTTAGCATAGAAAGAACTAAAAGTAGTGATTTTTTGTAAAGCCGCCATTTTTAAACAGTTAAATGAAAAATTAAATATTATTTGAAAATTCGCAATTACTAGTATAAAACGTTAATCAAAAAAATTAATTAACAACTAATCTTGCACTAAATATCTTCACTAATTAGACTTTGTTGATTTAAAAATTATAGCAGTTTTTATTACATTATACACTATCTATGTTTCAATTTTAATTTCGGTTGAAGTACAAAAAATGGACCTCTGAAAACGTCCTAAAGTTTTATAATTCACTACTTTTAACCTCTGTAGTTCATAAATAATTTGATGTGTAGAAAAATATAGGCTACAAGATAATAAAACACAATTTTATTTTATTTTGTAATATCTACTTTTTATAATCTAACCGACTAATGGTTTCGCCTGCTAAGACATTGACGAGGCTGTATTACAGACTGAAGAAAAAGTCTGTAATACAGCCTCGTCAATGCCATAGGCGAAACCATTAGTCGGTTAGATTATAAAAAAGTGGATATTACAAAATAAAACACAATTGTGTTTATTATCTTTAAACATGGAATTCCACCAAGAACCATCGGTCTCAACAGTAATGAAAAATATATATACAAGAATAAAACAATTCTTAAAATTATTTAAAAAATCTAAAACTATAAAAAAATATGTATTTCTATAAGGCATTTTAAAGGTGGCTGCCATATTGGAAAAAATGACTGTCGGCAACACGATTTTAAAACCTCCAAATAGTTCAATATAAAAAGTTCAGGGGAGTTGCATTTTGAATATATCAAATACTTAACAAGTAAAACAGCTGATACACTTACATCAATCTGTTCGATTACAGTTTTGAATCGAACTTACAATGTTTTGAACTGTTCGAGTTATCGACACGATTAAAGCGAAATAGTGTCACTACTAAATTGAGCAAACATTGTTGTCCTATAATATATTTTAATGAATGCTATTAATTCTCTCCAACAACTTTCACGGCAGATACATGTATAGATCTCCAAAACATTAAACGACGCTTTGAAAATAAAATCTATTCGTTGATAATATCTTTGAAGCGAAAGATTAGAGAGATAAACAGGATAAAACTTTCTCTGATTACGTAGTATCGATATCATTGTTAAATGTTAAATCTATAAAAAGATATATTTATTAGAACTTCTTTTCTATACCACCAGGAATGATGAAGTCTCCTATTATAACATATGATTCACGTATATATTCTATACAGACTGTAATAATTCATGTCCTACTTAGAGGTAATAATTTAAAATAACGTGAATACTTCGACATTGAAATTCATGAGAAGATTTACAAGCGAAAGGAAAGGAATTTTATGAATGAACGTAGGCTCATACGCTGGAAGGATTTCATTGTCCTTCATATTTGACCTTCAGTAGTTCATGTTTTATATTAAATATAATCTGATAACAAAGTTTGTCAGTCAGTGTGTTTATTGATAGATTGACAACTTGGTCGGTGCTTTGTGAAGCAGTTGTACGAGGTTTTACTTGATTTCAAGTTGATCTGCCTCTTGGTATTATTGGAGATATGTAATCCAATAACGTATAAGGTAATCCAATAACGTATAAGGTAATCCAATAACGTATAAGGTAATCCAATAACGTATACGGTAATCCAATAACGTATAAGGTAATCCAATAACGTATAAGGTAATCCAATAACGTATAAGGTAATCCAATAACGTATAAGGTAATCCAATAACGTATAAGGTAATCCAATAACGTATAAGGTAATCCAATAACGTATACTGTAATCCAATAACGTATAAGGTAATCCAATAACGTATACTGGAGTGGAGAGAGTTTCATCATATCAATAAATATGACACAACAGAAATAATATTAGGATAATTTTTCCTTGCACTGTTTGTTAACCTAACCTCAAATTTATTTCGTGATTATTCTTACGAATCAGTTGTTATTAAATGTTGTAAAATTAGCTGTTATAATAATGAATATTTAAATAGTTTAAACTTTCAAGAAACGAACAGTTGATTTGTATATTTCAGTAAGTATATGGTCAAAATGTTCAATGTATTTTGATCTCATTTTATTTTAACTTCAATGTTCGATGGTTTTCTCTTAAATTTCACATTCAGTCTCAACAATCCTATCATTTCCCCGAGTTATGCCTATTTGTGAGTTTTTTAAGCTTATACTTAACAGTACTAAGATAAAGCTTCTTTATTTAGCAAAAATACTATCAAAATTAAATAACTACAACACCACAATCCCGTTACGTGATTTAACTAATAATGTCAGAATTTGGATTTGTGAAATGATTTTAAAGTGGCAGGTTTATTTGTCACTAATCGTTTTCCAATAACCATTGTAATATTGACTGATTTATAAGTGGATGTAGAAAGGGCAGATGTGACAAACCGAGGAGTGTGTGGCTATTTCGGTGGATTATCTAAGTATTGTAAATCTTGTTGAAGGTGCAATAACTCGTTTGGATACAACGTTAAACATATATAGGCCTGAATAATGTTCCAGTAACTCAGTATTTATTAAAGACGTTTACAATATAAATATATATATTCATCATTATATAATTATATTTCAGTAAAGAGTTTGGACTTATTTTTCTTGTAATTTCATTTAGATGTCGATAATATAATCGTAACAAAACCTACAAAAAAACACACAAAACCAAAAAACTTTTAACGCGGCCTTTGGCAGTCTCAAGTCTGCAAATAAAGCTTTAAATAAGCTTCGAAAGCAGAAACGAAGTTTAAAAAAAAAAAAAAAAAAAAAAAAAAATTATAAGTATTCCTTACATTGCAGTAATATAGTCAAGTTTGGACTTATTTTTCTTGTAATTTCATGTACATGGTGATAATATAATCGTAACAAAATAATTCTAAACTTTGTAAAAAAATCGTAGTAGCATACTAGGCGTCTTGGTATGAGTGACAGGTAGCTCACCCAGCCATTGTCTGGCTGTTCGTCCCTGCGCGTGCGAGAGTGAAGGGTCTACTAATAAATTTAATAAATTGTTCATAAGAACTAAATGTGACTACTACTCACGTGACACAACAATACTCACAAACCAAGAAGTAACAGTAAATAATACCACAGCTACTGTACACCACTCACAGGGAGAAATAATAAAAGTTAAATGTTTTATGTGTGTCTTGCTGTTTGTACTGTGATTGTGATTTGCTTTCATTGGGACCACATTATTCTGAAACCATAGATTTATATAAACACTGAAATGTCAAATGTTTTAATAGAAAAAAACACCACTGATGCACCTCGTTGGCAGATGAGGTAATGTAGAAGCCTAAACAACCTGACTACTGTTTCTATTTTATACGATGGAATTATAGGCTATAAGATAGCCATCGAAAGTTATCTGATATTTTTCTAACCCTATGAAAACTGTGAAGTTTTCCATTCATTTAAAGGAAAAGATTTAAAAAAATTCAAGTTTGTTTTTCGGGTAAAAACTGAATCGACGTTTTAGAAAACCGATGAAAATTTATTTCATTATTTATTTTACGACTGCTCATTCACAGTGCAGTTACCTATTTTAGTGACCGCCATTTTAAAATTAAACAACTTTGTACATACATCATTCTGTCTAATTGCCAAGAACGATTCTTAAATTTCAAAATGATTGATACACCTGTATTGGTTGTAGTTGCGTAACAGACATACAAACAAAACGCCAAATAGCCAAGTTAAAACCGTACCTCACAAAGGTCCATTTTAAGCAACAGCCTAACTTACATGTTTTTAAAATACACGAATCACAACTTTTTAACTTTTATTTATTAAATATTACTCCAAGTCTGAAAGAGTGGACGGATAAAAGAGCAGGTAGAAACAAATTTTTACTTTACTTACACTCTAATTGGACATGGATGCTTTACTTACTAACTGTAGATTTGAAATTCTACAATCACCTGAGTGTACATATTGTAGAAGCATAATGGACAACGCTGAACACCCATTTTGAAGTTTGACACATGGACATAGAGAGAAGAAGTACGCAGTGATCTAGACGGGTGACACTTGACAGTTTGATAAACTAAATGCTTCAGTCAACCAACAACTGGAAAATAGTAGATAGTGAACAGAATATAGAATAGTTACATAATAACTTAAGTCGACCTGGCTAGCAAAAGAGGTGATTGAAAGCATGCCTTGACTGGTCATGAATTTCTGTTTAGTCAAACCATCAAAAAAACTGATTTGGGCTCAAGTTGAAGAGGCGGTTTTTTAGTGGGTTTCACGGGGAAGTACATAAGGCCCCTTCAGAAAAAAAAAGTACAAGTCACACTAATCCTACACAACCATAGTTTGCGTTAATAATATTAATAAAAAATAACTACTTACATAAAAGTATAGCTCAACCATCTTGCTAGTTTTAGGTCCACAACGTTGATCTGTACCACCACAGCATCCGGTATCATCTCCACATTGATACAAGATGGTACATGCTGGTACATAGAGTTTATTCGTACTTGGATATACATCACTGACTCGTATCACTTTAGGCCTTGGTATCTTACAAAGTGTTTCTCTGGACATTTGTTTATTGTGTTTATAGACTTCATAGTTTGCCATGTTGTCCGAGTTGAGAGAATCTGCAATGAAAAAACAGTAGCAATATTAATACAACACAGAGATGCTGACACGTTTAGTGGGGAGGGTTAAGGAAGTTAAGATAAGGTAGTGTGTGTTAAATCACAGCTGGTTAAAACGTTAAATTCATCAAAAACCTAAAATTGAATAAGATGTAACGTTTTAAACATTTCTCTGGTTATCACAATATCCCTTACTATGTCTAATATATGTGAGAAAATCAAAACATCTTTCGCCTTCATTTAGTTACAGTAAACAGGCGTGGTCCAATCAGCTTCCATTTATAATTTTAATTTAATTTTAGGTCTAGGCATAAAAGCAAATAACTAAACAGATTTAGTAAATGTAATCCTACGGTACGCAACGTAGGCGAGTTTAGATTTAATCTTCTTAATCTAAGGTCGTTTTGTTTGGTTATTGTATTTGATTGCTTGTTTGTTAGTTTGGTACAGTCGCCAGTGGAATAATAAAATATTAAATCTTTACCGAGCCCATTGACAGATTTTTTACCGGAGTAAAAGTTAAAATTTTTAGTATTTTTGTAATAATTTGTCGTTGTTATGACATAAGAATGAATTGTACTCCTACTTTGAGAGATCTACAGTGTTTCCTACTTGTACTTAATTGGAAAACTCCCGTCTTTAGAAACCCCTTCAGGAAATCCTCCAGCTTACATAACGGGTGGATATCCCCTCTATATCATCCCAAACGTTTTGTGAATCACTGCACCATTCGACTAATAGTTGGTGTAGAGTCTACTCCTCCTTTTAGCAGAATCTGCAGACCCCATCATTCTTAACTTCAATCTTACGTTATTCCCTGAATCTACAACACCTCGATAGGAACTCTGACAAGGTGTTAATTAATTTTTAAACAGCCTGATACATGTTCATAAAAATTTCCTGTTAATATTTTTCAGGAATTTTTGGGCCTGTCAAAGTTCACGTATTATTTTCCATATGGTTGCTCTCCTTATCTCCTTGAAATAAGTATTTCCAGATCCACAAAATGGTTCCCGTTCTATGAGGCAGTGCTGACTCCCATTCTTGTAAGTTTTCCTGCACATTTATTTTCCTCTTTCTATTTGCCTTGACACCCAGAGGAGAGTTACTTTGTTGCGTTTCCCTCGTTCGTTAAATTTTCCTTTGCAATCCTATATTGTCTTAAAGCAAACGATTGGGTTGATGGTTGCTTAGCTATCCTAAAGGATTGTTATCTCCTGATTGCTATATCTTTTATGAAGGATTGAACTGTACGCAATGCGCGAATTTCCACTTGAAAAATGTGCTACACAGTTTCGGAATATACTTGGTTCTTGGCTTAAAGACTCCACCCTTATTTCTCTTTCTGGTTTTAGATCCATCATCATTTAATGGTTACTCCATTGGATTCACTACTCCATTTTATTGTTAAATCAAAAATGAAAGTTAATCAATTTGTACTTTTCAACATTAAGTCCACGAAAGGAAGTTTACGTTAAGGGCAAACAAAAGTATGTTGAGTGTTTTACTAATATGTACCTTTTGTCGTCTGTCATATGTCTCTACATAAAAAACACAACTGACAATTTTAATCATATTTGGCCATATTTTGGAATTTTTGTGTTGAGAATATCTGCCTAAAAAATAAATCAATTATTGCTTAAATGTAGCTTCGAAAGACCAAGAGAAAACCTTAGGGCGTCATCTCTCCAAAAACCCGGTAGGTGGGATACCTGTGAAAAATTTACATAACTGTTGTAAAATGCTTAATTTATTATAATTGCTTTCACAGATTTCCTTCAAATTTTAGTAAAACGATTAATGACCCACACCTTTTGTACAAAATCCCAAGAAAAAAGTTATTAAAGGAGTGGAAGCTATTTAATACGCATATACACATTTAGCCGACGTAAATCATGTGGTTATACACACAATTACAAGTGTGTACAAACTTCGTAATGGAGTGGGGGGGGGTTAAGAAGCCTTGATCTAGTAATACAATATAACATTTCCTACAAAGACCAAATTACCAATTTCGGCGTATTAAGTTTAGAGGATCTGCTTGTATTACATTATATAGGGCTGGGTAAATACTATGGTTTCATCCGTCAACTTGTTTTTCTTGTTTTATTTTTAAGTAAATTAAAAACGAAAATTAATAAAAAGTGGAATTTAAAAAAAAAGATCACGCACAAAAACTCAAGGCCAATAATAATGGAATTTTAATTTGGGCGTATTCAACTGAAAAAAAAAAAAATTTAAGTAATGATAGCAAGATATAAGTTATATTAATTTACAGAAATAAGAAAATGTAATAAAATTAGTTAATTTAATTCCATATTGTCACAAAATAAAAAAAAGCTTTTTTCTTATTTTCTATTTTGATTGACGCCAGATTTACAAAACTTACTGATAAAATTTTCTGATGAATTTCACAAGGTTTTTAATTTGTTTACGTATCTTCAATGTGTACGAAATTATTTAAAAAAAAAATCCAATTTAGGGGTGATTTAGCGTAAACGCAAAATCATTGACGACTAGTTTGTTTGACTATTTTGTTCGTTCGATTGTTCGATAATTATATTATATAACAAAAAATATTCAGCATTAGTGCGTGGTTGCAAGGTCATGGGCGTACCTTGAATTCTTGTACATAATATTTAGAGGTTATTTTTGTAAATTTTTGGCAAGTTGTACAAGTAAGGATAGTCTGTCAGACAGTACAGTGCCGCACCTTCATCCTACATTACTTGGCAGGTGTCAGTCAATCAGCTGATTGGAGCTAAGTAGATGTCAGACCTACATAAATATACATATCCAAAAATTTTAGGGATATTTACAATAATAATGAGAGAGACATAGTTCAAGCAAACTAGACAAAAAGAATTACATTACGTTGAAATCTCTTACGTATATACTAAATGCAAGTCTCAGGGGGGTGTATAAAAGTTAGCTATTTCATTTTTTCAGGCAATAAACTTTATACAAAATTTTTAATCATAAAAAATGTAAATTTTTTATGATTAACGTATATAATAAACTTTAAGAGAAACATATTTAAAATATTTAACAATCCGAATAGCTATTTTCATTTTTTGAACCGTTTTATTGCAAAATCAACTTGTTTTGAGCTCCATTACTTAAAAGTAAAAGATATTTTAAAGGGAATTTAGCTTAGGTGGGTGGAAATTCATTAGTTTATTAGTGCAATAGAAGTATGAATGCTTCTTCTATTCATAGTGTTGAAGTTTGAAGGAAACTTTTTATAGCAAGAACTGTGTTTTATTCCTCTTAACAAATATGATTTTACAAAGACCCTCCCGGTAGTGTAACAATAATGAGGAAGACGACATATTCTATTGTGACAACTAGATGCTCGGTACTTGCAGAATTAACAATAAAACCTTCAAGGAAAAATTAGAAGCATGCAAAAGAATTTATGAAGTAGATAAATGGTGACGTCTGCTGACCAATTAAGTATTGTATTGTATGTAAATTAATTCAGGAACTTAATTATTATAAAAATGTATTCTCCTTATATTGCTGTCTTCTCAGAAAATTTATTTCAAATATAATTACATAAACATGATGTTAGTACTATTTTTGTAAACAAAATGACATAATTTTAATTTAGTTATATAATTATATTATAAAACCGTTAACTATGAATTTTTTAATTTTTTGTTCTTCCTCTAGGTCATCATCCCCTTATAAACCAATAAGTAGAAAATAACATAAAATTAAGACCCCTAGCCTACGATTAGTGTCAGGGTCGGAAGAAAACAAAAGTTTTATAAGATAGGAAAAATGGAATTAGTGGGATTTAACTTAAGACTACATGAAATAAGATGTATCAGTTAGGGTACTTTGGGATTGCTACCTGTACCCACTATAGGAAGAGAAGTACCATACAAACATACACTCGGACAAATATTGCCATGAGTATTGTTGGGGTAATTTGTATTTTGTAATTGTTTTCTGATTATAAATCTTCTGTTTTCACTGATGTGAAATAATTTGTGTTCAATAGAATCTCATTATTATTATTTTTTAATGTATAAAAAAAATCACTTAAATTTTTTTTAACAAACAATAACAATAAAATTTTTTCTGAGTAAGTTGGAAAATATCAAATTAAAGTGCAACCGCCGTCAAATTTTTAAGACATTCATAATTATTAATTCTATTCTTACGATACTTAAAATGTGACATTCGGTTTATGTGATATATCTGCATCTTTTATTTTCATTTTATTCTCAACAGAAACTTTTCAACTTTATTAATTTATATTTCTCGAGAAAAGAATCTTCAAAACGTCCGGTTAACTTTTTACTCTTAAACTTTAAAAATTCTTTCCCATACAAAAGGAACCAGCTGACATTCCTTGAGACTGCTTCCAATTACTTAAAGTAAAAGAGGAACAGGTGGTTAGCGGAGCGGGAGTGTCCAGTAGTACAGACACCTACTCTTCTTACCACGCGTTCAAGTCTCCGCAAATAACCTTGGAGAAATAAAATTCATTTTCAGTTTTACAGAATTATATAACTAGGTCGTCAATAAGTAACATAGTGTTCTGTCATATTATCATTTTTTGCTGCGCATAAATTAGATGAATTTTGGTATTTTTTTCTTTTGTTGTTTTAAATAATTTTACAAAAGGTTCCATTAATATTGTTTCAAAAGTGATATTTCGCTTCCTGTTGGTCTAACAACCTTCATTTTTTTACTTGAAGTTTTTCAGATTGCTTTGCGTAATAAATATTTATATGTTCGCAAAAATGTGATAAAATTCGCTTTCATTGAAATATTCAAACATTTACGCCTGCACTGATAGTTATTTTTTCTTATTAACCGGTATTTTCTGGTAGATCGTCATAAATATGTCTCTTTTGGGTCCTTAGAACATACGTTTCAATAAAAGGTTATCAAACTCGTAATTTTGAGAAAACTGTAATTTCTTGTTGTCTCTATTTTTGAAGTTATTCAAAATATATTGTGTAAAAAATATTGCTTTAACTTTCTCAGACAATGATTTACAAAATGAATGAAGTGGAAATGAACCATACACAGTGTTTGATAAAAATAATAATATTATTGAAAAAAATTATTCATTTGTATAAAGCCTGAACGTGCTTCGGTTTTTTATAAACTTGTCATTAGCGTTACTCGTATTGGATTAAAATCAGGTTTATAATGACTGCTGGTTTAGTTTTTTAACAATTATTTCACAACTATAATTTGATTTTAATTGAAATTTGGCACTTTGATTTGTTTATCATTATTCTTTAATAGCTTCTAGAGCCCACTTTGTCTTGTATAATGATGCATCTTATAATTTTTTGTAAATAACAGAAATGAGGTCTTTTGTTTTGGTTAACTTCCTATACACCGATTTACGAGAGATGAAAATTAATAATTTAACTGTTGTAAAACAGTAATTAATTTTTTACCTGATTTATCTGATTAATTTTTAAACAGATATCTTTTGAAAAATCTAGATATATAACTTCGTAGCTAAATCTGTCACCCTAATATTTTAAAGAACTATAGAATAGCTGAAAACGCCTTATTTTAAAAGCCTTGAGCCCATTTGAAAAAGTTTTTATGAATTTCAAAGAAAATCGAAAAAAAATCCTATAAAAAAAAAATCTTAAATCTTAAAAAACTTAAACTAGAGAAGAAGACATCGTTTCATTTGGATCCAAAAAAAAACTTTTAGATTAAAAAATGATTGGCAAAAGAGTAAACTAGGACGAAGCTGATCTAAACAGCTGTCTGCAATCTGACTACTCTGTAAAGAACTGATTTAATCTTGCGCAGAAAAATAATATTTAGTTACATCATCAGATAGCAAATATAAACAGTTTTCTAAAGATTAATCACATAATTTTTATTCTTGTGTTATGATCCAGTAATAATAAAATAAGACTGTGAAATTTGATTCCTCATAACTTAATATCTAAGTAAAATAAAAAGATTCTGTTTTCAGAAAAATAAAGGGACGTTTAGAAGTAACTTGAGAGGAAAGACATTGATATGTTTACATTAAAAAAGGGGGATAATAAGTCTTATAAATTTTCTGTACATACTGTATGTGGAAACTGAGTTTCGCCACATTCTGTAGACAGCTCCAATCAAGAACTTTCCAATGATATGTCTAACACCAAGCCAACTAAAAGCTGAGATATTGCAATGTATCCAGGATGTTTTCTCAACTTTGTCTACCTGTCATATACATTTCTTTTTTCATTTTTAAGATGACAATACTATTGCAAAACGTTTTTCACACAAATTTATATAAATTATAAAAATAATTATTTGTACAATACTTAATGACGACTGCCAATGTGTCAATATAGAGTTAGTTAGAAAAGATTTGAATCCTCTGCTAAGGGAGCTACACTCATCAAGTGATAGACAAGAGCGAGCAAATTCCTTAGGTAATTGATACAGGGTGTTGCGTAATTATGTTCTCAAACTACGAGGCTGAACTTAAAGACACTCGTCTACTCCTCTCTAGTTGACACTTTAGAGTTACGAGGAGTAACCATTATTAAATGGAGTCGATAGGATTCGGCAAACACCTGGAGCCCAGCAATCGCTGAGGAGGTGTCTGTACATTTAATCAAGGCTTAAACTTCCAATAATTTCTGTTATTTTTTAAGATACAAGTGTTGTACTACATATAAAACATCAATTTTATTTTATTATTGTGGTTAGAAAAGGTATTTTTTAAGACATGCTTAATCTAAAGAAGCAGTTTTTTTTAACATTTGACCAGCTTACAAATAAATGTTATACGTGATTTAATTCGAAATAAATTACATCCAATACATGTCAATAGAGTCCCTTGTACGTAAAGTGAAATTCAATAACAATAAGAAATAACTGATATGATAATGATGTAGGTGTTTTGGACATGTGTCAAGTGTCATTTTAATTTCTTTTTAGTGTGCGCTGTTGTCAATTATTGTAAATAAAAGTTTGTAATATAAGAAAATTTTAAAGTTTTAAGCAAGTTAAAGTCTATTTTTTGACTGTGTTATGATAAGAAAACTTATCAATTGTAGACAATTGTTTGTCTACAGTTGTTGACAAAGTGGCATTTTGTTCATTTAAATTAGTTTGCAAAACAGCTGATTTCTCAACAGTTTCACTTTGCCCACTCCGAATGGCAACCGAACAAAACGAAATTTCTGTTAAGTTTATTTGAATTGATTTATAATATACAGGAAATGTCCCGTATGTAGGTTAGATCAATTCTTACATGTAAAGTAACATAAATAAACAACAAAACAAAGTTTTAAAGTTGAAAAAGGAAATAATTATTCATGAAGATGATTGACAGTGTATGTACACGGAGAGTATTTTTCGTTTGCCGAGTTTTGAAGTTGGCAATCCCGTTTCCTCAACAATACACCTAAGTTATTTGTAATTTTCATAAATAACCTCAGTTTTGGCGTGAGAACTTCTACTCAGTGTTGATGTGTTGTTTAGCACTACTGCTATATTTTGTGTAGTTAGTTTTAAAATATGGACAGTTCAGATTTTAAAATAATCTGAAAAATAAGAAAAATGCGGTTATTAAAGATCGAATTGTAATTGATTGTTTGTTTGAACACTATTGTATTAGATTAATGTTTTATTAAATTGTGTTTCTGCTGAAGTATGTTTTTTTATTTATCACAAATAACAACTGTAGACAAAGTATAATGTGCAATTCGTGAGCAAAGTGTCTTTTTTAAACTCGATAAAATTGACGCACTCGGCAAGCCTCGTGTGTCAACATTTTTTCAAAAAAGTGCCACTTTGCTCACTAGTTGCACAAATAACTATTTCGTCGTTCTGCTTAAAAAACATCTGTTTTCAATACATGCATTGAGATGCTAAATTTGTTCTTTAGTCTTAGGATCTAAAAACACCAGCTGAGGTCGAGGTCATCAGCTGTTACTTCGTTTCTACAAACTAATTAACGATTGTAAAGAATCTATAAAAACTACCGATACTCTCGATTGTAAATAACCGATAAAACAGCTGTTATGATCGTTATAGTTAGGGTATGTCTAACACAAACTAAACAACTGTAATAGCTGCAAACTTTTGCAAGTTATGCAAACTTTTGAAGGTAAATAGGGTGAAACATTTTAGTTTTTATGAAATTGTTTTCTTATATTGTTTGCAGTATATCGAAAAATATAGTTCAACACTAGGACCAAAAGAAGCTTTTCGATCCTCGCTCATTTCAAGTTAAACTTGAGCTTGTATCGAACAGCTTCACTTTTGGTTCTAGTGATGAAATATACTGTATAACAAACACACAGAACACAATTCTCACAAAAAATACGCCTAAGTATCAGACGCGTTTCAACGACAAGGTCGTCCTCTTCAGTGATACACGAGCTACACCAATCAAACTATAATTTTTCTCATAAGTGAAGCTCAATATTTAATATGAAATATACTATTTTTAACTCGAGTTATTGATACTGAATAATAAGAAATAACTAGTAGGCCTATCATAAGGTTTTGTGTGTTCTTGACGGTTACCAATTTTTTTTTCGTTTTATGTTTTTCGACGATAACTTAATTATTTTTCAAGTAAAAGAAAAGTTGAAATAAAACCCATTTTGTTTGTTATTTAAAAATATTAATTTTTTTTCTTGTAAAATATTCGTTCAATTTACGGATTCTCAGATATTTCACATTAAAAAAAATCAAGGGTCACCATATCGAATATTTACATAGTAAAGTTTTGCATCTTGGTATAGCCTACTGATAAAAAATAGTAGTATACAATGCTCATGCCAAATTTAAACTCATAATCTTACTAATTTCAAAAATAATCATTCTTTTAAATACAAAATGGCAGACAGATGGAAAACTAAGCATATTTGGACCTACGTTCATATGAAATATTTTCATATTTTTCACCAGTAGAACTCATCCTAAATCTCTTTTCATTTCTTCGTGAAACACCTTGTATTTAACTAAGAAACTTCATGCGCTCCAGTCCGTCATTTTGTGATGACCTTGTACATTTATAAACCGAGTTTTATAAAAATAGACAATAAAAAGTAATTATACAATTTCTGAGTTATCGCTATTTATATCAAAGTAAAGTACACATTTTCCTTAAGTAAAAATACAATTTTGAAATTCTACAATTAAAATTGAAAATAAATGTCAACTCTTGCAGTTTTAAGACAAAACAAAATACACATATTAACACAAAATCAAGAAAGATGGTTTTAAACTAACCACCATACAAGATACTGAAACATGCGCGCGCACACGTTTCTCACACACCTAACCCTTTCTCTAATAGAAGATTTCTTCAAACATGTTTTCTTTTACAAAGCACCCTAACCGCCATACCGTAACCTGCACTGCTATCTATATATAAACAGTCAGGATTAGATTTGAAGTATGTGTGTTAGTGGGTGTAGTGGTTCGAGTGCCACTTTACTATATAAATAAGTTTGCGTGTTCAAGTAGCTACTATAGGATTCTTGGGTAGTTGTTTGGATAAAGAATTTCAAGTGATGGAACATAAATACTGTCCACCTCTGTGTAGGTGAAACATTTTGAGTTCAATGATGGGAATATTGTGCTGTCAAAGTTCATTTTAGTTGTTCGACAGTTACTTCGAAACAGATTTTTTAACTTATTTGCGATTTGGGGAAACAATTTAGGACCTTAACATTTCAAAAACAACATATTAGTGGACATTTTTGACCAGTTTTGAGGCATTGGATTTTTTATGACAGCTGTAATTGAGTGTTTTTTAGGGTCCGTAGGTCCCACCCTTATAATTTCACACGCGTGTCTGTAAGTCGCAAACCGTCTACACAGACAAGACGATAAATCCTGTATATTTCAAATTTTGCATTTATATTCTGTGTATTGTCCCACATATAGGAAAAATATAGCGGTGACAAAAAAAATACCTTGGGTTGTAAAAACTACCGAGTTGAAAATTATTTTGGAAATATTATGTGTGGGGTATCAAATAAAACTAGAATTTATTGTGATTACGAATATGTATGTTTATTTGACGATAATATTAATGTATTGGTGCGAGACCAAATTTAAATTGTCAGATTTCCCCCAACTTAAACACGTTGTAACCTATACATCTAAAAAAATATTTGGATTTCAAATTAAATTGCAGTGCGAAATGATATACAATAGTTTCTTTTTTTTTATGACGGATACAACATTATTTAATCATGGAATGAAAAATGCCTTTTGTATAACTTTTAAGAGTAGTTTTTGTGAGATGTGAGACAAAAAATTCAATAGCCATTAAAAGATGGACTACATTTTCAATGGTTTCTCTTTTATTAGGATCAGTAACTAAAATCAAGGATTCTTATAATTTCACGCGCGTCTATCTGTAAGTCGCAATCTGTTTACACAGACAAGACGGTAAAACCTGTACATTTGAAACTTTGCATTTATATTTTTTACATTGTTCCACATAATATAGGAAGAATATAGTAACAAAAAAATTAGTTTAGGGTAGTTACGGGACAAAAACTATCGAGTTGAATATTTTTTTTTTTTGGAATATTTATTTGTGGATTATCAAATAAAACTAGAAGTTTTTCTGATTACGAATATGTATGTTTATTTGACGAAAACATATGTTGGGGGTAGACAGGATAAAAGACTTCGACTTTATAAACATATTGTCCCTATATGTTGACGGCATCTAAATGGTGTGAGTATAGCACAACGTTTGACCCTTTTATTTTTATTTACTGATAACTCCGGAACCGGAATTTTGGGAGAAGTGGTGACCAACATGTCTTATTTATATCTTTAGAAGTTACGTTGTAACAAAATTTAATCAAAATCGGTGGAGCGTATATTGCAGATATTAGGTTTTAATCTTGTGGCAGCTAGTGAGAAAATAAAGAAAAGGAGGGGAAAAGGAAAACAGGTATATCATTCCAAAAAGCATGTTTATATATTTTATTAATTCTCAAAAGATTTAAACCAATAAAAAAAAATTAAAAAGAATATTGACTTTATTTATGTCTCAAAAGTTTAAAACATTACAAAATGAATATTGATTCTTTTTCCGTTAATGCACACTATAAGTTTTAGAAATGAAACCGTTTTACTCAACTCCATGCAAAGTTTAACGTTTTTACTGATATAACTATCGAGCTGGTATTGTTGGAGTTATTACCAACAACTATTTTAAACGTCATCACCAACTCGTTTCGTTCAGATCCTTAGAGGCTACATTTTAGCAAAAATTGATTAAAATCATTAGAGCAGAGTTTGAGAATATATAATTTTATTGTTTGGTCTTATGCAGAAACCCCTAATGTTGTGTAATGGAAACAAGCTTCAAAATATTACGACATAAAACAAGTCGACATGGTAAATACCCAGCCCATATAATACAAACAGATTGTCTAAACGTAACGCCCAAAAATTGGTTTCTTGAGTCTTGTAGGAAATATTAAATTGTATTGTTAGATCAAGGGGTCTTATCCAGTAGGGTAAGTTTGTTTAAAAGAGTTGTTACAGATTTTCTGAACCTCGATATTGTGTTTGTCAATACATCCTTGAAGTCAGCTAGGCTTCAACAGTCCTCGTAGATGAATGGTCTCCATTCGCTTCGCTCGTGTTACTGCCTCGCTTCTATAGAGTCTCGAAGCTGTATAAGTGAAATTATTTGTACCTTTTATATTTCTAAGAGCGATAATTTCCACTGTGAAATTGTGTTGAAGTCACTCAGTGAATGTAATATGGAGAAGTTTTACAATTTGAAATATAAAATCCAAGATTAAATTCCCACAGATTGCCAAATCCAAACGTGGATGTAGAGCAGTGTACTTTAACCTGGTTAATATCATTATATGAGATATATCTTTAACTTAACCTAGATAGTGTACGACAGGTGTGGACTATCATAGAGTTCACACGGAACATTCGTATGTTCTCGTATTGAATCGGATACGTTCGGGTTACTACGACGATAAAATATTGTATAGAAATTCTAGATTATATGATTGTTGTTTAAAGACGAAAATCATCAACGGCTAACAATACAAGTTGAGTACCATCATAGAACTCACCTAGCTACATAAATTCAATGTAATACAAACAAATCCTATAAATACAATGCTCAAAAGTTGGTTTTTTGGGGTCTTGTTGGAAATGTTAAATTGTATTGGTAGATGAAGGGAACAGAGTTAGTTTGTTTTAAAGAGTTGTTACACTGGGTTTCTGAACTTTAAAACAAAAATTCTCACCAACTGCACTCATTACACAATTTTACCCAGAACAACCGACAACTTGTATCAGTTTTAATTTGACCAATATTTGTTAATGACATATTTAAAGAATAGCTAAGTCCACATATCTATATAAGTGGTACTTTGAACAGTATCATTCACGACAAGTTGGAGGCGTAAGGGATCAGACTATTGTTCATGTTATATTTTAATTCAGTAACTCGCGTGTAAAAGCTACATAAACGTTATGCAAAGACGCAAAGGAAATCCCAAAGAGGAAAACAGTTGAGAAAATAATACGTTTGTAACCAAATGAAATTCGAAACCGTGTAATTCATATAATGAAAACTTTAAAAACAATAAGGGAGGTTTATATTTTGTTGACAGGTAAAATTTTCTTTTGGGGAAAAAAACGTTGGTACTACTGTGCAATTACTGAATAGACGTGTTTTGATGGAGGTAGTTTAAAATTTCCCGTGAAGGTAAAATAAATTGCAATCAAACATCAGTATCCTTACTGTTGAGACAAATTTTTAAAAAGCGTATATGTTCCTTTAAAATGCAAGATTTATAAGCCAAGTTTGCAATTTTCTTGAATTATATATTTTTTAAAAAACTACATTCAGAATATAATTACAATTCAAAACAAGTTAATAAACACCATCATAGTACTTACCCAGGCCCATGATGTTGCAATGTAATACAAGCAGATCCTCTAAATGAAGGTTTCTCGGGCCTTTAGAGAAATGTTAAATTATCGATAGATCAAAAAGTTTTAAAATACAATCTTGTTGAGCACTGCGGTTAAATTCACAATAATGATTCGGATTTGCCCCTAACCACAATCACTGGAAACTTTGAAATAAAACACAATTATCTGATTAATTGTTCTTTATTAATTATTTCCACTAAATGCCCTCATGTACATTTCGATAACATTGTTATCATCATCGGAGGGTCTTGCTTCTAAACTAAATCTAAACTTACATATCTACTAAACTTAGTATCTAAACTTACATATCTACTAAACTTAGTATCTAAACTTACATATCTACTAAACTTAGTAGATATGTAAGTTTAGATTTAGTTTATAAGCAAGACCCTCCGATGATGATAACCATGTTATCGAAATGTACATCAGGCCATTTAGTGGAAATA
The DNA here is from genome assembly GCA_963513935.1 of Aphrophora alni. Taxonomy (NCBI): domain Eukaryota; kingdom Metazoa; phylum Arthropoda; class Insecta; order Hemiptera; family Aphrophoridae; genus Aphrophora; species Aphrophora alni. The sequence continues at coordinate 2,426,068 of OY740778.1, read as the reverse complement.
ATTAATAAAGAACAATTAATCAGATAATTGAGTTTTATTTTAAAGTTTCTAGTGATCGTGGTTAGGGGTAAATTCAAATCATTAAAGATTTAATATGTTTAACAGTTGTTACACAGGTTTTTTGAATCTCGTAATTATCTATCACATTTTCTTGGAAAATCAGGATTCGAAAGTACAATTTTGACAATAACATCGCTATTTGTCATCGTAGGGACATCGTTGGTACCATGCAGAATTTAAATCTGCAAATAAGTTGAAAACAAGTGGTTTAAAATTGTCGCCATTTTGACATTTTCAGTTAAATTTTTCTGAACTTCAATAGGCTTATATAAATGCACACTGTAGTCGTTTACACAAAATATTATCGTTCTATCTTAATTTTTGTGGCCGCTATCGTGCTTACGTACAAACACTGTCGACGGACTCATGTTGAAAACAACGTTTTTGGTTTCCTGAGCAAATTAAATGTGAAGATCTTCAAGTTATAAAAATTACTTACCCTATTCTAGGTAACCAAAATTTCAAATCCGAAAGAATAAATTTTGACGAACAAATGTGCTTTACAGTGGAAACATACGTACCCAGAAAATATAATAATTATGATTGAACACTTATCTTAGAAAGTTCCTGCTAGGTTCTCTAATGGACATAGTCTACACGAAGACAGCCACGTGTGCCAGATGTATATAAAATAACAGTTTCAAAAAGTTATAACCTTCAGAGAACACAATTAAAGTAATAAGGAAACACATAAAGTGGGCTTAACTGAATGCGCCATAAATAGATAACAATTTCATCAATGAAAGATTATTTCAGCCAGGAAACTCTGTTTGCTAGTCTGTATGCCGCCATTTAGGTTTTGTGACCTTCTGAATCTTCACAGCCTGTGTGCCGCCTTCAATTGTCGCTTCCTCGTCACTTGTATCAATAACGGGAAGTGCGGCTTAGCTCAGTTGGTTTAAGAGTCGTGCTGCAGTCTGGACTAGTGAACCTTCAATGGTTACACCTACAAAGACAACGACAAATATGGGGGGGGGGGTCGAGAATCACTTTTTCAAATTCCTGAGAACACAAAACGTGAATATCTTTAAAAAAAACAGAATTTGAAATGTTTTGATTACCAAATTTACCCTATATGAAGTTTTATAATTTGTATATAAAAAAACACAAATCATAGTTGATGAGATTCTATACCATCTTATCTTTATCCTACATAATGAGTAGTAAAGGGGGGGGGGAAGAGTAATGTTGTCTTTCTCGTATAATATATTATTATTATTACAACCATGAACGACTTTGCATTTTAACAATAATTAATTGTACACTTAGAGAAGATTTCAACTGATCAGCTGTTTTACATTTATTAGCTCATTTGACGTTAAGGTTAGATGATTTCTTAAAACAACCAGTGTGAACTACTTTTCGAAGACGAACATTACTTTTCAAGTGAGAAAGTTGGTGCAGTCCTAATTTGGTTTAGTCTATCTACCCCCCTCCCCCACCCTTGAGGAAGATCACGTTATCGATAAATCTTTGTCAGTTCCATTGTGTGGGCAGAGCTAGCGTGAGGTCTTCACACATTAAGCGGTGTTAACAAGGCAATCTCTACAGGAGGTCCAGGTAAAGTTGTAAACTTTAAATGGACTAAGTCTAGGTTTATTGTGTTGCCTTGTCAATCTTCGGAATGTGTGAGTCATCTAGACACCCACGTACGGTAGCCTAAGAGAAGACAACTTTATAATATTGAGACCTTTAGGATATAGAATATACAGTATAACAAACACACAGAACACAATTCTCATAAAAAATACGCCTAAGTATCAGACGCGTTTCAACGACAAGGTCGTCCTCTTCAGTGATACACGAGCTACACCAATCAAACTATAACTGAATCTAACGTTGCGCCGAACCCCATATTTATACAAACTGAAGGGGGCGCTCATTGTGTATCACTGAAGAGGACGACCTTGTCGTTGAAACGCGTCTGATACTTAGGCGTATTTTTTATAAGAATTGTCTTCTGTGTGTTTGTTATACTGTATAATTTTTCTCATAAGTCAAGCTCAACATTTAATATAAAATATCCAAACTGTCAAAGAATCTATACATGGATTTTTAGTGATTGAGAAAACTTTTCTATTTTAATCAAAACGTTTGAAACAAAATAAACTAGGCAATATTTTTAATTTTTTAAATCCCTCTGTAGTTTTCAGAAAAAAAATTGTTTACATCTGCAAATTTTTATCATATATTATTTAATATTACACGTAGAATTTTTTTCAGTGAAAGCAATATTAATTTCAAAGGTATACACCTTTGTAACAGTGTTTCGTTAAAAAACACTTGTTGAAGACATTCTAAAGTCACGAAATTTCATGAGTTGTTTGATTCACATTATAAATGTATACTAATCTTTTTGACGGTGATGAAAATAAAAATTCTGTTCAGAAATATCTTATATTGATATTGTTTCGTATTGATTGGAGGGAAGACGTCTTGCGACAAATATATCAGATTTTTGATATTCAAACGTTTTTTGTTTCAAATTTGCTTAAATTTGATGATAATTTATCGACATGTTTGAAATATTTACATAGATTTAATTTTGTTTCACTGAAATCTGTCTACTTGCTTAAAATTATTCACTGTGTACGAAGTGTTACAATCTATATAGAATCGGTATTGAACATTGTACGGGGATGAAAACATGGCATTGTATTCAGAAAATTAGCTTATTGAGAATAAGAACTATATATAGTTCGAAATTTTCTCTATTGTCACATATCGCTCCCCAAATTCTAAATTTAATACTCAAGTTTTATCGACTTAAAATTTTTTATTACCGTATTATGATTTTGCGACAAAAACTACAAATAACGTTCATAGTTTGAAAAATTCATTCCTTTAATTTTTTATAGATCTGAATATATTTTAATGCAATCAGTTTGCCTGGCTAAAAAATTATTTCGATTTAGTGGAACAATGTTCTGTAAAAAAATCGATTGTGACCGTTGAAATTATCGGTTTTTCTTGAAATGTTTTCATCGGTTTAAAATCTATACAATTTTGAAATGTAAATTTGTTTTCTTGTACCAAAAATAATCCGAAAAACAAAATACGTTGGAATGTCAATTTTCAAAAAAACAATTTTTGTAATTTCTAGAAGAGTATATTACAGATGTACATTTCCATCTATTTATTTGAAATATTGTACATAGATTTTATTTTGTTTCACTAAAATCGCTATAACAGTTTAAAAATTATCACGGTTTACATGGAAAAACGTTTGCTTAAAAAAAAGAAATGAGTTGGATACGGTCGAAATTCATGATTTCTACAAAAATTTTGGAATTTCATAAAAAAATTCTAATAATAACTTTTGGTTTTTTTTTACTATAAATTCTTGTCCTCTTTGATAATACTACATGACAGTTTTTGACTCCGTGCCAAGTCGGCAAATTGGTTTGTTGACACCGTAGAATGATGCAACGATTTGATTTATCTCTTCAAAAATATATACACTGCTGAATATCGATGCACTAAGGTGTTAAGACTTCCAGGAGTAAGAATTAATATTAATTTAGTTAAAATGAGTGACAGTAATTGTTATTCACTTTAAAAAAATAAAAATAAAAATCTATTGCCATATAAATATCATTAGGTACTATTTACAATTAAAAATTGTTTTTGGTATAATGATAGTTTGTATTTTTATGCTCGCCTAATACATTGGGTAGTTTATCTTTACACTTCTATAAGAAAGTGATAAAATATCAGACAGTTTGGTCCTGGAATTTCTTATCTTAATTCTCATTTTGTTTTACTAATGTTGTACTAAAAACTTAATCAATTGGTAAATTAAAATCAGAATACAAGCAACACTTCACCCACGTGGTGTTTTGTTGAAGTGTACAATACACTTCTTGGTCTATGAACATTGGGTGTCACGTGACCCAGATTTACAAGAACAGTTTTTTTGAATGTGATAAAACATCCAAAGACTCTTCAACTAATGGAATGAGAAAGTTTGTGCTAGGTTTAATTATCTCCGTGACTGATATAGGCTACTTTGAAATTCCAGAAGTTATTCTAACCATTCCCCATTCCTTACATTCCTACAGGAGATGTTTGTTTCGTACGTCGGCAAGGTCATAAATTAGAGGGGTTGGAACTGTATTGTCTCAGTTGGTATTCGTTCAAATAGTTTTACGGTCGTTACGCTTTGTATTATCAATAAACAGTGCACAATCATTGTACATTCTTCGTCATAAACATACGCGCATAACTATGAACAAGTTTAAAGTTTAAACAGGATATTCCCATTCATTACACCTTCAATAAATTTTGATTTTCTCAGAAGATTTATTTACGATTTTGATTATTTTGTTAAAATGTAAGCAATAAGTATTTTCAAACATGTTTTGGTCGCCTTCTGTTAAAAAAAAAAAAAAGAAATGAAGTCGCTTTAGAAGTTCATAAATCTCAAAATCTGCTGAACGATATCCTGGGATGACTGAAATATGAAATGTCAAAGCAATCTGCTAGACAGCAAGGAAAAGTTTATAACAGTTATCTCTTGTATTTCTGTGAGAGATTGATAAAAACCGAACATGACAGCGGAAAGTGTTAAAATTCAAGAGGTTTTACCTCAAAGTAGTTCCGCCAATAATGAATCTATTGCGTGAGGTAATAAGATCTTATCTTCACCTCTCCCACTACCAGGCTATTTATTATTATCATTTACTATACTCGTATCCTGGTGCTCTGATTCTCACGTTTTGCACTTATATGAAACTACAGATTTTTGTCTTTTTAGATGTATTTTGTCTGACAAGTACCTTTCCCAAGGACACTTGTAGTTACTCACTGCTCACCAATGGGGAGGTAACACCATCTATCTATTATTGATTATTCCTCTGCTCCAGGTGGTGCCATCTTCGGAACTTGATACTTCATGGATTAGTTTCACTTGAAAAATATTTAATTTATTCTTCTGTCTTCTTCTATGGTGCGGTAAAGACATCCTATACCAACCTGACGCCTGTTCTCAAGGTTTCAGATTCAAGTTATCCATCTCTTTCTTCGTTATACAGAAGAGATCGCCATTAAAAGCCATTTTCTATAAATGTTTCCAGTAATGAGAAGACCATACGCTTTCTAGTAGAAAGAGATACTTGAATTAGGTTTACTGACAAGATCCTGACCAGGATTTGCTTCTCTTAGCCTATTGGAAGACGATCGTCATAGGACTGATTCCACAAACCGATTACAGTTCAATGAAGGACCTCTTCTATCCTCTTCTTAGCCAGAGTCAACACTTTCATTTAGGTTTTATTTTTATTTTACCAAAATACTCACCAATTGTAATTTTATTATACATCTGATTTCAACGTATTGCTATGTAAATTTTAAAGGTAAGTTTATATAAACCGAATTTTCTAAATTTTTGTTAAGTGAGAGCTATTCCATATATAGTATTTAAATTCGTAATTATTAATTTCGCTATAAAATTGTAAAACGAAAATTGTAAAACATAAAAGCATTACTATGAAATTTGAGGCTTTAACTGTAGGAATGTAAAACAATATGTGAACAGATCGTAAACGGCGCAAAAATATTGCACAAACGTTTTCACTCAATCATCCTCAAAACTATATAAAATCCAACAAAAATTAATTTTCACCAAAAAACTCAGATCAATTGTTGTCAATCATAAATGTACGCCAAATATTTATATCTTGAAAAAGAGCGTAAGTTTTCTTCGGTTGTGACATAAAAAAGTCTTCATTGTAAATCGTATTCAATTATTTAAGATATTAATGACAGCTGTTCATTTATTTTTTTTGTCAATTATTTCTGAACCATAATATCTTTGATTTTGCAAACAGGTTTGAGACCATTAATCGAAACATTTTACTAAAATTTAAACGAAATCGGTAGAGACGTTTATGAAATTTTAAATAATGTATAACAGTTCTACTTCACCAATAACTCACAAACCAACATTTATGGAAAGATGACAACCAACATACGTTTCGTTTGAGTCCTTAAGGACTACAGTTGAGCGACATATAATCGAAATTGTTAGAAACAATCGTAATTTTGAGTTTTGGGGATCAAAATTTCATTAAAATCTATCTTCAAGTTCTGACTTTAGATCACTACACAGACGACAGGTCTAGATTAGGTGCAAAGTAAAGACTTCTGTTAAAGTGATGGGTCACTTGTCACTTGTCACTTACATTATCTGTACAGGTTGAAGCAGTCGCGGCATAAACTCACTTTTTGTGTATCGTAACAGTGCTTATTTCTTATCAGTAAATTCTGTTTGTATCTTAAAGATATTTACACTGTTCAGTTGAGAAAATATAAGATTTTTCATTAGCTGAAGAGATATATGTACTCATCGTTCGACAGCATTTCATTCAATACACATGGAGAAACTTGGCAGAAAGTTTAGAGTAATTCGTAATATTTTATAACAAACGCTGCTTGATGATTACAAATTTTTACGAAATTAGAATTCGACAATGTGTCATGGATCAACAGTTTAGACTAACCTGTTGTAAAGTCCATTTTGAAGCACGGTATTTATTCTGACAGAGATGTGTTGGCCGATGTTAGCCAAAGGCAAGATCGAGAGAATCAAGCGTTACGATGTCGTGTGACGTGACGGTGTGGCGTAACGAAGAAGCGTTAAGTTACGCTGTTGAATTTCCAAACACTGTACCGCAAGAAGTTTCTTTTCAATAAAATTTACAAATAATTCAAGAAGATCACTTAAAAAATTTGAGAGTCAGTTGAAAGAAAAAGAGTCGTTAAAAATCACAATTGCAATAATAATTTAATTGACAATATCATAATATTACACGCCTAATATACACTGATAGAATCTGAATCACTATTAGAGAAGTAGCAGCTATACTATCGGGAAGAATTGAAAATAGTCAATTACGAAATCACAGTTTAGCTCGTCGATGAAATTACTGATCACTGTAAATTATGAATAAGTATAATAGTGATTTTATATCGCTATGCAAAAATCACAGGTCAGTGGATCACTCGCCTCACTAACAAAGAACCCCCAAAGACAAAATACGGTCACCCAAAATAAAACCTGTGTTATTGAAGCAACTTAACCTATAAATCAATGACCAGGTGTTACTTCTACTTCGACACTGTCACTGTTCCGAGATTGATTGATTGACACCATCTGGACCTAAGAATCAGGAAGTTGAGATTCTTTGTTTTATTGTGCAACTTTAATTGTTCTCTTTAAAACGTGTGTCGCTTTGATTTATGTCTGTTTGTATTTACCCTTGCGAAACAGAGACGGCGAGGTTTAGTTTTAGTGGAGCATAAAATCACTTTTAAGGAAAGAAAGTTGGTTCCTAATGAGATACTGAAAGCATAAGATATTGGATGACATTTTTTTTTACAGACAACACTTCCTGTCAATTACATCAATAACCGTTCATATAGAAATAGGAATAAACAATAAACAAATGCTGATGGCCACAACCTCGTTATGAAATTCAATAAGATCAAGTAGATGGAGACCATCATGGTACTTACTAGTGATGTGTGAGTTCGAATTAAAATACTCGGTGCATCCGAGTATCAAAATCCTCGGTTTCGTATTAAAATACTCGGACAAAATCCTCGTAACTAGGAACAAGGAGGAGGTAATGTGCGAGTACTGCGAATATCCTCGGACAACGATATTCGTTAGTGTTGTGTCAATTCCAAACAAAATACTCGGTGTTTCTACTTTGGTTATATTAGTTTCTTAGCTGATTTTTCACTACACATTAATTAAACATTACGATTTTGAGTTATAATGATTTAGATTCGGTAACAAGTTCAATTTAAAATAACAATAATATTAATTTATTTCCACATTAACAAAAAGTAAATTAAATTATTATTTAATTGTTATTACTTATATTTAAATAAATATTATTAGGTTACCATCTTTATAAAAAAATATAGTAAATTAACTTATTTTAAATAATAACTAAATTGTTAATGTTGGTAATAATTGTACTTACGTTTAATTACTGAATTTGTGTCGAGGCAGGATAACATTTAATTATGTATTACAAGTGTCAATCACATATTGTTTAAAAAAATAAATACTTGGTGGATCAGTCTAACAGATAGAAATATAACACACACACACACACACACACACACACACACACACACACACACACACACACACACACACACACACACACACACACACACACATAACGCGCATAATCATTCTGCGCAGATACTCGATGTCGAACTAATAATACGAGTATTGAAATCATTCGAAGCCGAGTATTGCGAGATCTATTTCACCCGAGTATCAACATCGCTAGTACTTACTAAGCCCTTTGATACAAATAATACAAACAGATCATATAAATATAAATTCCAAAAACTTTATACTAGGTCTTGTAGAAAAGGTTAAACTATATTGGTAGATCAATTAGTTTAACTACTTTTTTGATGTTGGCATGGCCCTACCGGGCCTCATAGATGTATATACAGGGTGTTAAATTAGTCCCGGGACGGCTTAATATTTTTTGTCTACAGTTGTTGACAAAGTGGCATTTTGTTCATTTAAATTAGTTTGCAAAACAGCTGATTTCTCAACAGTTTCACTTTGCCCACTATTTTGCACACTACTTTGCTATTTTGCAACTGAACAAAACGAAATTTAGGTTAAGTTTATTTGAATCGATTTATAATATACAGGAAATGTCCCGTATGTAGGTTAGATTAATTCTTACATGTAAAATAACATAAATAAACCACAAAACAACGTTTTAAAGTTGAAAAAAGGAAGTAATTATTCATGAAGATGATTGACAGTGTATGTACACGGAGAGTATTTTTCGTTTGCCGAGTTTTGAAGTTGGCAATCCCGTTTCCGCAAGAATTCACCTAAGTTATTTGTAATATTCATAAATAACCTCAGTTTTGACGTGAGAACTTCTACTCGGTGGTGATGTGTTGTTTAGCACTACTGCTATATTTTGTGTAGTTAGTTTTACAATAGGGACAGTTCAGAGGATGGAAACCTGTCAAATACCCCGCCTAAATTAGCGGAAAATCTAACAACGTTGTACTAAATCTCCTTCCTGTCAAATCAAGGAAAAAGTACGACCAGTATGAACTGTTTTTATTGCCAAAATAACAACTGTAGACAAAGTATAATGTGCAATTCGTGAGCAAAATGTATTTTTTAATCTCGATAAAATTGACGCACTCGGCAACCTCGTGCGTCAACATTTTTCTCTCGTTTAAAAAAGTGCCACTTTGCTCACTAGTTGCACAAATAACTAGTTAACCATTACAGATAGAGCTTACAAAGCTTTGCACATTGCTAATGGACAGCAAAACCTATTTTAGTGCGAATTCGGTGGAACGCTAACTTTCTAGGGAGGACGGAACACAAGTAGTAAATAGGAAATCTTAAATTAGTTATACATCGAATTAAAAGGCCTTTATGAGAAGAACACAATGCCGCAAACCCGACCTTGATAGGTTCACACTAGCTAAAATACCGTGAATAGCAGTAGGACAAATGTTGAAAATTATATGAAAATACAAATTGAAGAAAAAACAATCAAACTATAAATAAAAAATTAATAAACTAGCGTTAAAAAACATTAACAAGCAGGAGGGAAAATAAACCTGAAGAAGTTAAAAACTATATCTATACAACAACACACTTGCATCAATATAATACTAATTGTGAGGGACAGGAAACTATCAATTTATAGGCACCATTCTGTACTTGGATAAGACGACACTCCCGCAAGAATCCTCTTCCATCTCCCATAGCCAATTAAAAATACTCCTTTTACATGTGTAAATCCCATCCTTCGGTACTTGTCAATTTATTAAATATCCAATACACAACCTACAATACTTATTATAAAGCTGGAAATGTATATATAAAACTGATGTAATGTGTGATTTCTATTCAAATTTCTTGTGGTAGTTTGTAAGTTTATATTTGTATTTAATTTGGAAGCCATTATTGTAACTTGACGCTAAGACTGATGTAGTGTGTAAGATTCGGAGGAGTGCGGTTGGTTGCCGGGTTTTTCTTTCATTCCGAGTATTTTAAGTTGTTATGTTTAAGTGCTTTTCTTTTTTTATATACATCCCAAACAGGTTTTAACCTAGGGATGTTATTATTGTTTCCCTTATATGTAAGGTTGTATATATACTTGTATGTGTAAAGATAAGGAGCAATAAATATCATTATTATTATTTAGTTTTAACCTCTTCATTGGGTTCATACAGTACAGAGAGAGCAGTCTACATATCCTTTTGTTTTCGTGGTGATTAAAACCACAGAAACGTTCATAAAATTATAAGGGTCCTTGGTTTTACCTAAGGATCTTAATAATTATAAAATCCTAAACATACAGGTAGCGAGATCTATCGATAAAACCGTAAGTGAAAATTTACCTACATACAATTTATCATTAATAATATCATTATTAAAATATATTTTAAAACCTGAATTTAAGTCAACTGTCTTTTAAATATTAAATGTAACAGCAGATATTTCTTATTGAAACTCCATATTAAAGGATTAAATAAAGCAATAACGCTAAAGTTTCAAAATTATTTTAATAATATAAATGAGCTACAATTGTTTCGTTGGCTGATGATGCCGCAAGGCGAAACAATTTTAAAATAATTTTGAAACTTTAGCTTTATTGCTTTACAATAATTATTCGAATTTGCCCCTAATCACAATCACTAGAAACTTTAAAATAAAACACAATTATCTGATTAATTGTTCTTTATTAATTATTTCCACTAAATGCCCTCATGTACATTTCGATAACATGGTTATATTCATCGGAGGGTCTTGCTTATAAACTAATTCTAAAATTACATATCTACTATTGATAAGTATAGAATTAGTTTATAAGCAAGACCCTCCGATGAATATAACCATGTTATCGAAATGTACATGAGGGCATTTAGTGGAAATAATTAATAAAGAACAATTAATCAGATAATTGTGTTTTATTTTAAAGTTTCCAGTGATTGTGGTTAGAGGCAAATTCGAATCATTATTGTGAATTTCACCACAGTGCTCAACAAGATTGTATTTTATTGCTTTATTTAATCTTTTAAGTCTTTCTAAATCTGATATTTAAGCATAAAGTATCACATCTCCTCTCTGTGTGTAGGTATGTGAAGGTTAATAAGTTTTGTAATATAAGTTTATAACAATCTTGGATTATAACTTACACACAGACATAACAGAAGTTGGACTTCAATGTTCCCACACTTCCATCCTTCCACAGGACCCCACATTTTGGTAAAATTTCCACGGCTCCATTTTTCACATATTTTAGCACTCCTTTCACCCTAAACTTTTTTGCCATTTTAAAAATAAAATAGTTTAGAGCCCCAAAGTAATGGCACAACTGTAAATAATAATAGTATTAGATCTCGTTAATATTAGATAGTTTCGGCACAAAGACATCATCAGACAATTAGTGAAATGTATTCTTCCGAGAATTACCTCATCATTTCTAAATAACGCCCTACATTATCTGAATTTTTTCCTTGTTTAAAGATAAAAACCCCTTAGTCATCATAGCTTTATAAAAAAAAGAAGGACAGAACATGAAGTAAAGACACCTAGCCCTCGAATACTCTACTAGCACCAGTGTAGGAAGAAAGAAAAAAGAGTTCTTCAAGCGAGACCTAATAGGAAGGATGAGAGATAACTACATCTTAGTTTAGTCTAAGAAAAACTACATGGAAAAATTTGTAGCTCCAGCTACAATTACTCTTGATTCCAATGATGCACTCACTATAGTGAGCCGGGAATTAAACTTAAAGGTGCTACAACTAAATTTTGAGAAATTTAGAAAACAAATTTTTAACTCTTCTAGTTCGAAAAACTCTATAATTGTTTTACCACATTCTTCGTATATGTAAGAAAGTATAAATAGAATGTAACAATTTAGATTTATTTAAATCCATCTATTGGGCATGCGCACTAGACGTAATATATTGTTCGTACTTACATTGAATTAAAAAGCTATTAATACTCATAGAAACACTACAAGTGACGACGTGTTCATTTAACCTCGACAAAACCAAAATGTATACAAATAGAGCTGCCAATAAAATAGATATGAAGCTTCCTTACTAACAAATATTTGATAACTTATTAGAATTTTAGATGGATATATTTAGCATTCTATAAACGTATATCCTTTATGATCTTCACCTCCATCATTGTCTTCTATTTCTCTGTTCTTCAAGTAAAGAGGTGGTTCATCCTCTACCCCAGTCACTTCAGACATTCCAAGTCCATTGCCAAGGTCGTCACGTCAACAGAACTTCCACAGTTGTCATAATTGTATTTTAATAATATGCAGTATCACTTTCCAAAACTGTACACCCCAGGTGAGGTTAAATTGCGACTCATTTAGTATCGAAGGCACAACCTATCGCTCACAAATCGAAATACTAACCAAACAAAACTATAAAAACAATTCAGTTCAGTAGTTGTCAGTAATCAAATATAGCAAAAAATAGGCCAGACTGTACCTAGTTGTAAGCAAATTCGTATAAAAATCCACCGGTTCATAGGTTAAAAGCTTATAGACAGACAGACGAAGAGACGTTGAGATAATTTGTATTCACACCAAAATAATGTACACATCTAGAAGTCAAACCAATGTAGCAAACCTCAAGGAAAAGAAAAATACAACACGGAGAAGAAATACAAAGGGTCAGAGCAATTACACTTACGTATCTTATAATATAAATTTCTAGAATTTATCTTCATTTCGGAAGAAGAATTACTAAACCTCCTGACCAGGGGTTTGATCAATTTTGTCAAAGACATAGATCTCTCCTGAGTCCAACAAGAGGAGAGCACAAAAGATCTAATTAGGTCGCAGTGCAGGAGGCGCTTTTAAAACACTCTCCCCAGTCTTAATAATAATCCAATAATATAAAAGAAAATTAAAATATACTCATAATAATTGTTCAACTTACCAGTCTTGAAGAGGCCTGATCTGTATTGATGAAACAAGTTGTCCACAGATTTCTTGTTACCCATCGTATCCCATTTGTACAACGAATAGTCCGTCTGTCTTGGATTCTAAAATACAAACATAAAAATAATTTATAATTCAAGAAGAAAGGAATATTTACCATTTAAAAATACAAATAGTAGATATAAAGCTGTGTAAAGAGTGGTTAGAATTGCGTTTGTGTGCAGGTTTACAGCTGCTCCTAGCGGTTCAGTAACATGCAAGGACCGTAGCGACAAGGTGCATATCGACTGAGCTAAAGACATCGACCTTCTGATTAAAAGGGTAAGATTAATCAACATCAACATATCAGTCACATAATTTTAGGATGGGTAGTCACGTTTTAAAAAAATATTACATCAAACTTGTTACGAATATAAATTGTGTTATTTGCTGAAATGAAATTCTTATTGCAAGGAAATAATTGATCTCACGTTGTTAATATTTTTTATTTCAATATACACTTTATGTGAAGAAGTTTTTGCGTTTTTTAAGAATTGTTACAAAATTTAAAGCATAATACAACAATGTATTTTAGTGATGTGTGAGTTCGAATTAAAATACTCCGTGAGTCCGAGTATCAAATTCCTCGGAGCATTCCGAGTATTAAAATCCTCGGTTTCGTATTAAAATATTCGGACGAAATCCTCCTAACTAGGAATAAGGAGGAGGTAATGTGCGAGTATGAATTCGAAATAAAATCCTCGGACAACAATATTCGTTAGTGTTCTGTCAATTCGAAACAAAATGCTCGGTGTTTCTACTTTGGTTATATTAGTTTCTAAGCTGATTTTTCACTACACATTAATTAAACATTACGATTTTGAGTTAAAATGATTTAGATTGATTAAAAAGTTGAATTTAAAATAATAATATTAATTTATTTCCACATTAACAAAAGGTAAATTAAATTATTATTTAATTGTTATTATTTATATTTAAATAAATAATAATAGGTTACCATCTTTATAAAAAATATAGTAAATTAACCTATTTTAAATAACAACTAAATTATTAATGTTGGTAATAATTGTACTAACGTTAAATTACTGAATTTATGTCGAGGAAGGATAACATTTAATTACGTATTACAAGTGTCAATCACATATTGTTTAAAAAAATAAATACTTGGTGGATCTGTCTAACAGATAGAACGCAAAAGTGTAGGTTTATCTAAAACGATCTGATTGGTAAAGCTGAGTTCGAATCCGATGCGCAAAATCATTCTGCGCAGATACTCGATTTCGAAATAATAATACGAGTATTGAAATCATTTGAAACCGAGTAATGCGAGTATCCATTTCACCCGAGTATCAACATCGCTAATGTATATATTTATCAGAATGTGCACAGTAAGAATGCCTATACGTTAAATCTTACTCTTATGTACTAAACTCTATAAAACTACACTTTTGTTTAATTATACTTCAATGGGAATCTTACTACTGCAATATTGTGACGAAACTATTCCCAAGTGTTCTGGTTGCTAAGTGGTAAAAGACATTACTCCTGTCATCGTGGTTTCGAATCTCAACCATGACATAAATTTTAATCTGTGTAATTTGGTCTCTTCAACCTGTGGTGTAACGGAGGAAGGACTCACTATAAAAGAGAGTTTCACATCCTCTCACTGTTATTTACTACATTTCTTTGTTTAATTGTATTAGAATAAGAATCTTACTACTGCAATATTGTGACGAAACTATTCCCAAGTGTTCTGGTTGCTAAGTGGTAAAAGACATTACTCCTGTCATAGTGGTTTCGAATCTCAACCATGACATAAATTTTAATCTGTGTAATTTGGTCTCTTCAACCTGTGGTGTAACGGAGGAAGGACTCACTATAAAAGAGAGTTTTACAACCTCTCACTGTTATTTACTACATTTCTTTGTTTAATTGTATTAGAATAAGAATCTTACTACTGCAATATTGTGACGAAACTATTGTTAAGTGATCTTGAAGCTCAGTGGTTACAGGTGTTACTTCTTTGATCGTGGTTTCAAATCCTACTCAGAACACAATATTTATTCTGTGCAATATTTATTCTGTGGTTTCAAATCCTACTCGAAACACAATATTTATTTTGAAGCGATATGAAGAGAATCGCAATTAAGAGTTTTGAAATTATAATAGCAATCTTAAAATTTGAGTTTTCCAAAGAGGAAAATAAAACTCTTTTTAGCTCGGAGTACCTCAAACGGATGTTTCCTTAAAAAATCAATATCCATTTTTTGACCAATCGCATTACTTTCTTTATACTGCGTATATGTGAAAAAATAAAAGCTAACAAATTTACCCTAGCCACCGTAATCAGCAAGCGAGCGTACTTATCATGGGGAGGGAGGGGGTCCTTTAAATTCCTCAGAACCATTGACAGTTCGGTATGGCGAAGGGAGGGCCCACTATAAATAAACATTGGTTGGCTTGAATGGGAGTTCTCGGGGTTGGTTTGTATCCTAATGCACAGATAAACCACAGAATTTTTATAGATGTGTTAGCAGAATAGAAACTGGAGTAGATGCAATGGCCAGTTGTCAATATTATGCCTAAAATAAATAAGGTCAATATAATGCATAATAAATATGCTTGCTCCTTTAGTGAATTTGTTGCAAAATCTTGTAGTTTAGAATTTATTTATTTTTTAAGTCTACAGTGTTGTGTAAATACAATGTTTTTAGTGATAGGTATGTTTAGACCATAGTTTCGTTCTATGATTTATGTGTGAATGAATGGACAGTGACTTGTGCGCCGGAAGTGATTGTTTCGATATGTTTTATATATTTCGTAAATACAATAATAATAGTAAACTATTAATTTTATTCAATACAATCATGGACGAAAATGGATTCATTTTGTTATGAACAGAAAATTCATTTCTGTTATGGAACCCTTTATTGGAACCCTTTAAGCTACATTAATATAATCTTACAACACGAGAGAACAAATACCGAGAAATGTCTTTAATCAAACTAGTAGCTGAACGGGACGGCAACTCCCCTCCCGCGCTCGGCTCCCCATTTGCCATTACAGCCCCTCACACCCAGGCTTCACGAAGAAACGCACGACCTCTACCTATATAAATAAAAACAAACAAAAAATGTATTAAAAATAGAAAAAAATAATGAAAAAGGTAAATAAGTGTTAAGAGTAGAATAATGATAAACGATTTATCCCTTGCTGTTCCTAAATTAATTGGTTTGTCCTCCAACCAAAAAGCAATAAAGTTAAATGTGACGAATTCACTGAGTTCAGTACCGGAAGTTGAAGGAACCTAGTTAAACAGCGTAAGATCTTGGATTCACGACGTAGAAATCTTTAAAATTTGATAATTTTAATATTTATAACTTCAACTGCTCACATATAAATAACGCCAAGGGAATTAAATACTGTATATAGATTTGTTTAGTACATTTGATTGTCAGTTGTAGTTTTTGAGAGTATTATTTAGCATAAAGGGGGTTAAAAGGTCACGTGGTTACCCCAGTTCACGTCCGTTTTATCAAAACAAGACGATATGTTTATAAAAAATACCATAAATAGATAATAAATATGTAATAAATAACAGTTGAATTAGATTGCAAATTAAGAGGGTTTTTTTTCCGTTGTATGGAATCGTAAATTGGGCCAAACTGTGACCATTGACCTCTGTATTTTTGGGTTCTTATCTTAAACTGACAAGATCTGAATTCCTCACGTCATTTCAACCATTAGCAATTTAAAGTCATCAATCTTAAAGCTAGTATGCTGACATGATGGTATGGGAATTAATGAGTAATAAACTATTGGAAACACTCGTAAGAAGCCCGCCAATAATTCCTAATATAATTTTTTTTCCCTCCGCCATGCCTACAAAAGTCATCCCATAAAGAACGACGTCGTGTTCGTCAATATTAAAAATCCAAAAGAGCAAGTCAAGAATAGAAACGAACGTGTTCCGAATAGAAATGTCAAGATCAACTATACGGGGGGTCTACTCGGCGGAGTACAATACTGTTACGGTTTTTGTTCCGTCCCTCGAAGGAGGGTTCTTGTTTGGACAAATGTTATAATTTTGACCAAGAATGCATGTCATGCACCCTACACATCAGCTGGTGAAATATTGACGGTGTTGATAAATTGTGACAAAGTCGTGGTAGAGCGAGCCGCTGTCGAAGGAAAACTAATGTCCTATACTATGTTCAATGTTCAGTTGGCAGAATACTCTCGGCGGGAGTTTAAGAACTAATAATAATAAAAAAGGTACAATGTGTACAAATTTTCTCACTTACAGATTACTAAATACTGTTCGTCACCGAAAATGTCAGTTTGGCAGTTTTCAGACAAAAAGCGAAAATAAAACAAGGACGCAGTTTAAAAAAAAAAAATTAAAGAGAGTTTTTGCCATCAACGCGTCTTCAACATAATCATGTTTGATTAAAATCGATATTTAATTTTCCCCCTTGTAAAGACCCCTAGCCCTCCAATAGCGTCAGGGTCGGAATAGAACAAGAGTAGGCCAAGAGAGACCTGACAGAAACGGTGACAACACTACATGATAAGAGGTGTAGGTTAGGTTAGAATCCTCGAGATTACGAAGCCTTCATTCACTCCCTGAGGTTTTGAAGACTGCGGTCAAATTAAGGTTTTTAATTAAATAAAATTTGTTTTTTTTAAAGCTCAAGGAAATTCCTAAATATTTATATTTACTAAAACAGTGTTCAGTAGAGTTTTAAAATCCACCCCGATTTTTATTTATTAGCCAAAATTTATACCCAAATAAATTTTTTTGAATAAATTTCTTGTATATACAAATTTACAAGTGTTTTTGTTAAATGTACTAGTTGTGATGCATTAAAAATTAAACATATCCATTCATTTTATTTTTACAATTCAAAAATTATCTGTAAATGAAGTTTAAATTATAAACTGTATCAACTTTATATATTGTCATTATATTTCTGTAAACATTGTTACTGTAAATAGAAGAAAGAAACAAAGAAATTAAGATAATAAATTAAAAAAAATAAAAATATTGTTTATCGATAATTCACGAATCGACGTTTTTGTAAAGATGACGACCAATCCGTTTAGAGGTCCTCAGAGGATATTTGACAGCTGCCTCTAAACTTTGAGTTAAAAAATTGAAAAAGAACGTCATGAGTTATAGTGAAAATATGTCCACAAACTAAAATTGATAAAATAGATTCACACATTTGAGCTGTAAAGCACTGCACACACGATAGACTCCAAACAGAAAACAAATACACCACTTTTTCGACGTCGATTTTTTACTCCTCATTTACCTTTCTCTAAACTACCTACAATAAGACAAAGTAACAAGTAGAGTAGAACTGAACCGTTACTGGTTTGTTTAGTTTCATTCTAGTTTTAAAATTATGAATAAGGGTTCATTCATATTACTGGTATAGATTGTTCGGACATTTACCAACATTCTAGTGTTAATTAAAAACTTAATTGAAAGGTTGAATTTTATCCGGTTAATTCACCGTAAAGCGTGACTACAAGGTCACAAGCTAAACTCTTGAGAAAGGTGACATAAAAAGTTGTTCCTCCTCATGAAATCATTATATAACTATCCGTTGGCACTGAACCGCTTTTTGTTAGTTGAGCAATGTATGATCTCGATTCAACTTAGTGTTAGTTATTTCTTGTGTTAGGTATAGTTCTGTTCAATTGTAGTTTTTCCTGACCACGTTTTTTTTAACACCTCATCACTAGTTTTGGTCCTGGGTTCTTTTCTTAAATTACCGGGTTTTGATTTTGGTTTTCAACATAACCCTAGGATATTAGACTATTTAAACTCTTTTCATGTTTTGAGAGTTTTACTTGATAATTTTATCTATACTCTGCAAACTAATATATAGCAAAAGACAATGATGACAGGTTATTGAATTCAGATATAGGACCTATCCCTAATTCTTGTCTTTTCTCTTTGTTGAAACCAAAATATTAACTTTCACGGTATTCTTAGGGAAATACAGATTTTAAGTTATGTAAAATCAACTATGTATTTTAGTTATAAGATCTATAAAGATATTAAGTTATGTCTATATGTAACAAGTTAAGTTAGAATTTACATATATTTTATTTTATTAGTAGTAAAATCTATATTAAGTATATCAATGTAACATATGTATTCAATTAGTTGTAAGATATATATGGATATTAACTTTCATAGTAATCTAGGGAAAATACAGATGTAACAAATTAAGTAGTCACATTATTTTGTATTGTTAAGTTATAAAGACTTTTGTAAGGAGTAGGCCACCTGTTCTCATTAGCTTTGTTAGAGGTACAGTTATCTTTCATCCCACTCCATAGGTCTAAGGGCCAGCCTAAGCACAATAACTTGACAAAGGGCCAGCCTTACTGGTCAACTGATCTGTGTAGTGGGAGGGATTTTAGCTTGCACTCAGGTTATCATAGTTTTAGGTTTAATTTTATTTTAGTAATAGATATGTAAGGTTAGATCTAGTTTATAAGCAAGACCCTCCGATGATGATAACCATGTTATCGAAATCTACATCAGGGCATTTAGTGGATATAATTAATAAAAAACAATCAATCAATAATTGTGTTTTATTAAGTTCCAGTGATTGTGGTTAGGGGCAAATTCAAATTATTATCCTCAGTGATACATGAACTAACTCTAAGTATATAAATAAAGTTATAGTTTAGTTATTGCAGCTCATGTATCACTGAGGATGGCGACTTTGTCGTTGCAACGTATTTCATTAAGTAAACGTAATTTTTGTGTTCGAGTTTTATTCTATCTAACATTGTTAATTTAAAAATAATGTTTTCCACAAAAAATAGTTTGTTTGATTATGAATAAATCACCCTTTATTGCATCAGTTTACCCTACATTTTGTGTTAGTTATAGAAACAATTTCTTTGTGTCTATAACAAAGTAAATTTTGTAAAGTTTGTAGACGGTAAATTTCTTTCTGGTAATTTACTTTTAACAAAAATTCTCAACTCAAGAAAATGTACATAAAATCTGAAGTATTTCTCATAACCGGTAGTGAAATTGTCATCCCAAGACAATACTTGCAGATTGCTTAAGATAAAGCCACGCGCGTAGAGGTGTCATCATCGAGCATGCGTGAATGCGTTGCGCATCATTGCCTCTAATAACAATACTCCCAATACACAGATTGTAGGCTCCAACAATTACTGCATTCCCTACGACAACACGAGTGTGGCGAAGAATTTTAAATGTTGAATTTATCCTCGGCTTTTGACCTTTTAAGAACATGCCACGAGGAATTTAGAATCAGGCGTTTTCGATGGAATTTACTGGATTAAGTAATACAGAGTCTGTCGGCGCATGTCTTAAAAATATAACAACTACACACCCATACACAAAAGTAAACACCAATCAGCAAAAGGCTGGCTGAGAAAAAGGTGTGAACAAAATTTCAATACGACAAAAATTTCATCACTTAAATTACAAAAGTGGTTTTAGAATATAATAATAAAACACGTATTTTCTTGACGTGGCTGTCCCTTCAAATAATGAACATTATATAAACAGCCATCTTGAAAATCTAGCAAAAAAAACCTAGTTTCTAACAAAAATAATAAAAGATAATAAAGGCGTTTGTTTATAACGATGCTTAAATACTTTTACTATGAATGGTTGTATGCACTCTGAATCGCATATAAAAAGGATTACACCTGTTTCACCGTAACAGCGCCATCGTCAGATGCATATACAGTAAACACTAATACTATTAGCCCTTCTACTTGTCATTTACGTATTGTGTTTGACGATGCCGCTTGTGACAGTAAAACAGCTGTAATAAAATACATTTCGACAAGAATTGCAAGACAATAAACAGGATAAAGTTAGGTTAACTCTGGTGCACAAGAAATGTGATAAAAGCCAGCATAGCCTAATGTTGTTGACTATGTACAGTGTCGGTTTTGCAGTGAACAGCTGATCGCAATATGGTGTAGCTATGTTGAGTAGACCAGGATAAGTAATCTAGTAGTCCTGTGTAGTGTAGTCTTGATTTAATTTTTTATTTTAATATTTAGTTTCCAATTAACTATGGCTGGTTAATTAAACTACGGCGCTCAGGGTTTTCCCGGAGACCCAATCCCCAAATTTGACCCGTTAATTTATTGTTTTAATAAGAGGAGTTGAGATAGGGCAAGGACTAACGTTAGCTATGTCCTTAATTAGCGGTAGAGTTGTGTGTGTTTAATTCCATAAGTGTTTAAATTAATCTCTTCAAAGCTGGGTACCCAATCGTTCATCGGTAGACCTGGAGTAAGACCTCAAAATGGGTTTAGTTATCATCCAATCTCTCTTTTATAAATGTAGATCCTGCCCTAACCCTCCCCCCTCCTAAATCTTTTCAACTAAAACTAGCAATCTGAGAAACGAACCTAGAACTAAACTAGCTCCGAGCATTAAAAAATACTTGATAAGGAAAATGACAAGTCACAGAAGTAAACAACATAAGGAAGGACAATATACACACGAGAGAGAATTGTGATAAAGAGAGTTGACTTCTCGAAACACATTTTAAGACAAATCTGTTATATGACCTAAACTTAAAACGAAATTTTCTAGAATTTTTATTATCAAGAGCTTGCTAATATTGGATCGAGAACACTCATTGTGTTGTATAAAATTAAACGTTTCATTAAAAACCCCGTATCGGTTAATGAGATATAACCCATGACCTTCCACTATAAATCTACAAGGACGGATGAAAGGACATCTTTCTATGCAGCAATCAGTGTCATTATTGCTGTTAATGTCCCTCAAATGACAGCACTCATTTGTCATTTCAAGTATAATAGAGGAAGTATTGATGTTGATGGAAAGATTTACGCCTTTGAGGTGTGTTTTATATTTTTTAGAATTTTAGTCAAAATCACTTAATTATGGACACTTGCACTGAGATTTAACAACAGAATGGTGTGGGTGCTCTTGTTACAATACCTCTAAAATCACTTTTTAAAATGTTTCTTTTAATAAATTCCATATTGCCTTATGAATGCTTTAAAATAAGTTTATTACTAAATTACTTACGTCTTAGCAATCTTGTGTTTAGTATTTATTTATTAATATTTCATTACAGCTGTTTCGGTATAACATATACCATCATCAGATGAAACAACACGTTAACACAACACACTGATACACATTTCACAAAAATAAATAAACATAAAATTTATTTATTTAATTATTTATTTTTGTGAAATGTGTATCAGTGTGTTGTGTAAACGTGTTGTTTCATCTGATGATGGTATATGTTATACCGAAACAGCTGTAATGAAATATTAATAAATAAATACTAAACACAAGATTGCTAAGACGTAAGTAATTTAGTAATAAACTTAGTTTCTTTTAATTTTAGACATGATTCTATACTGAAAATTTAAAAAAAAATCAATTATTTAAAATTCCAAAAATCATGACGATTGGCTATTTTTAAGTAGTCTTTCCCTCCTGTTCATGTATTATTATCATTAGACGTTATTGACAATTTAAATTTTCTGTTATCAACAAATGATATAGTAGTTTGGATCTTTATCAAAAAAATCCCCTCTATTACATTTCGATAAGAAAGTGGTAAGACGGCAGATGATTGTTTTGTAGCTTCTTTAAACGATGCTGTATAAACGAGGTCAATTTTCAATGTTGGCGTGTGAAAATCTCCAAAACAGAGGTTAAACATATGGTATCAGCGAGAGTACAATGGAAACGAGTGGGTCTCCACCGCAGCAGGGAAGGTAGATGATGGATATCCTTGTTGTTCCGGCAGACAATAAGATGTCATCCGGAGGACCTAAGGACACCAGGACTTTGAATATAAAACAGCAAAAATTATTCCTCTCTCGTAATCCGTGTCACTCTATAATGAAGTGGCAGTTTGGTAATCTCTTCTAATATCTAAGAAGATATTATTATATCACAAGATATTATGTATAAAGATATAATTCATTATTAGGTTTTTACATTTTAAATTAGTATTCAAACATTCTTTACTGATCCAACTGTGTTACTGGTTTCAATATATCTTATATCATCTTCAGATTCTGGACTTCATTCAATTCAGGGTGGACGTTTCAAGAATTGCTTATGATTTGCATTTTATGAGAACTGATGAATGATGACATTTAAAATTATAAACACAATATAAATTTAAATATTTGTTAAAAAAAAAACAAATCTTGATACTTTTACCTATAAAACACATGTTTATTGATATAACAGATTAGAACATGTTGCTGTGTATCAAGATTTGAAGAAGATAATTTAATAATCCATACGTAAAAGTAATTAAAGTTTTTTAAAAATAAATAAGTGTTTTTAAAAGTGTTATGATGTTTATAATTTCAAATGTCACCATACAAAACATATCCTTTATAATTCTTGTTAAAATGCTCTTTAATATTAATACAATACTAGAGGACCCTCAAGACCTCACTTTGGCAATCCCGAGTTGGCCGAACTGGATCTACACATTTTTTCACGTAGTTTCAAGTTAAATCTCTCTTTCATCTTTCCTATCAGGTTTATCTTGACCAATTTTTGTTACTTTCCGACCCTCACGCTAGTCAAGACTAGGATCTTTATGTTAATTTCTCTTTTTTACAAGGCAACGATGACTGAGAGGTTTTTCGCCTTTAAACAACAAGAAAAAACAATCCTAGAGGTCTTAGTTATACTGTAAAACTAGTCTATTGATTTCTCCTATTTATTTGTAAAAGTTGCAATTTATTATTTTATTTTAGTTTAATTAAATTTGAGCTTAAATAACCAATTTTTTAAATAAAAAAACACGTGTTTTGACTTGTAAATACTGTCTTCTTTGTACATGTTCATTGCCAATCAAGCACCGATGTAATGTCTTTTAGTTTATTCTTTAAATTTTTTGTTTAAAGTTATAGCTAATGTGTATTTATAATAAATAAAAAGTAAAGAAATATATAAACAATACATTTCAACAGAATTAAGGATTGCTTTAATAATTCTGGAGTGTAGCTGCTTCTGCAGTGGAAAATGAACCTGGAGTTAGTTTGGAGAACCGATAAAAGTATTGAACAAATTCATTGTGATAATGAACGTAGGCCTTGCGAGATTTGCACCAAGATTTTCATTAAAGCCTTGTTATTTCATATAGCTTCCTTCTCAGGATCTTTCATCATGATTTACACCATCATAAAATTACAATTTGTCTTGGAAAAACAGAAAGTTATTGACACTTCAATTGAATGTGACTGTTATGTCTTCTCGTAATAGTTCGAGGAATTTTTTGTTGTTAATTTGAGCCAAATCACAGGATTGGTATTTTGTGAAATCGCTAATAGCAAATTTTGTTGATCACCTTCGAAGATTTGTTGTCATATTTATAAAGTTTTTATTCTTTACCTATTGGTAAAAAAGTGAAAATAAACTGTGGCCCTCGTTATAAAAGTAAAATATTTCAAAATGAACTGAAACTATTTTGATAAAAAAATGGCGAAAAATGAATATTTATAACACAAATCAATAAGTTAAACTGCAAATAAAAGACAATTACGGTTTGTGAGAAATTCTCAAAATACAACAAAAATTAACCACGACAAACGTTGATGACTACAGACACTAAAACCGCAATCTTAAGTAAAATGGCGAACAATAAGTTTCGTTTGAACTCTAAAGGGACATTTTGAGAAAATTCAAATTTTGAGTGTTAGTCATATTAACAGTTTCACCCCTAAACCTATCATTGTTATTTGGTTGTGCGCGTAACAATGACCCTGGTCTATGTAATATGTTGCTGAGAATTGACCTCAAACTCTCCGTGGTATCGCGGCTTCTGAAGTTCATACAATGTTAGACCTCCGTCAGTGTAATTGTATTGGAATCCCTGGGGGGTTTTAATTTATACACTGTCATTGTAAACCAAGGTTAGTGGAACTTCGTCCATTAAAATGAATGAATGAATAGCTCTGAAGGTAATTGAAAATAAACGACGCACAAAGATTGCACAATCTTTCAAACACACCTATATAGAAAAATAATTTGATTTATTTTCAAGAAAACAATTTTAATAATACAAGGGTCCAGCGTGTGATGAAACCAACAACTTAGGCATGTAGAGACAGTTATTTTAGGATATAATAAAACTTGAACACAAGACCTCATAAAAATTTAATTAGTTATAGTTTAGTTATTGTAACTCATGTATCACCGAGGATGGCGACTTTGTCGTTAAAACACGTTTGATTAATTGAGCATAATTTTTGTGAGATCTTGTGTTCACAAGTCCAGCTCAATATTAATTTACAGTTATTTTTGTAAAGTTGAAGTCTTTTAAACGGCAAGATATTAAAGTCATCTTTAAAAAAAACATACATATTTGTAATTAAAATAACTTCCAATTTTATTTGACACTCCACAAGTAATATGTCCAAAACTTTTTCAACGAGGTAGTTTTTGTCGTTTAACTACCATATTTTCATTGCCGCTATATTTTTCCTATATATGTGACAATACAAAGAATATACATTCTTATCTGTGTAGAAGGGTTGTGACTTACAGACAGACAGACACGCGTGTGAAATTATAAGAGTTCTAGGTTTTACCTACAAACCTGCAAAACGAAATCAATGAAAATGCTATACACCATTTAGTGGCTATTGAATATTTTGTCTCAAATCTCACAAAACTGCGTTCTAAAACTACAATAAAACTATAATATATAATTTTCCACTTGAAATTAATTTAAATTTGTAGGTCACGGTGTTTTCAAGTAATTTAAAATGAAGTATTTATTCGATAGAGCTATACATTTGAAAATTTTGAGTTGCCTCCAAAATCCTATTTTCATGTTGCGATGAATTTATCTTATAATGTCAAAAAAATAGTTTTATCCACCCAAAATATATCTAGTTTCTACTCTTTTGACTTTAAAAGTTATATAACAGTCTAGGAACTTTTTTGGCACCCTGTCACAGCTTTATTACTTTTATTACCCTGTCAGCTTAAAACTTTGTTACAGCTTTATATTAAATACTTCAGAGCAATCGCGTCTAGGTTTTTGAAATTTTGAAGTAACTGTTTCCACCATTCCAAACTGTTTTAAGTAGCCACCATTCCAAATATAAGATAAAATTCCTTTACATACATCGTTCAACCCATGGATAAACCATACACCTAGATTTCATAAACAGGTTTGGCAGTAACTTCGTACCAAAGCTCCCAAATTGTGTTAAAACTAAACTCCCCTTCACTCAGTTAATTATTGATTTTTTATTTATTGTTTTTATTACTCTCTATTTATCTTTTCACGTGGAGAACTCCATCTGTAGGCGTGTGCTTGTTATTATCTAATGGGCCATTACTAAGCTTTATGTTTCCATGGTTACCTTAGTGTGGGATGTTGTTACACGATTGTTTATTGTTTGGATTGGCCAACACTGGATTAAATAAGGTATAAATCTGAGAGCTTAGAAGAGAGTTACGACTTAATAACTTTAGAATTAAAAAGTAGCTTTAGAATCCAGAGTGTCCAAAAGTTCCGGTGTTTCTTCATAACTTGTTAACCAAGTAAGAGTTTCTGAATATCTGTACATTTTTTAGGTGATGGTGTATTTTTTTTTTTTTTTTGTACAGCGAAAAAACATCAGTCATTATTATCTAACCACAAATGAGCACACATTCCTCCTGAACATGAAGCTAGGAACTATAAAAAATAAATAAAAATAGAACGAAACCACTAACAAACATAAAAACAAGTTGACAATGGTAAAGTCTCAATAGAAATCAGCAACAGTCGTGGGAAAATAAACCATCACATGAAACCAAACACAATCTTTTTTAGTTTTTTATTTCTTACTTTTCAGTTTATTTTTATTGTTCTACATTTTATACTTAATGTTGCTCTGATGTTATTTCTTTCATTTTTACCTCATTTCATTCTCATCTGTTATTTTTCTCTTTTACTTCTTGTTCGTGTATTTTTCGATTTGTGTTTATCTTTTTGTTAAATCTATGTTTATTTTTATTAAAAGTTTTGTTACCTTTTTAGGTCCATCACACCCCTTATTCGATATAACTATTAGATAACGGTTTCGACAATTAAAATTGTCATCATCAGATCAGTTCATTTGTTTCATTAAAATACAAAAATACACAACATAAAAAACAAAAATAAAGAAACTTAATCACCATTCATGATTCATTATTGTACTGCTCACTGGAAAGGTTCCCCACTCACAAGATGTGTGTTTATCTTATTTGATGAAAAATTCAATCTTTGAATTGACATAACTGTTTATTTTTATTGTCCTACATTTTATATTATAATTCATGTTGCTGTGATGTTGTTACTTTCATTTCTACTTCATTTCTTTTCTTATCTATGTTATTTTCTCTTTTATTTATTTGTTATGTATTTTTTCCCATTCGTGTTGATTACAATTCATTGCCTGCCTTTATGTTGGTTTTATTTATTTTTTGTCTTTTCCGCTTTTATATTTTATTAACCGTTTATTAGAACAGGATAGCAATATATTACTGTTATATATCTGTTAAGGATTTGTATTATATTCCGAATGTACTGGACATGGACGGCTGTACTGAATGAATGGTAGGTTAGTGTAAAGTGAAAAAAAGGTGTTAATAGAGAGGTAAGGAGATATAAAAAAGAAAGTGATTTCTTGAGGAAGAGCAAGGAAAGGAGAAAGGGAAAACATTACATGTTGAAGTAATAGAGATAAATACCAACAGTAATTGTACATAAGCCGATTAGTTTTCTTTCAAAGTTCAAGAAGATTGCTCACTCTAAATCTCAAGTAGTTAAAAAAATATTAAATAACATCCAAAACCACCAAAACATCGCCTTGCTAGCTCCATCAGCTGATATCAAGGTCATCAAACAATTTTAATCACATTTCAATAAATTAATGCCATTAGTAAGAGATATCAACGGCCTCCGTTAAGTGTTTACACAACCCGAATAACTAGTTTTATCTTCGGTGTGTCAATCAGGCAAAATTAATGAATTTACTTTCCGATTTTAAAGTGTTGGATTTAAATTTTGAAGCGTATTTTGGAATGCGGCTTCGGTAGTAGAGCGTTTAGATATCATCGTTGCATTTTAACGATAAATACTGCACAAACTTTGCACAAATCCAAATACTAATATGGGTTTCCAAAGCAACAATTAAAATTTATATGGTTTTACGATTGGCTATACTAATTTTGATAAAATTGTACTAAGTTGTCGGATGGGACTTTTAACAGCGTAATAGAAATATCGATTAAATATAAAGATTTTAAATATCTCAAATCACTAATAATAAAAAAAAAATGGTGTAAACATATTGCACTAAATTTCTCATTCAGTCATTCCAAAAATCAAATCAAAACAAACCAAAACGAATAATCAACAAAAAGGATTGTTTGGTTGTAGTCATTCAAAAATTTAAATTGACCATGTTTAAAAAAAAAGGATTTATACGTTTAAATAGTGCTTAACCTTGCTTAGCCACAAGTTGTCATCACAAGTCGTATTTGAACTTTCAATGACATTGGTTAAGGTTATTATCCTTTTTGCCAATTATTCCTGAATGTTATTTTTTTATTTGCTATTGTACTACAGGTTTTACATATTTTTTCCCCAATAACTCACGAACCTGCAATTTCAAAGATACGACCAGTAGTGGTTGTTTGAATCCTTGAAGGCTACAAGCAATGACTACATAAATACTATAAGACACGACATAGGATAGGGAAATAGTCTACGCTTTACGGGTGCTGTTCGTCACAAGTTTGACACACAGCTATCAGGAAGCGCTAGCAGCAGGTGCTTGATTGTACGCATCCCACTTGGTTGAGACTGTACAACTGTTGACACAGCATAGTCAGTGTTGTCAGTTCGTGCGCTGAGATAAGCGATTCTCGACCTTCCCTCCCATCTCTGGTGCCATATGTGGCATCAGTGCGCAACTGAAACATTGTTTGACCGTAGAGCCACCTAGCGCCAGTCACATCAACTTCAGATTCTCTAGCAAAGAGCGACAGCTCCACACCCTAGCGGGTATTGGTCAACTCAAGAATAAGCGTAGAATATTTAACATGGCCATGTCGTGTCTTATAGTATTTATGTAGTCATTGCTACAAGTGAGTATAATTTTATCAAAACCCATACAGCCGATTTAGAAAAAAAATCGTAAAGTTTTTTTTTTTATATCAGGTACTCCATATTTTGAATTATCAAAAGATAAAATAAATGTTCCAAGGTAAGGCCAAATACTACATAGCAAATTTGATTAAAATTAGTCCAGTTATTTGGGCTGTAGAGGGCTATACATACGACAAACTACAGACGCCAAATAAACAAAGACAGTGTCCAAAAACCACTTTTTAAAATTAGAGAAGCACAAAACGGATATATCCGTAAAACACTAAACATCACTGTTTTTACCCAACACAACTTTCTTAAAATTAGGTCGTACGCTTTGCCAACGACGTAACATTATTTGCTGAAAACGAATATAACCTGCAATGTCTACTACATCTGTGTAATACAACTGAAAAAGTGTTTAACAACAGTAACAGACTCTGTGAGATGCAAATTAGAAATATTATCAAACTTATGACATTTAAATACCTTAGAATTGATGTGTACAGCGATGAGAACATCGAAAATGAGGTTTGACAACAACTAAATAAAGCTACAACGACCCCGACTACTTAAACGACTCTAATTTGAAAAACAATTTGATGGAAACAGAGGCGTACCATTAGTTGCGGGAACCTACCATTAGGCGTATTATCACCAAAAACAGCTGAAACAAGACCAGAAATTTCAAAAAACTAAACGGCTAATGGAGACAGCGTACATGAAGTTTCGTCGTCGCATTTCAGGAAAAGCCCGAGAACAAAGATCAAAAGCCCGAGAACTAGATCGAGAACAAAGTGAGATAGTAAGAAAACAAGTCGCGAGAATATTGATGAATGGGTGACCATATAAGTAGAATGAACAACACTAGAATGCTAAAAATCACTCTAGACAAATGTCATTTCGGTAGACATAGTAAAGGAAGAACCGAAAGACGATAATCTAGACCCTGAATGAAGCGTCAGCAACGAAGAACAAGCCTTTGGCTTAACAATTAAGTAAGAACACATAACTTCATTCTATAACTCTATACTACGTTTATGTGAGAAACTGACGGTGTTCATTTCGTTATTTTAAAACAATTAATCAAGAACCTTAATTGTATTTTACTTCAGATTTTTTTTTTTTTTTTTTTTTTAATTTTCAGTTTCACCAATATTTTATGGAAATAGCTCGAATGTATTAAAAATATGGTACTTATTTATGATGGTTTACACAGTTCAATTCTCGTTTTAAATTAATATAATCACAATTTTGGGAAACATCCCCACCATTATTTCCCCCTGTATACTTGGAAGCTAGATTATACTAAAATTCTATCAAAATTTTGTAAGAGCTGACTTTACACAAACTTTCTCACACACCCAACTTAAAAATCTAGTCATCTTCATTCCAAAATTTTGTGTATACTAGATATACGAGAGAAAGATGAGGTGTTGAAACAACCACTAAGTTTGGTTTGCTTATATTGTATATTTGATTTAAGAGTGAATTGAAATTTGTTTAAAACGATTTTTTATTGGGTGTTCATTGGTCTACATTAATTTTCGTTTGTTCAATTATTTCAAATCTTTAAATCTGAATATTTTTGTCCTCGCGATTTTCCAGACTGCTTTGCATCATTAATCATCAAACTCACCAAAAATTGAACGTAATAATCATATGAGCATATTTAGAGAGAAAAAAAAATTTAATAAAAAGCGATATAGAATAAAACTCAAACACAAGATCTCGTAGAAAATAAATTTACTTAATCAAACACGTAATTTTATGTAAACGTAATGTTTGTAAGATCTTGTGTTCGAGTTTTATTCTATCTACTATTATTTCACAAGTCAAGCTCTATATTTATTTAAAAAGCTATATGAATGATTATTTTAACAATATCGTTAAAATGAAAGTCTTAACATGAGTATCAAATGGGGATATCGAAGAACTACATTTTAGAAACATTTGAACAAATTCGTAAAAGTAGATTTTAGACTTTTTAAATTTTCAGTTACCCTAAATATTTCGTTATCCAAAAAAATATGAACACAGACTACTCATGAGAATTAATACAACTGATGAAAATCAGTTAAATCATTTAAACACTGTTCCTACAAAATAACAGACATCTTAATTTTTTATCTTGGGGGTGTCTCAAATTTCAAATCTTTCTCTATATTATGTACATGTGAAAAACACAAGTATATATTTCTCATCTCTCTCTCTCTCTCTCTCTCTCTCTCTCTCTCTCTCTCTCTCTCTCTCTCTCTCTCTCTCTCTCTCTCTCTCTCTCTCTCTCTCTCTCTCTCTCTCTCTCTCTCTCTCTCTCTCTCTCTCTCTCTCTCTCTCTCTCTCTCTCTCTCTCTCTCTCTCTCTCTCTCTCTCTCTCTCTCTCTCTCTCTCTCTCTCTCTCTCTCTCTCTCTCTCTCTCTCTCTCTCTCTCTCTCTCTCTCTCTCTCTCTCTCTCTCTCTCTCTCTCTCTCTCTCTCTCTCTCTCTCTCTCTCTCTCTCTCTCTCTCTCTCTCTCTCTCTCTCTCTCTCTCTCTCTGTAGAAGGAAGATCTACTCTAACTGGTTGTGACCCTCCCACGCTCGCTACAAGACTACAATAAATCTCAATTAATCTTTTCCGAAAGAGGAAGTTACTCGACGAAATAAATCCACATTAGTCTGATATAATTAGTCAAACAAGCTTAAGAGAAAATTTGAATGTGTCAACGGTTAAAAATATTTTATGACGTCACACTGGTAGCGCATCTGTGACAATGTGTTAACTTGTTTAATCTGTGATCGTTAGTAATCAGTCAAAGAGCGTCAAAACTAGAGCTGTGGAATATTTTAAATACATCGGTGTACAAATAAGTAGAGACAAATGTATGAGGAAAGATCAATAACTAAAAACGTTATTTCTTAAAATGGAAT